>CM077155.1:118341790-118828548 GCA_039583875.1 Platanthera guangdongensis | reverse complement strand
TCAATATCCATGATCCAGTTTAGAAAAGTTGGGGTTCACCCATGCCATCGTAGGAGGGTGATTCCATTTTAACGGCCCTAGTTAAGTCGAACTCATATGGGGCTCGGGGTGCGTACTCATAATCGGATCACGCCGGGGAGATTTTGTCGCTCTTCTCGTTGGTTGGCGGGATGGGGTGGCTGCCCCGGTCGATTTATCCCAAAGCCGGATTTCGAGGCGCCGCCTGATTTACAGCCAACCCTTGTTTAACTGAGTGAGTGCATCGAAAACCTTGTGTTAAACTCTTCCCTAAGCGCCGCAATTGTAGCAGGAGCGGGCTCACCATCATCATGATGTCGGTCATGTGTGATGTGGATGGAGGATACTCCTGTGCTAGCCTCGTGCGCATAAACAACACAGATACAGGGTGTCTCACCTAGATAAGAGACTGTTTGGACAAGAATTTTATAAATCAGGATTTTTATACGCTTAGTGACTTGTAGAATAAAAATACTTTTTTTGACTTTTATGCTTAGAAAAAAAAGTAGAAAAATTCAGAATTTTTTGGCAATTTTTTTTTGCAGAAATTTTTGACTTTTGTTATTTGCAGACCAGATGGTGAAAAAAAAAATTTTTTTGTTTCAGATTTTGTGTCTACGAAACGTGCACGACCAAGTGTGGGTCGACGTCTAAGACCGGAAGCGTAAGGACGGTATCGATTGGGAAATCAACACAAACCTGGCTCTGATACCAAATTTGAGGTAGGCTAAGCCTTAGGGATCCTACACGGAGGGCGTGAACTACGACCCTTACAACGTTAACGCTCCCTAACCGTACACAAACGAATGCACCGACCACAATTGATTTTATTTATCGTTCGCGCTAACATACGGGTAGCCGATCCGCAAGTGGAACGGAGAATGGCTATAGGCCAAAATTCCTTCGGCTAAATGGAATAATATTGATTCCGGTCGAGCTTGAAGTTGAACCAAAATAGATCCTCCCAAAATAAAACACGATTCAAAAAGTGGTAGGATCTATCCCAACAAAACAAAAGCGAGGAGCGCCAATCCTCTCGTTAGATCTTTCGGAAAAACCAAATGAAAATCCAGATCTACTATTAGAAACACCGCGAAAATTAACGATTCGAGAAGATCACGCAAAAGTCGTCCACCAAAAGAACTAATCAAGAGGGAAATTCTCTTGTGTAGGAATTTTCGTTACCCTGCTCGGAAGTGTAGATCCGAGATGTTTGGATCCACCAAATTGACCGCTCTTCCTTTGGATCCACGGGAAACGCACCACGGATAAAGACCTTGCTCGTCTCTTCGCTTTCACGCCGCGGTTGATTACCCCAAAGACCTTGGTTCTTCCTTACACTTGATCCTTTTTCCTCCAAGGCGGCCGAAAATGACAAAGGGGAATATGATTCGGTGGAGAAAGGTAGAGGTGGTGGAGGAACGAGGGGTTGCTAGTGGGAGCGAGGAGTAGAAGGGGCGGCCAAGCAAAGGGGAAGAGGGGAGCGGGAACTCCTTGAGAGGGAGCCTTGAGGGGGGCGGCGGCCAAGAGGAGGAGGAAGAGGATTAGGGTTAGGCAAGCAATTCTTTTTGATCTCAATACTAATCCCATAACAAATGAAAACTTGGCCTTATATAAGGCTTACAATCATGTGGCTATTAGCAGCCCCAAATAAAATAAATATTGTTCCGAAATGAAATGATAGAAAAAACATAGTTTCAAATACCACAAATAAAAGATAAATGCAGACCAAAAATAAATTTTAATCTTAATTTCGGTTTGCGTGGGCGAAGATTGTAGCCGTGCCCGCTACGGCGCCGCAAGTCTTTGTTGGAGGAGCATCGTCGTCATCTTCTGCCACGGCAACACCGCCATGGTCGTCATCTTCTGCCACGGCAACACCGCCATGGTCGTCATCTTCTGCCACGGCAACACCGCCATGGTCGTCGTCATCTTCACCCAGTTGGCGTCGTGGTGGCCGTCGCCATCACCGTCGCCATCACCTATAGCCCTTTCTTACTTGGGAATATTCCTAGAAAAATCCCTTCTTCAGCCTTAGCCTCAAATTTTCTAAAGTATCTTTTGTTATTAGTGTGGATGTAACATATGCAACCAAAAACTTTAAAGTAAGTGATTTTAGGTTTCGTTTCTTTAAGTAATTCATAGGGGGTCTTATGTTTTAGTTTATGTATAAGACATCTGTTCAGGACATAGTTAGATGTGTTTACAGCTTTTGCCCAAAGGATAGAGGCATGTAAACATCTGCTAACAATGTACCTGCAGCTTCAATGAGTGTCCTATTTTTCCTTTCAGCTACCCAATTTTGTTGGGGAGTTCTAGGAGCTGAGAAGCACTGCCTGATACCTTCCTTCTCGCAGAACTCATGCATAAGAAGAGACTCAAAACTCTGTGTCATGATCACTTTTGATCAATGCAACATGAGTAGAGAACTCAATCTGTATGGTCCCTGAGAAAATCTGTAAGAAACTTTGAATGTATCTGACTTAGCTCTCAGGAAGGCTACCCAACTGAATCTGGAGAAATCATCAACAATAACTAAGGTGTAAGACTTCCCTCCTAGGCTTTGTACTACAATGGGTCCAAAAAGATCCACATGAAGCAGATACAATATCCTAGGTGAATCACTTTTATTAATGGATTTGAAGCTAGTTTTAGTTTGCTTGCCTAGTTGACAAGCCCTGCATAGGCTTTCCTTCTTGTAGGGACCAGAAGGTAACCTCTAACAAGGTTGTCTTTAGATAACCTAGATATGTTCTTAAGGTTTACATGTCCTAGCCTTTTGTGTCATAGCTCATTTTGGTTACTAGTGATATTGAGTAAACAAATATCAGTTGTGGCAGAAATGAAATCTACTAAATATATGTTTCCTTGTCTAAGTCCAATTAAAACAGTTTTGTTTTTATCATTTATAATAGAACAAGAGGTAGAGTTGAAATGTACCTGATAACCTTCATCACATAATTGACTTATGGATATAAGGTTATGTTTAAGTCCTCTTATATATGTCACCTTTTTGAAGGTCACTGCTCCAATGCTTACTCTTCCATACCCTTCTGACTGACCACTCTTTGAATCTCCAAATATCACCTTTGGTCCTAGCTTGGACTTATAGTTGGAGAGATTTGCTTTGCTGCCAGTCATGTGCTTGGAGCAGCCACTGTCCAGGTACCATGTCTGACTTAGCCTTGGACAGTTCTTCACCTGTACCTGCATCAAAAAATAAAGCTCAATTGTTCTTGACCCAGGTTACCTTGGGTCCTTGGTTTGGCTGAAAAGTAAAACTAGAAATGACTGATAATGCAGGTTGAGACTTATATCCTAATGGGTGATATCTCCTAGGTGGGATTATCCAATCAGCTACTGGATTAAATGTCTTGTTAGCTGTTTTAAAATTTCTATATTAGAAATTATTTATATTTGGTCGTTCTGGGATCGACGAATTAATGTAAGATCGTCGACCAGAGTTCGACGAATGGGATGAGATCGTCGACCTCCACTCAGAGAATGAGCATGGTCATTTTCTGCATCCCACGTTCGTCGACCTCTGCTCGACGAACCATACACAGTTCGTCGATCGCAGTAGGACGAATAATTATTTCTGAAGTTTGCGTTTAGCGTTCGTCGATCGGGGTTCGACGATCTTGCAGGATTTCGTCGATCTAAGTTCGACGAATTCTGCTGAACTTGGTTTTTAACACTTTCTTCTGTTTTTTGTTGCTATTGTCTAGGGGATTTGACTTGTTTTCTGATCTGGGTTTTCAGTTAGTTTCTCTTTACCTTTAGCAGTGATAAACTTTATGAGAGTGGAAAGTATATTCTTCTTTATTATGGGGGGTAAATGTAACACCCCACCTGTCACATGACATATAACGGTGGGTCCGGCCGGGGCCCCACGCCATATCTCACAGACAAAGCGAAGGAATCACGTGTGGAAATCAAACTCGATGCGTATCCTTAACTCATTCCATTCTAGCGCAGCATCTTTTATGTTAGCATGAACTCAAACCAGAATGTCCACCCATACCACATTTATATAAAAACACCAGGAATGTATACAACTCACACACCCTGGCCTTATGGCCTTACAAATTCCTCTTTCACAACAACAATTTCGTACATCGGCACGCAGGCCGGCCACACATGAAATCCAAACAAACACTCTCCGCATGGCCTTCAAGGGCCTCATCAAGCTGCCATTTCACTTATGCTTTCCAAACCGCAGCACCTGCAATTCATCATCCAAACCAACACAGAAAACAAAGTAACGGTCAGCATTGCTGACCCATTATAACGACCCTACCCCCTACCCGGGGTAGTGGTTCCTTCCCTGTACACAGTGCTTCCTTTTTCATCAAGCATCAGCAAACATCACCAAATTATATCATAGGATCATTCTCTTTATGCCACTATCTAACAAAACACATCACATCACAAACGCTGGAGTCCACCAACGCTCCGTGCACTCAGGGCACCTTCTTGGCGTACCGGAATCCACCATCGTACACCGCTGTCTCTCGAGGTGTTAACTTGTTGGTTGACCGGCCCTAGTCTACCAGCTCGCAGGCTGGCGACATCCCGCCCAAGCCACTCAGAGGTCCATCCTCACAGCATCACAAACAGAGCAGACCGACCCACACTCCGTGGTGTAGCAAGCCGGGTTTATCTAAGCTCCCAGGCAATGTCTACCCATCGGTCCCCCTCCTAATCCGATCGACCCACAACATGTGGTGCAGCAACCCGGTTTAACTCGGCTCCCCTAGCATTGCCGCCCATCGATCCTACCTTTAACTAGATCAACCCACCCTAGTGGTGTAACAGGCCGGGTTTACCACGCGCTCCCCAGGCGTGCTACCAATTGATCATCTCACAACCAGGAGCTTCACCAAAGCCTCCTCACAATCATCACATCCATACATTCATCACAACATAAATCCGTTTTGCACATCATCAAAGCCACGGAGTCTCCTCCGGTTTACCCATGAACATCACCAATCCAGACTATCGGTCCAGATGGGCTTCACACAGCATGCCTACGCCGTACTCCATATTTCCGGCTCTAAATGCAGACTTACAAAGGAATCACTTCCGCGATCCACCTCTTGGTGGAGGATTCCAAGCACATGTATAGAGAAAGGACTTCGATGTCCAAGAAGGAGATCGTTACAAAACAACAATTTCGTACATCGGCACGCAGGCCGGCCACACATGAAATCCAACCACGATTCTTCATATAGCCTTCAAGTGCCTATAACAGCAAGCTCGCTATTTCCTTTATTCTTTCCAAACCGCAGCACCTGCAAGTTATCATCCAAGCCAACACAGAAAACAAAGTAACGGTCAGCATTGCTGACCCATGATAACGACCCTACCCCCTACCCGGGGTAGTGGTTCCTTCCCTGCAGACAGTGCTTCCTTTCTCATCAAGCAACAACAAACATCACCAAATCACATCATAAGTAGATCATTCTCTTTATGCCACTTAACTAACAAACACATCACATCACAAACGCTGGAGTCCACCAACGCTCCGTGCACGCAGGGCACCTTCTTGGCGTACCGGAATCCACCGTCGTACACCGCTGTCTCTCGAGGTGTTAACTTGTTGGTTGACCGGCCCTAGTCCACCAGCTCGCAGGCTAGCAACATCCCGCCCAAGCCACTCAGAGGTCCATCCTCACAGCATCACAAACAGAGCAGACCGACCCACACTCCGTGGTGTAGCAAGCCGGGTTTATCTAAGCTCCCCAGGCATTGTCTACCCATCGATCCCCTCCTAATCCGATCGACCCACACCATGTGGTGCAGCAACCCGGGTTTAACTCGGCTCCCCTAGCATTGCCGCCCATCGATCCTTCCTTAACTAGATCAACCCACCCTAGTGGTGTAACAGGCCGGGTTTATCACGAGCTCCCCAGGCGTGCTACCAATTGATCATCTCATAACCAGGAGCTTCACCAAAGCCTCCTCACAAGCAGTACATCCATACATGCATCACAATCAAATCCATTTTGCACATCATCAAAGTCACGGAGTCTTCTCCGGTTTACCCATGAACATCACCAATCCAGACTACCGGTCCAGATGGGCTTCACACAGCATGCCTACGCCGTACTTCATAATTCCGGCTCTAAATGCAGACGTAACAAAGGAATCTCTTCCGCGATCCACCTCTTGGCGGAGGATTCTAAGCACATGTATAGAGAAAGGACTTCGATGTCCAAGAAGGAGATCGTTACCCTTGAAGATCGCTTCGGCGCCATGAAGTAGCCGGATGGAACTCACCGCCTCGGCTCTGCCTTCACGACTCCGCTCTCGGATCTTCGATCCGCACTCCGCAGCTCCTACAGCAGCTGGAAGACTCCTCCCTTCTCTCTCCCTTGGCCTTCTTCTCTCTCCCTTGGAATGAAAATGAAGAAGAAGAAGAAGAAGATAATAAGAGAATATATCTTCTAAATCTCGGCCTTCCCAACACCTGGACAAAGCCCAGCCACTGGATCCAGGAAGAGGGAAACAAACGGCTCAGATCTGGCCAGAAAACCCAAAACACGGCCTGACACGCCCTGTGACACGCCCGTGTCACAGGCCGTGTCCCCCTAAGCGGCAGACAACCGACTCAATCCAACCAGTACACGCCCGTGTGACACGCCCGTGTCACGGCCGTGTACCCGACACGCCCTCAGACACGCCCGTGTCTGAGGCCGTGTGCCTCAGGAAAATAATCCCAAATCCAACCCGAGACGTCACACGGCCTGGCACACGGCTTGGCACACGCCAGTGTTCATGGCCGTGTGCACCAGGACACGCCCGTGTCCCTCAAACACGCCCCAACCCGAGACATCGAGCTGAGTTCGACGCCCACTGACACGCCCTGTGACACGCCCGTGTCACAGTCCGTGTCCTCACGGGAAACCCGATACTCGACGATCGTCGAGAATACTCGCCGAACAAATGACACGGCATCCGACACGGCCGTGTCCTGGGCCGTGTGCCCCATTCTCGACGATGTCACGCAAAACTCGTCGACACCGAGGCCCGATCGTCGACACAACCCGACACGCCCTGCGACACGCCCGTGTCGCAGGCCGTGTCAACTGACACGCCCTGGGACACGCCCGTGTCCCAGGCCGTGTCACCCAAGCCTGAACCCAATTTTGCTCAAAATGACCCTCTTGACTTCAGGGTGTTACACACTAAGAGTTTTTCCCTTCTCATCTATCATGCTCTTCCCTGTCCTCTTCTTATTGTTTGAGGACTTCTTTTCTCTCTTCTTACACCCTCCTTCTTCTTATGGGGGCAGTCATCAATTACATGACCTGTCTTATTACAACAGTAACAAACGATGTCAGTCGAAATATGTTTGTTCTGTTAAGGAGTATACCTGTCGTGGCTGTTTGAGCCTTTTTTTTGTCGATCATCATCATGTCGTGATCTTTTATAGGAGGCATCCTTGCCTTTCCATTGCTTCTTTTTGTTCAAGAATTTTTTGAATTGTCGTGAGAGCAGAGAGAACTCTCCTTCAGAAAGTTCAGAGCCTGAGGTACTTGGCTCTGAGATTTCTTCTTCACTAACTTCTTGTGTTGGGGTAGGAGAGACGGCCTTTGACTTCCTTGAGGTGTCTGTCTTTAGAGCAACAGACTTCTCCCTGGATGCAGACCTGCTATTCTCTTCTTAAGCTTTTCTGGTGTTGAGTTGAAGCTCATATGACATTAGCTTCCCAAGAGATTCTGCGGGTCTGTCTCGGCTAGCTTTCCAAATTCTCTAATGGCACAGACCTTGTTATCCCATTCCTTAGTTAGGGATCTCAAGAACTTATAATTTAATTCTCTGTTTGTGAAGACTCGGCCATTGATCCTTAGGCCATTGACTATCTTGAAGAAATTCTCAAAAGTGTCAGCAATGGTGTCCTTGTGTCCTTGTCGGAAGGCTTCATACTTCTGATTCAAAAGGGATCTTCTATCATCCCTAACTTCTTCTGTACCTTCCATCAAAGTGACTAGGGACTGCCACATGTCCTTTGCAAACTGACAGTGGATCAAGTTTTGCAGCATGTAGTCATCGACTGCACTTGCTATTATGTTCTTGGCCTTCTAATCTAAAGATACAAGTGCAATCTCGTCTTTGTCTAGATCCATTAATTTCTTTGGAACTTTCTTAGTTGGATCTATTGTGGAGACGGTCATGGGAATGTAAGGACCTTCTTCAATGATCATGAAGATCTTTGGATCCACAGCTTCCATGAAAAATCTGATTCTTTCTTTCCACGTGGGAAATTATTCTTGGTGCACAAAGGAATCTTGGCAAAATTTTATCCTTGTCCATGCTTGGTAGATCTCAAAAGATAACTAGGAAGATATGAACAAGGTGTTAACCTTTTAATGATCAACCTGGCTCTGATACCAATTGAAAATATTCAGTTGTCTACCACTACAAGAAAAATCTCATTTAGCAAGGGAAATTAGGAAGGGTTAACAATCCCATACTAATTAGCATCAAATTTAGCTAGGATTTTTCTTTTTAACTTTACCTACGAAAATAGCAAGGAAATTTTTTTGTTGCAAATATAGCAACAAATTTTTTTGTTGCAAAATTTGTGTTGCTAAAATAGCAACGAATTTTTTTGTTGCAAATTTTATGTTGCTAAACAACAACAAATTTTTTGTTGCAAAATATTTATTGAGAGAAAAAATTCTCGTCCAAAAAATGTTATGGCTCTTTACAAAATTATTCCCTCCCATAAAATATAATTATTGTTTATATATATTTTTATAAAATAGTATAAATTATTTTATTTAACAAAAAAAATTAATAATATATTTAATTCTTTGTATAATTTTATATTGTTATAAATTATTTAAATACCTATATATATTTATAAATTAATATATATTATTATTAATTTATTATTTAACAGAATAATTGTATATATATATATAAATTATATAAACAAAATCATGTGCGGGCAAACGGGCGTACGGGCAAGAGTCAAAATGATCTCAAATTGAAAAGTGATCAACATGAAAGTTGTAGATCTCGGCGAGACGAACAACTTTTATGCTGATCATTTTTGATTTGGAGTCATCTTGGCCCTCGATTTGGGCTCCAAAATCTGGGGCGGCGAGATTGTTACTGTACCACTCACGCCGCCCCAGATTTTTCGGGGGCCAAATCGAGGGCAAAAGGGATCCAAATCAAAAAGTGTCAACATTAAAGTTGTTCGTATCGCCGATATCTACAACTTTCATGTTGATCACTTTTCGATTCAAATAATCTTGACCTCAAATTGCGTACCCGTATGCCCGCACGCAAACTTGCTCGCACCTTGATATCTCCTCATATATATATATACTCACGTATGTATTATAAAGTAATATAATTATATGAACTATATAATTTTAAAGAATATTAATGTTAAATAAATGTTATATAAATTATATAAAGAATATATTTTATAAAAAATTATAATTTTATAAATTCATAAATATTATATTTATATATAATCGTTATATATAGATTATATCAGTCTCTTTCAACAAGTAAATTAGTTGGATCAGTTGGTAAGAGTGATGAGTTGTATGGAATAGGTTGAGGGTTCAAAACCTGGCATATCCAATTAAAGTGAATATATTTTTATTATTTATAAAACAATATTTTTAATTTAATAGAATTATTAAATAAAAATATTAGCAACAAATAAAATACCTTGCTAAAAATTTCTTGCAAAATGGAAAACTTTCCTTGCTAAAATTAGCTAGGAATATTAGGTAAAATTTTTTTTTGTTTCTAAATTCGTTGCTAACTAAAATTAGCAACGAATTTACCTAATTAGCCTTTTATTTAAGCTCCTTGATAATTGAAAATATTCAGTTGTCTACCTAAATCACCTAGAGTGAGGGTGAATAGGCGAGTTGTGCATCTTTTTGCGGAATAAAAAATTAAGATCTATGCACATGATTATCTACCAAGCAATCACAAACGACAAAAGATTTATAGTGGTTACCCAACCTTGGGTATATCCACTTTCCCTCACCGATCTAGCAATCCACTAGACTCGGCTACTCCACTATCTCGGATTGAAAAACCAATCCTATGTCTCGGAAAAAAGTTCCTACAATCTCGATCCACAAAACGGATCTATACTCGGAAGATAAAACTTCCTATAACTCGGAGGCAAAAACTCCTACACTCGGAGAGAATTGTCCTACAAAAATGAAATAGAAAGTATATAAAATACAAACAGTACAACTTTCTCAGATCTAAAAGCAGTCGGTCTGAATCTTCTTCTTGGATCTTTGCGGCTTTATCAGAAAGGTTGAAGAAGAGTCTCGACAAAAGTAGATCTAAAATTTCTTGGCTTCACACAATCAGATGGATGATGAAGAATTGAAAGACAATCTCGATCAGTGAATCTTTTTGATCCGAATCTTCTGGATCGAAAACCCTAGCCGGATGAGCACGATGAAGGTCATCGTTGGTGGCTTCCGATTATTTTTGAAGAGAGAGAATGAGATTCAGAAGAATACTTAGAATAATATTTGACAGCCCCTGCTAGGGTTTGTCGGTTTCAGACAAGACTTTATATAAGATCTTTCTTAACGGTCATAATTAGTCTCAATGACGTAAACGTGGACCAATCATGTCAAGGCTGTTGAAATTTCTGTCAAATCTGGACTTAACGATTTTTCAAAAAAGATAGACTGAATTACTCAAGTGAAGGTTTACCTACTCGAGTACTATATAAGATTACTCGCGTGAATAGAAGAGGACTACTCGAGTAGATGACTTAGAGAAAATCCAGAAATGAAGAGCAGCTACTCGAGTACGCAAAGTCTTACTCGAGTGCTCAAGTTATTACTCGAGATGTGGAGTTGAACTAATCGAGTAGAAGAAATACTACTCGAGAGAATAAAGATTAACAACTCGAGAGGTAGAGGAACTATTCGAGTCAAGGACTTGGAATATTTTCTGGAAGAAAAATCTGGGTTACTCGAGTAGTGAAACTAGACCACTTGAGAGGATATAAACTACTCGAGTATGTAGATATAGCTACTCGAGCAATGGATTTAGAAAAAATTTTGAGGGATGAAAATCGTGTCACTCGAGTATTAAACCTGGGCTACTCGAGTAGTAGATAGACTACTCGAGTACATGAACTTGACTATTCGAGTGAGTTAAAATTATATGAAATCCTGTCTTCTATAACTCGAGATGAGAGACTAAACTACTCGAGTACTTATATGACTACTCGAGTAATTTACTTAGAAAACTTTCTGGAGAAGAAATTATGTTAACTCGAGAATGAGAGAGGATCTACTCGAGTAGTTGACTTAGCTACTCGAGAGCTATAATTTGGCTACTCGAGAGCTAATTCCTTTACCTGAGTACTTATAATCTTACTCGAGTATTGACTAAGTATTTCACTCGAGTATGTAGGTATCTACTCGAGTAAAGTACTTAGCAAAAATTCCTTCAGCAGAAGTTTCTCTTCTTTGGCGAGTTCAGCAACAAGCCTTTCTCCAATTAGTCTTAATGCTTGAATATGAAGTGTATCACAATAGAGAGGCTACATATGAGTCAACACAATGGATCACACAATGAGAGATTACATTGTATGGTCATGTGTTTGGTGACCCATTGTAGACTGACATTGGTCTACACTTTGCAATATAATCCTGCACACACATAACTTAAACAAAGCATAAAATACAACTTAATTCATCTTAGTTCAAGGGTGACTTCATCAAATCTGGGTTACTGTGGATACAATATCCAACAGAAGACCAAGAAGAAACCAGTGTTAGGGAAAGTAGAGACTTTTGATGATTTTGGTTATAAGTCGACTTTAGGAAGATATTGTCAGGCGATACCCAGTATCGCCAGGGGATAGTGCATTCCATTTATTTTCCCATTTTCTATGATGAACTGCTATCGTAATAATTTTGGTAGACTATGATGTGATATTTCTGAGTTTTGTTTAATATAATTATGATTTAATATGTTGGTTATTTTATTATTAATTTTTTGTTAGTTTTTTAAAAAATTTCATAATATTTATGTTAATTCATTAGCTTGAAATGTCTAGGATTCCTAATTCTAGTCTTAGCATTTGTACAACCCCGTGTCTGGCGAGTGAGGTCGTAAAGAACCACACCGGACGGTCTAGATCGTCCAAGCAACAGGCAAGCCCCGCAAAGGACTGAAGATTGTGGGCGAGCTCGGCAAGGAGAAGCCGAACCCGAGCTCGCATTCGTCGACCGCGAGCTCGGTATTCGCCGAGCTAGACCAGGATTTGTCGAGCTGAGGTCGACTAATGAAAGCCGACTGATGGGCGAGCTCGCCATCTCGAATCGCGCTCGCCGAAGGAGCTCGACAACAGCAGGCGAGCAGGATCTGCCGAGGTGGCCAGGCTCCCTAGCTCGCCTAGATATATGAGGTACTTTTTACTGTTTTGCCCCAGTTGGTCTGCCCATAGCCCTTCAAAACAGCGGAGTTTGGCTGTTGGCAGACCTGAACAAGGGTTTTCTGGTAATTTCAGGTCAGTTCAGTTTGGTTATTAGCAGTTCAGATTCTGAAAACTATAAATAGGACCCAAGGGGTACCCCAGAAGGCATGCTTCCTGTGTTCTCCTGCTCCAGTTTTCAAGTGCTTTCTGAGGGTACCTTAGCTCGGCCTCTGGCTAAGGAGGGGAAGCGCTCTCAGATCTTCCGGGTGTGTGGTGGGTCCTCCCCGCCGAGCCCTTGGGTCGGTTCCTCTTGTTTCTTTTATTGTTTTGCTTGCAGGAGTGAAGTAGGCGCGCGACTACCCCTTCCCCGAAGGCAAACTCCACAGGAGACCGAGATTTCAGTTTCAACATTTTGGTGCGATGTGCGTGGAGCATGGTCAGTGCAGAAAAGCTTTAGAGAGCCCGATGACCGGAGGACAAGAACCTGACAGGCCGGACTCACCGCCGCCCCCCCCCCCCCCCGCCTCTCGCCATAGTGAGGATGTTCGAGGATTTCAGGAGTGGGGTACTGAACCTCGTCAAGTTCTCACTCGGCACGCGGGCCGAGTGCTCGACTCCAGCAGCCCAGATCGCGGCCGCCCCCTCTCTGGGTGAAGAAGCCCCTGGCAGGCGAGCTGGGAAGTAGGTGGCCGAGGAAGGCCGGGAATGCGAGCTCCCCGGCGCGAGCTCTTCCCTGGCTCGACAGGTCGAGGCCAGTTCGGCGAGCTGGGCTCGCGAGACTTGCTAGTTCGCCCAATGAGGGGAGGAATCCCCTTCAGTGACTTGGTTTCCTCTGCCCCAGTTCCAGATGGGTTCAGGGAACCCGAAATGTCCTACTACAACAGGAAGGGAGACCCGGTTCAGCACGTTCAATGATTCGAGGATGTGGTTTCAATCCGGTAGATGTAGTACGGGTTCAAGTGCCGACTCTTCGCTATCACCCTCAAGGAGAAGGCAAGGGAGTGGTTCCACCAGCTACCGACCAGCTCCATCTAATGCTTCGAGGACCTGCGCTGGGGGTTCATGCTCAGGTTCACTACCTCGAAGAGGAGGAAGAAGGAGTCGGAATCCCTGTTCCACATCAAGCAAGGGGTGAATGAGACACTGAGTATCTATGTGGATCGGTTCCAAGAGGAAGTTACTCAGGTCCAGGAGATGCCGGGCCATAGGCAGATGATGGCCTTTACCCTGGGCCTGCAGCAGGGACTCTTTAGGATGGAGCTGAAGAGAGTTCCCCCCTCTCCTATGAGGAGCTGATGGAGAGAGCGGCGAGAGAAGTTTACGGGGAGGCGTCAAACCCGGAGTTTGCACGGAAGCTGGCCAGGTGGGCCACGGAGGAGGAGAAGGAGTCGAGAGGAAGGGGACATGAGGAGAGGAGAGAAGAGCCCAGAAAAAGGGAGCAAAGGCAGCTCCAGGGGCATCAGCAGCCTAGGTGGGGGCGTCAGGAGCCCGACCGTTGGCTGGGCTGGAGGCCTGAGTGGCAAGGGAGGGGGACACAGAGAGGGTACCAAGGAAGGGATCACCACCAAGGAGGGCAAGATCAATTCCACCCCCCGGGCTGGAGGCAGGCCCAGAGGCCCCAGCTCCCCGATCAAGAGGAGGCTATGGCCATAGCCATGGGGGAGAGGAGGAGAGTAGCAAGGAGAAGGAGGAGAGAAGTTAGGGTGGAGTTACCTTATTGCGACTTCCATCAGGAGGAGGGTCATGCCACAGCCACGTGCCCGGAGTTCCTTGAAATGAGAGGGAACAGGGAACAGCAGCAGCAGCAGTAGGGGTGCCAGGAAGTAAGGATCGAAGAGGTCCTGCCTCGGGCAGAGGAGGACCGTTGTGAAGATCGGGTGGATGTTGGAACCCGAGGAGGGATCAGAGTGATCCACGAGGGGGGTGGGGGACGAGGCTTCCCAAATGGCGACTCTCCACACTATGTACCATCGAAGCATTGCCTCCACATCCCAAACCCCACCCCCGGAAGAGAGGATCACCTTCTCCAGGAGCGACATGCCAGATCACGAGGATCCTTTCTGTGATGCGCTGGTCATCAAGGCAGCCATCGAAACTTTTACCGTCTCTCGGATCCTCGTTTACAATGGAAGCTCCATCAACGTCGTCTTCAAGAAGGCATTTGACGCGATGAAGGTGGAGGCAAGGAGAGTGCTGGCCTCGGATGGACCCTTTTTCGAGTTCTCGGGGGAGAGGAAGGAAGTGGAAGGAGGAGTCGGCCTCCATGTCACCCTGGGGGGGGGGGGGGGCAGTCCAAAAACTGCAGGTTCGTCATTGTGGATGCCCCCAGCAGTTACAACACCATCTTCGGGAGGCCCCTTATCAGCACCTTCCGCTGCGTCCCCTGATCATTCCATTAGTGTTTGAAGTTTAATGCTGAGGGGATTCAGGTCAGGGTCAGGGGGGACCCCAAGGTGGCGCGGGAATGCTATGTCACCGCTGTGAACTCCATCTCTTGGCAAGAGGGAGCCAAGGAGATGGGGCGAAGGATGGAGGAGAATGAGTAGGAGGCAGGCAGGGAGGAGCTGGAGGTAGAGAACTACGCAAAGGAGGAGACAGCAGGAAGAGACCAGGAGGAGATGGCCGAAATGATGGTCGTGGAGGTAGAGGTGGAGGTGGAGGTCCCCGTTCTGGAGGAAAGGGATGCTGAAGGATGGGGGGGGCAGTCCAGGTTGGAGGCTGCAGAGGAAGTGGTGGATTTGGAGGTCCTCACTCGGGGAGGAAGGGTGGAGAAGGTCCGCGTTAGCGAAGGGCTGACCTCGGAGGACTAAGGCAGGATGCTGGAGTGCATCCAGAAGAATATGGACATCTTCGCATGGAATGCCACGGAGATGCCGGGGGTTGACGCGGATGTGGCCTGCCACCACCTCAACCTGGACCCGGGAACACGCCCCGTACAACAAAAGAAGAGGTCCACTGCAGACAAGCTGGCAGATCCATCAGAGAGGAGGTGACAAAGCTTCTCAAGGCCGGCTTTGTGTCTGAAATCCAATACCCCGGCTGGATCTCCAATGTGGTCATGGTCAAAAAGGGAGATGGCCGGTGGCGAATGTGTATCGATTTCTCTTTACTTAATAAAGCTTGTCCTAAGGACTATTATCCTTTGCCTCGGATCGATGCGCTGGTTGACTCAGGCATTGGTTTTTCTGTAATGAGTTTTCTAGATGCTTTTTCAGGTTATCATCAAATCAGGATGCACCCCCCGGATATCAAGGATGTCTTGTTCATCATGTGGAACAGATGCTACTATTACAAGATGATGCCCTTCGGGCTAAAGAACGCAGGGGCGACCTACCAGAAGATGATGGATATGGTCTTCAAATAACAAAAGGGGAGGAACCTGGAGGTGTATGTGGATGACCTTATGATCAAGAGTCAGGATGTAGAATCCCACCTCCAAGACCTAGAGGAGACCTTTGCCACCCTGCGCTTGTACAAGATGTGGTTGAACCCCCTGAAATGCGTCTTCGGGGCTAGCAGGGCAAAGTTCTTGGGGCATCTCCTCACCCCTGCGGGGGTCGAGCCTAATCCTGACAAGGTCAAGTCTATCATGGAGCTAGGGTCGCCACGGAATACCAAGGAGGTGCAGCGCCTGACAGGGAAGTTGGTAGGGCTAAGTAGATTCCTCTCCTGGGCTGGAGGAAAGTGCTCCCACTTCTTCAAAATGCTAAGGGGCAGTCAAAGGTTTGAATGGACCAAGGAGTGCGAGGAGGAATTCCAGGCCCTCAAGATGCAATTGACCCAGGCTCCGCTGCTCCAAGGGCCCGAGGAGGGGGAGGACCTTTTTTTGTATCTCGGGGTCGGGGCAGAGGCCTTGAGCTCCGTCCTAGTTCGGGAGGAGGGGAAGAAGCATCTCCCTATTTACTACATGAGTCGGGTCCTGAGGAAGGCCGAGCTCCGGTATCCAATTTTGGAGAAGCTGGCTTTCGCCCTGATCATCTCAGCCCGAAGGTTACAACCTTATTTCCAAGCACATTCAATCCGAGTGGTGGCTGACCATCCTCTCCGCAACATCTTTAAGGGGGTGGAGCATTCTGGTAGGTTGGCCAAGTGGTCGGTGGAGTTGAGTGAGTTTGACATTTCCTTCTTTCTGCGCCTCTCGATCAAAGCTCAAGCGATGGCCGACTTCTTGGCTGATTATGTGATTGAGGTGGCAGAGGAAGAGCTCACTCTTCCGACTCCTTGGAAGGTGAAGGTGGATGGCGCCTCGGGGAGACATTCCCTATGAGTGGGAGTGATCTTGGAGAGCCCACAGGGGACTAGGATTGAGAAGACGGTAGTGGTTCACTTTCCCATCACCAACAATCAAGCCGAGTATGAGGCCGTGATAGCAGGGCTGCACCTGGCCAGGGAGCTAGGGGTGCTGGACATGGAGGTCCTTACCGAATCCATGGTGGTAGCTTCCCAGATCAACGGGGAGTTTGAAGCAAGAGAGCCTAACCTGCCATTGTACTTAGACAAGGTAAAGGGGGTCATCGGCACGTTCCAAACTTTTTCCATCCAACACATGCCCCGGGAGGAAAATAAGTAGGTCGATCAGCTCGCAAAGCACGGTCCTCTGGTGGGGGGTACCATCACCGACCTATTTCTCCCTTCCATCGAAGAGGGGGAGCTCATGGAGATAGATCAACGGACTTCATGGATGGACACAGTTGTAACTTTCCTTTCCACGGGAGAGTATCTGGAGGGGGCAGATAAGAAGAAGCTCAGGCATAAGTCAGCGTACTACCTCCTCCAGGATGGGCAGCTGTACAAGAAGACACTCTCGGGGATGTTGGCTCATTGTGTGGCCGAGGGGGAGGTACAAAGAATCTTGGAGGAAGTCCACTCCGGAGAGTGTGGGAGCCACTCCGGGAGTCGGACCCTGGATGGTAGGATTGTCAAGCAGGGGTACTTCTGGCCCACCCTGGGCCATGATGGAATGGATTTCATAAGAAGGTGCCACAAATGCCAGCTGTTTGCCCCCCTCTTGCTACAGCCGGCCCAGTGACTCAAAAGTATCACGACCCCCTAGCCCTTCGTCATTTGGGGAATGGATTTTGTTGGGCCGTTCCCCCAGGCTAGTGGGCAGAGGAGATTCCTCCTAGTAATGATCGATTACTTCTCCAAGTGGTTGGAAGTGAAGGCGCTGGCCAAGGTGACCTCCCAAGTTATCAGAAACTTTGTTTGGGGGAGATCATCTGCCGTCATGGGCTGCCCTAGGCCATTGTCACGGACAACGGGCCTTAGTTCGCTAGCGCTGAGTTCACCAGTTTTTGCACGAAGCTTGGAATCGACCTCAGGTTCTCCTCGGTCCATCACCCCAGGAGCAACGGGCAGGTGGAGGCCGCGAACAAGATCTTTTTCAACCTCCTAAAAAAAGTGGAAAATCTGAAGGGAAGCTGGGTGGAGAAGCTCCCCGCGGTTCTCTGGGCCCTGAGGACCACCCCCAACACGGCTACCGGAGAGACCCCCTTCAAACTCTCTCATGGGTGCGAGGCAGTGCTCCCCGTAGAATTTGAAGTTCATACACCTCGAGTTGTTGATGCCAAGGAATGCAGGGAAGAATGCAGGTTGAGAACGAGGAGGAGCTACGACTGTCCCTTGACATGGTGGAAGAACTGCAGGATCTTTCCACCCTCCGGCAGGAAGAGGTGAAGAGATAGATGGCCAAGTACTTCGACAAGCACGTTAGAGTCAAATAATTTGTGGAGGGGGACTTAGTGCTAAGGAAGGTGGATGCAGCAGGGAGATCGACAACCGTGGGGAAGCTCAACCCCAGCTGGGAAGTCCCATTTATTGTAAAAGAAGCGTTGATATCAGGGGGGTATCGACTCCAAAATGTGGAGGGCAAGACCCTAAGTCTCACCTGGAGTGGTGACGACTTAAAATGCTTTTTACCTTGAAGCTTGTAAGTCATGCCTTGATTTTTAATGAACGTTCTTTAATATGCCAATATTGTCGCTAGGAGTTCGCATGAAAATGTGAAGTGAATTTGGACCCCGAGCAGATCCCGCTGACAGGCTCTCACCTAGCTGGCAGGGCTGGAAGTCACTCGGTGTCATCCTTGGGCCTCGAGCAGATCCCGCTGTCAGGTTCTCACTTAGCTGGCAGGACTTGAAGTCACTCGATGGTATTAGTAGTGGACCCCGAGCATATCCCACTGTCAGGCTCTCACCTAGCTAGCATGGCTGGAAGTCACTCGGTGTCATCCTTGGGCCTTGAGCAGATCCCGCTGTCAGTCTCTCACCTAGCTGGCAGGGCTGGAAGTCACTCGATGGTATTAGTAGTGGACCCCGAGCAGATCCCGTTGTCAGGCTCTCACCTAGCTGGCAGGGCTAGAAGTCACTAGGTGTCATCCTTGGGCCTCGAGCAGATCCCGCTGTCAGGCTCTCACCTAGCTGGTAGTGCTGGAAGTCACTCGATGGTATTGGTAGTGGACCCCGAGCAGATCCCACTGTCAGGCTATCACCTAGCTGGCAGGGCTAGAAGTCACTCGGTGTCATCCTTGGGCCTCAAGCAGATCCCGCTGTCAGGCTCTCACCTAGATGGCAGGGCTGGAAGTCACTCGATGGTATTGGTACTGGACCCCGAGCAGATCCCGCTGTCAGGCTCTCACCTAGCTGGAAGGTCTAGAAGTCACTTGGTGTCATCCTTGGGCCTCAAGCAGATCCCGCTGTCAGGCTCTCACCTAGCTGGTAGGGCTGGAAGTCACTCGATGGTATTAGTAGTGGACCCCGAGCAGATCCCGCTGTCAGGCTCTCACCTAGCTGGCAGGGCTGGAAGTTACTCGGTGTCATCCTTGGGCCTCGAGCAGATCCCGTTGTTAGTCTCTCACCTAGCTGGCAGGGCTAGAAGTCACTCGATGGTATTGGTAGTGGACCCCGAGCAGATCCTGCTGTCAGGCTCTCACCTAGCTGGCAGAGCTGGAAGTCACTCGGTTTCATCCTTGGGCCTCGAGCAGATACTGCTGTCAGGCTCTCACCTAGCTGGCAGGGCTGGAAGTCACTCGATGGTATTGGTAGTGGACCCTGAGAAGATCCCGCTGTCAGGCTCTTACCTAGCTGGCAGGGCTGGAAGTCACTCGATGTCATCCTTGGGCCTCGAGCAGATCCCGCTGTCAGGCTCTCACCTAGCTGGCAGGGCTGGAAGTCACTCGATGGTATTGGTAGTGGACCCTGAGCAGATCTCGCTGTCAGGCTCTCACCAAGCTGCCGGGCTGAAGGTCACCCAGGGAAGTCCTTCACCCCCAGGTAGTGCCTAACAAACTTGGCCCTTCCAATAGAGAAGAGCTCGACATGGGCGAGTTCGAGCTCGCTGTGCTATCTCGGGCTCGGTAGAAGATCGACAAGCTAGAGCCTTGGACCTCGCTAAGAGGAGGCAGGTCCCGTCGGGCCGCCTCATCCCCCCACTATGTTTTACTTGGGAAGATTTAGAAAGGTTGGTCTCACATCGATGAGATGACGTACAGCTCGTGAGCAAGCCGGGGTGAATCCTGAGAATTGGCAAGATAGGCCCTGGGACCTCGCTAAGGGGAGGCCGATCCCGCCAAGAGGAACCGCCCCCGCCTTATTTTACTTGGGAAAATTCAGTGAGTTTTTTTTTTGATTAAGAAGGCCAAGGACAGCTCGCGAGCGAGCTGTGGCGAAGTCCTGGGAATTACCGAGCACTTAAGCTGCTCTCTCGCGGGCGCGTACTAATTACTATCCTACTCATAGTACCTGTCTATGCGAGGTCTCCTGGGGAAGTACTCGCGGATATGCAGAACACAGCAAAAAAGAAGAAGAGTATACAAATTTAGGCCTCCCCCCCCCCCCCCCCCCCCCCGCCGGACCGGTCCTCCCCTTGCTCGATTGATCCTGGAAGCCCTTCCCGAACATCGCGTCCAGGCTATCCTCCTTCTTGCTGGGCGGTGTCACTGGGAACAAGCTCGGCATCAGGTCCTTGGCAGAGATCTCCTCGCACCCCTCCACCAGCACCCCAGTGTCCTTCATCATCTGGAGGGTGCATTCGGCAGCTTGGATTGAGTTGATCCATAGCCTCTCGGTGAGGTCGGCCTCGCCAAAGACCCGTGGCCTCTTATAGGGGAGGGTAGGGTCGACGTTTGTTGAAGTTGGTGACCGGGCGGTCTGGCGGTTTGTCTTGGCGGGTTGAAGACCGCGCGGTCTGGCGGTTTGTCTCAGTCGGCTTGGAGACCGGGCGGTCTGGCGGTCTGCCCTGGCAGTCTCTCTTCCTCTCTGGTGGTAGCCGTGCGGTTAGCCCTGTTGTCTAACCGCGCGGCTTGTGCGGTTTGTTTTGTATAGTCCGCTTGTCCTGTAAATTATAGTCCCACATCTCTTATTTGTATTCTCTCATCTCTCCTCCATTCTATATAAAGGAGGGCATACCTTTGTAATAGATATCTTTTTTGGATAATAAAATTTCAATTATTCAAAAGTTTATTCGCTTGTTCTCTACTTTTCGCTTCTTGTCTCTACTTTCTAACATGGTATCAGAGGACACGGTCATTTCCTCCTGATTCTGTGCGCCCTCTGTTGTTCGCGACTTGCTTTCCGCGTTCTGCGACTTGATTCGCGGCTTGACCTCTCTTCTATCCGCGCGGCTTGTTTCTATCCGCGCGGCTTGTTTCTGTCCGCCGACCTGTTCGCGCGGCTTGCTTCTTCTTGGTTCTCTTCTCCTACTACTCTTTGTCGCAGCGACCTGTTTCGTTGTCGCCGCGCTCCTTGTTCTTTCTTGCCTCTCCGACTTCCTAGTCGTTGCGGTCTGTCTCTGTCCGCGGGTCTTGTCTCTATACTCGCGGTTTGCTGCTGTGATCTGCCTGACCGTGCGGGTTGTTCCTTTTTCACCCGCATCGTGGTCGCGGTCACCTGCTCTTCTCTTCTCTTCTGTTCGCTCGGCCTTCTCAGTCCGCGCGACTTCTTCCCCGCTGGCCCTTTGCCTGTTTTTTAGCCGCTTTCTTCTTGTTGCCTTCTACCCGCTTCTGCTTGCTAGTCGCCTCGGCCTCATCTTTGGCCGTGCGACTTGTTCTCCTCTGTTCGCCCGATTTTTTCAGGTCGTGCGACTTCTTTCCCTCTGCTTTGCTCGCCTTCTTGGAAGCGGCCTTCCTAGCCGCCCGACCTATTTTCTGGTCGCCCGGCTTGGTGCTCTATTCTCTTCTCGCGGCTTGTTCTTCTTGTCGCGGTTTGCTCTCTCTTGCTTCCATGGCTTTCCTCTCCTCCAGCCTGTCCGCCTCCGTGGTCACCTCTTCTGGTAGTGCTCATGTTGTGACTCGCGGACGCTGGCTCATCGACTCTGGTGCAACAAATCATATGACAGGCAACCCTCAATGTTTCTCTCTTCTTGACACACAGGCTCAGTTGCCCCCGGTCATTGTCGCTGATGGATCTCCCTCCCCGGTCCATGGGACGGGCATGGTTCAAGTCACTCCATCTCTCTGCTTGGCTGATACCCTCTATGTGCCCAAGTTTCCGTGCAATTTATTATCGGTTACTTCTTTATGCAAGCAACTACGGTGTTCTGTCACATTCACCCCTACCTCTTGTGCTTTTCAGGATCCGGACTCCCAACGGACGATTGCTACCGGGACTGAGAGTGGTGGCCTCTACTTCCTCGACAACATTTCTGCTCTATCCGCCTTCTCCTCCTCCTCTACAGATCTTCTCCAATGGCATCTTCGCCTTGGACATGCTCCTCCCCGCATTCTACGACAGCTCCTGCCGCACCTCCCTCCTAATCATCCTCCTCTAAACTGTGATGCATGTCAACTTGGCAAACATCACCGCTCCTCCTTCCCACCAACGCAAAGTCGGGGCTCTTCCCATCCGTTCGACCTCGTTCACTCTGACATATGGGGTCCCGCTCCTACCCTCACCATCGGTCGGGGCAGTTCCTATTTTGTCACCTTCATTGATGATTTCTCTCGATCTACGTGGGTCTATCTTCTTAAAGATCGCTCCGAGTTGTTCTCTGTTTGGACCTCCTTTTATTCAATGGTTACAACTCAGTTTGCTACGTCTATTAAAATCCTTCGTTCTGACAATGCTCAGGAGTATCTTAGCCACGACTTCTCCTCCTTTTGCACTCGCCATGGTGTTATTCGTCAAACCAGCTGTGTTTACACTTCACAACAAAATGGGGTGGCGGAACGCAAAAACCGTCACCTAATTGATGTCGCTCGCACTATGATGACTCAAATGCATGTTCCTCGCTCCTATTGGGGCTATGCTGTCCTTCTCTCCTGCTATCTCATCAATCGCCTTCCCTCCACCGTTCTCCACGGTGCTACCCCCTTCTCCATTCTTTATCCGGACAAGGATCCCTTTCCTCTTCCTCTACACATCTTTGGGTGCACCGCTTTTGTGCACTCTCCCGCTACCACCCGTGATAAACTCTCCCCCCGTGCCACCAAATGTGTCTTTCTGGGCTACTCTCCCACTCAGAAAGGCTATTGTTGCTTTGACCCTGTTACCCGCAAGCAATTTGTCTCTGCGGATGTCACCTTCTTTCCCAATGCATCTTACTTCTCTCCCACTTCCTCTTCTCCTCCTCCTTCTCCTACTTCTCATACCAACCCATCCATTCCCTCTGCTCCCACTGAGGTTCCGTCCTCTCCACCCACTCCACCGTCTTCCCCATCCTCCTCATCTCCACCCTCTACTCCGCTTTCTCCCTCCACTCCGCTGCCATCTCTCTCTACTCCCGGGCCAGCTCTCTCCACCACGGATACTCCGGATACTGAGGCACCTGCTGACCTGGATCTCCCGATTGCTCTTCGCAAAGGGGTTCGGGCTTGTATCCACCATCCTCTTGCTGCGGTTGTTTCCTACGATCGCCTTACCCCTGCTCGCCGAGCCTTTGCCCTGGCTATCTCGGCCACTACCACCCCCCGTTCCTACCAGGAGGCCCTTACTATTCCTCACTGGAATGTTGCCATGGATGAGGAGATTGCTACTCTCACTGAACGGGGTACCTGGACCCTTGTTCCGCCTCCTTTCGGCACCGATGTTGTTGGTTGTCGCTGGGTCTTCGCGGTGAAGTTTCTCCCGGATGGCAGTGTGGATCGTTATAAGGCTCGCCTGGTTGCCAAGGGTTTTACCCAAACTTATGGGGTTGATTACTTTGACACTTTCTCGCCCGTGGCTCGCCTCAGCACTATTCGGGTTCTTCTCTCTGTGGTTGTCAACAGGGCTTGGCCCATTTCGCAGCTAGATGTTAAGAATGCCTTCCTCTATGGCGATCTGCAGGAAGTTGTTTACATGGAGCAACCTCCTGGGTATATTGCTCAGGGGGAGACACGGGTATGCCGGCTAAAGAAGGCTATCTATGGCCTCAAGCAGAGTCCTCGTGCCTGGTTTGACAAGTTCAGTGGCATTGCTGCGGCCATTGGTTTTACACGAAGCTCAGCAGATCACTCCTTGTTTGTTCAGAAAACCGCCTCTGGTCTTGTTTTTCTTGCGGTTTATGTTGATGACATTCTTCTTACTGGAGATGACCAGGATGGGATACTGATGACCAAGAAACACCTTCGTCAACATCTGGTTACAAAGGATATGGGCTCCCCGAAATACTTTCTGGGGATTGAAATCTCTAGAAATCCCAACTCCATGGTCCTTTCACAATGGAAGTATGCTCTTGATCTTTTAAAGGATGCAGGACTCACTGGTGCTAAACCTGCACGTTGTCCTATGGCTGTTGGAGAAGACAAAACTTGGACAGATGACTCACCTCTTCTCTCTGATCTTACGAGATACCGGCGTCTGGTGGGCAAGCTCATATATCTCACGGTAACCAGACCCGACATCTCCTATGCTGTTGGCAAGGTGAGCCAGTTCATGCAAGCTCCAAGAGAGTGTCATCTACAATCTGCTCTGAGGATATTAGAGTATATTAAAGCTGCTCCAGGGAAATGACTCCTATTTCAGAAGAATGGTCACCTAAGGGTTGAAGCTTACTCTGATTCAAGCTATGCGGATGACAAAGGGGACCGCAAATCGACTTCAGGTTTCTGCACATTTGTTGGAGGCAATCTTGTGAGTTGGAAGAGCAAGAAACAGTCTGTCGTTTCCAGGTCTAGTGCAGAGGCTGAATATCGTAGCATGGCATCGACTACATGTGAGTTGAAGTGGTTGCGGGCTCTCATGCTTGACTTAGGAGAGGTTTACAACTATCCTCTTCCTATGTTCTGTGACAATAAGGCCGCGATACACATTTCCAAAAATCCGGTCTTTCATGAGAGAACAAAACACATAGAAGTCGACTGTCATTTTATTCGAGAAGAAATATTGAAGAAACAGATTTGCACTCCATTTGTCACGTCCGACAACGAGTTGGCAGACGTCTTCACCAAGCCGGTGTCCGCTTCCTTTTTCCACATCTGCGACAAGCTGGGCATGATCGATATATATGCTCCAGCTTGAGGGGGAGTGTTGAAGTTGGTGACCGGGCGGTCTGGCGGTTTGTCTTGGCGGGTTGAAGACCGCGCGGTCTGGCGATTTGTCTCAGTCGGCTTGGAGACCGGGCGGTCTGGCGGTCTGCCCTGGCAGTCTCTCTTCCTCTCTGGTGGTAGCCGTGCGGTTAGCCCTGTTGTCTAACCGCGCGGCTTGTGCGGTTTGTTTTGTATAGTCCGCTTGTCCTGTAAATTATAGTCCCACATCTCTTATTTGTATTCTCTCATCTCTCCTCCATTCTATATAAAGGAGGGCATACCTTTGTAATAGATATCTTTTTGGATAATAAAATTTCAATTATTCAAAAGTTTATTCGCTTGTTCTCTACTTTTCGCTTCTTGTCTCTACTTTCTAACAACGTTGCCGACCGGGAAGAAGATCTCCGCCTGCCGGCGGGCCTCGCGGCTAAGGTTCTGGTTCTCCTCCTTCAGCCTCGCATTCGCCCCCTCCAGCTCGGCAAGCCGGGCGCACAGCTGGCCGATCTCCTCCTCCTGCTCGGCATTGTGAGCACGCAGCTCCCCGGCAGCATTAGCATCCTGATGAAAGAGAGAAATTTGTTAGCAGCGCAAAATATTTCAAGTAAAAGAGGGAAGGAGCCTGATACTCACAAATCCGCTAGCAGCCTGGGCGAGGAGACCCTCGGCGATGCCGAGCTGCCTCTGTTGGATCCCTAGTTGATTTGGGCTAGGTTCACTAGATTAGGATGTGACCCACCATGTATAGCCAGGGTCAAATTTGTGTCCTAGAGTGTAGGCCAAGTCCTTAGGTTCAACTTCAAATGGACCAGCTATCAACAGACCATCAGAAACTCAAGAATTAGAAGTTTTGAAGACTAATTCAAATGAGTTCGACATTCGTCGAACTCAGCTCGACGAAAGGTGTTCTGAGCTCGACGATCTTGAGACATTTCTTTGTGCTGAGCTCGACGATCCTTGTTTTTTGTTCGACGAAGACTGAGTTTCTTCAACAAGCTAAAGTCAGGATAACTCAAGAATTTATCTAAGTCCAGCTTCAAGCTTTGGTCGACGAACAAGATTCTGAGCTCGACGAACTTGGACCTCAAGTTCACGACTTCTCAGGTCGACGAATGCAGTACTTTGTTCAACGATTTCTGGTCTACGATTTGAATCCTTCTCAGTCAAAGACTTCTCAGATTCTAAGTCCACAATCATTCTTCGCTCGACGAATTTGGATCTCTGTTCGACGAATAAAGATTGACAGTGATGATTATCTGTTCGACGAATTTGGATCTCAGCTCGACGAATGAAGATTGTCAGTTCGACGAAGGTTGAAGCTGAATTGACAAGATTCCCTGAAAGACCAATTGCTATTGTCTGGTCGACAAACTCATCAGCTCAGCTCGATGAACTGTGAACTCAACTCGACGATTCCTATTCTTCGTTCGACGATTCCAGACTAGGTCTTCTCCAGATTTCCGTCCCTTTTCTTGGCGATGATTCCTAAGCAATTAATGCCAAATCCACTCGGAATGTTACCGTTAGAACGCGCATTGATCATGGATTATTACATGTCGTTTTTTCATGGGATAGTTTGGGAAATCATTGATTGCCGCTTCCTTCCAAGGCTGACTGCAATTACTGCTCAACACTCAAATTTTGAATATTCCTCAGTCAGTAGGAAGTTAGAAAAGAAGAGATTAACCAGTACTACACCACTACACAGACACAAGCAGTCAGACAGACACAGAACATTCAAGAACAATCCTACAGAAATCTAAAGCTTTCATACTGCAATCAGCCTAAAACAGAGAACATCAAGAAGAAGAAGAGCATTCAATCACTCTCAAGAGTCTTCTTCCTTCAACCCTACAGGACAACTTCAGAAGGACAACAAAACTCTATCTGTCAAAGAAGTTCCTGAAGCAATCTCTGGTCCAGACACTCAAGCTTTTGAAGACCTGTCACCCTGAAGCAGTGCTCTAGAATTCCTGATCCCTTCAAGATCTCAGGGGGAGCAACCTGCTAACATCAATCCAAAAGTCTTCTAAGTTGTCATTGAGAAAGAGAAGACCTCATCACACCCTTTTTCCATCCTCTGTACAGGGTTTTAATTCCCTTCAAAATTATTCCTGGTTGCAAGTCTCCTACCAAAAGACTTGAGTTTTTGGTTTTTGAGCACCTGAACAAAATCTTATTGGTGTCAGGCACCTAATCAAAAACCTGAGTGGATTCCTACCAGGGTGGTAGAAGAGTGGATGTACCCAAGTTGGGGAACCACTATAAATTTCTTTTGTCGTCTGGTTGCCCTTTTCATTTGTTTTGGCTGTGTTGTTCTGTGATTATTTAGGTTACTGTGCTTATTTCTTTATTCATTAATCTGTTCACTTAGGATTACAACAAAAGCTGTAAAGAATTTTTCAGTGAGCACAATACTCTATTAACCCCCCCCCCCCCCTCTAGAGTACTTCAGATCTAACTTGCACTTTCAATTGGTATCAGAGGGAGGTTGATTAAAATACCACACCTTTAGAGATCAAGTAGTTGTACAGGCTAACACCTGTATCATAAAGATCCCTCTAGTTAGATCTGTTTGTTTTGATTTTGTTATTAGATTTATTTCTTCACAGACATGACTCAAAACAAACATTATGCAAGCATCAGACCTCTAGTATGCAATCTTAACAAGTTTGCCATCTGGAAGGCAAGAATCAAATTATATATGAATTCTATTGATGAGGATATTTTTGCTTCCATCTTGACATGAGTACCTCCAGCACCTACAACTTCTACAAGCACCTCCACCAACATGACTGCAGTACCTCCTCCAGAAAATAATGATGCCTACAAGAAAGCCAAAATTGCAGATGTAAAGGCAATGAATATCTTGGCTCAAACTATTGCAGATGACATATTTCAGAAGGTGGCTGAGTGCACCTCAGCCAAGGCCATTTGGAATTCCCTCAACCAAATGGTAGCTGTCTCAGTAGATGAAAGAAAAGACATGAGATCAAACCTCATATCCCTGTATGAGAATTTCAAGAAGGATGAGGCTGAATCAGTGGCTGAAATGTACAACAGGTTGAGCTCAATCATCAATGAGCTCAAAACCTTGAATAAAGACATCACCCTTATAGAGGTGAATGATAAGATCATGATGTGCTTCCCTAGCTCTTGGGATTCAAGAATCTGGCATATCAAAGAAGCCAGAAACCTATATAAGATATCAACTGAATCTTTGCTAGGCAAATTAAAGTCTTATGAGCAGCTGATAAAATCAAGAGAAGTAGCTGAACAGAAGTCAACAACTCCAGTGAGAAAGGAACACAGCATAGCCTTCAAAGCATCTGAGGAAAGTGAGACTTCAACATCTAATGAGGAACTCATGAGCCTCTTTGCAAAAAGATTTTATAAGATGGCTAGAAAGGATTTCAAAAGGAAATCATCCAGGCAGGATGATAAGCCCAGATTTAACAATACACCAACCAAGGAGGTTGTGTGCTTTGGATGTAGAAAGCCTGGACATTACATCTCAGAATGTCCAGAAAACCAGAAGAAGGAGAAAAGCAAAGAAAGAGACTCCAGAAGAAAACACAGCAACAGACCCTCCTCAAGCAAGTACAAAAAGAAAGACAAGGGATTTGTTGCCGAGACATGGAGTGATACTGAAGAAGAATCATCCTCTTCCAGCTCAAGTGAAGAAGAGGAAGAAATAAGATCCAATGAGGTTTGCCTTATGGCAATTGATGCCTCCAGGAGCAATTCAGGATCAGAAGGAGAATCTGAAGATGAGGCAGCCTCAGACTCAGAGGCAGATCAGGTTCTTTCAAGCTTTAATTTTAATTCTAATTTATTTAAAATTGAATTCAAAACTATGTGCCTAGATTTAATTAGTTCATGTTAGAAAGTAGCGAAAAAGAGAGAACAAGCGGATAAACTTTTGAATAATTGAAATTTTATTATCCAAAAAAGATATCATTTACAAAGGTATGGCCTCCCTTATATAGAATGGAGGAGATAAGAAAGAGAGTATACAAACAATGTGGGACTAAACATTTACAATACTGAGCGGCTAGAATAAAGGTGACCGCACAGGCCGCGCGGTTAGATAGATGGGTTAACCGCTCGGCAACTCCAGCAGGATAGAACAGCCCGCAATGGTAGATTGATAGACCGCCCGCTCTCCAGGCTTCAGAGTGAGATCGCCAGACCGCTCGGTCAACAAACCGCTGGATCAGACCGCTAAGCCGCCCGGTCAACAAACCGCTGGATCAGACCGCTAAGCCGCCCGGTCTAATACTTCAACACTCCCCCTCAAGCTGGAGCATAGATATCAATCATGCCCAGCTTGTCACAAATGCGGAAGAAGGAAGTAGAAACCGGCTTGGTGAAGATATCTGTCAATTCCTTGTCAGAGGTGACAAAAGGAGTACAAATCTGTTTCTTCAAAATCTCTTCCCGAATGAAGTGACAGTCAACCTCTATATGCTTTGTTCTCTCGTGGAAGACCGGATTTCTGGATATGTGTATAGCGGCCTTGTTGTCACAGAACATAGGGAGAGGACAGTCATATACCTCGCCCAGGTCAAGCATGAGAGCCCGCAACCACTTTAACTCACACGTGGTTGACGCCATACTCCGGTATTCGGCTTCGGCACTGGATCTGGAGAAAATAGACTGTTTCTTGCTCTTCCAACTCACGAGATTACCTCCAACAAAGGTACAAAAACCTGATGTGGATTTATGATCGCCTTTGTCATCCGCGTAACTTGAATCTGAGTAGGTCTCAACCCTCAGATGACCATTCTTCTGAAAAAGTAACCCTCTGCCCAGTGCTGCTTTGATATACTCTAAAATCTTCAGGGTGGACTGAAGATGGCACTCCCTGGGAGCTTGCATAAACTGACTGACCTTGCCTACAGCATAGGCGATGTCGGGTCTAGTCACTGTGAGATAGATGAGTTTGCCTACCAAACGTCTGTACCTTGTGACATCAGATAGAAGAGGTGAGTCATCCGTCCACGTTTTGTCTTCTCCAACAGCCATGGGAAAACGAGCTGGTTTGGCACCTGTCAATCCTGCTTCTCGTAGAAGATCAAGGGCATACTTCCGTTGAGAGAGAACCAAGGAGTCAAGTTTCCGAGAGATTTCTATCCCCAAAAAGTATTTTGGGGAACCCATATCCTTCGTGACCAAGTGCTGACGGAGGTGCTTCTTCGTCAAGTCCACCCCAGCTCGGTCATCGCCAGTAAGGAGAATATCATCCACATATACGGCCAAAACCACCAGTCCCGAGGCCGTTTTGCGAATGAATAAGGAGTGATCGGCCGAACTCCTTTGAAAGCCGATGGTAGCCACAATACCACTGAATTTGTCAAACCATGCCCGAGGGCTCTGCTTTAGGCCATAAATGGCCTTCTTCAAATGACATACACGTGTCTCCCCCTGAGCAACATACCCAGGAGGTTGCTCCATATAGACGTCCTCCTGAAGATCGCCATAGAGAAAGGCATTCTTCACATCAAGCTGGGAAATGGCCCAAGCCCGGTTAACAGCCACAGAAAAGAGAACTCGGATGGTGCTGAGGCGAGCAACCGGAGAGAAGGTATCAAAGTAATCAACGCCGTAAGTCTGAGTGAAGCCCTTGGCCACCAGCCGGGCTTTGTAGCGATCCACAGTGCCGTCGGGGCGAAACTTTACAACGAAGACGCAGCGACAGCCAACCACATCAGTGCCCACGGGAGGAGGAACCAGGCTCCAGGTACCCCGTTTAGTAAGAGTAGCCATCTCCTCATCCATGGCAGACTTCCAATGAGGGAGAGCAAGAGCCTCCTGGTAGGTACGGGGAGTAGAAGTAGCAGAGATAGCCAAGGCAAAACACCTGCGAGAAGGAGAAAGCTGATCATAGGAAACAACAGCCGTGAGCGGGTGTTGAGTACACGCCCGCACCCCTTTGCGAAGGGCAATGGGAACATCCAGGTCAACGGGAGCGTCAGCGACCGGAGCGTCCGTGGCGGAGAAGGCTGGCCCGGGACTAGAGAGAGACGGCAGCGGAGAGGAGGGTGGAGGGGTGGGTGGGGAGACGGACTGGGAAGGAGTGGGTGGAGGAGGAGACGAAGGTGGGAAAACGTGGAGAGGTGTGGAAGGAACGGAGATATCATAAGGAAGAGAAGAGGGAGGAGAGAAATAGGAAGCATGTTCGAAAAAAGTCACATCCGCGGAGACAAACTGCTTGCAGAGAAGGGGGTCAAAGCAGCAATATCCTTTTTGAGTGGTAGAGTACCCCAAAAAGACACACTTGGTGGAATGGGGGGAAAGCTTGTCGCGGGTAGCGGAGGGAGCGTGAACAAAGGCCGTACAGCCAAAGACACGGAGAGGAAGAGGAAAAGGTTCCTGGTGGGGGTAGAGAAGGGAGAAGGGAGTCTGGCCGTGGAGAACCGCGGAGGGAAGGCGATTGATGAGATAGCAGGCGAGGAGCACAGCGTAGCCCCAGTAGGAGTGAGGGACGTGCATCTGCGTCATGAGAGTACGCGCAACATCAAGCAGGTGACGGTTTTTACGCTCCGCCACCCCATTCTGCTGGGAGGTGTAAACACAAGTCGTTTGATGAAGGAGGCCATGTTGGTGAAAGAATGCGGAGAACTCATGAGTCAGATATTCTTTAGCATTATCAGAAAGTAAGACTTTAATAGAAATAGCAAATTGAGTCTTAATCATAAAGTAAAATGATTGCCAAACAGAAAATAGTTCAGAGCGATCTTTTAACAGATACACCCAGGTACATCGAGAAAAATCATCGATAAAAGTGACAAAATAGGAACTGCCCCGACCAACTGTGAGGGTAGGAGCAGGACCCCATACATCAGAATGAATAAGATCAAATATGCGAGAGGAGCCACGACCTTGCTTCGGTGGGAAGGAGGAGCGATGATGTTTGCCAAGCTGACACGCATCACAGTTGAGCGGAGAACTGGTAGGAGGTAAGTGGGGCAGAAGCTGGCGAATAAGCCGAGGAGGAGGATGTCCAAGACGAAGATGCCACTGAAGGAGATCGGTGGAGGAGGAGTAGGCAGATAGAGCGGAAACATCGTCGAGGAAGTAGAGGCCGCCGCTCTCAGTCCCAGTAGCAATCGTCTGCTGGGTCCTCGGGTCCTGAAAAGAACAAGTAGTGGGAGTGAATAAGACGGAGCACTGAAGTTGCCGGCATAAAGTAGTAACTGATAACAAATTGCACGGGAACTTCGGGACATAGAGGGTATCCTCCAAGCAAAGCGATGGGGTGAGTTGAACCATGCCCGTCCCATGAACCGGGGACGGGGAACCATCCGCCACACGAACCGGGGGTAAGCGGTCATGGGTCTCAAGACTGGAGAAGCAATGAGGGTTGCCCGTCATATGATTTGTGGCACCGGAGTCAATCAGCCATTTACCTTGGGTAACGACGTGGGCACTACCTGACGTCGTGGCCACAGAGGCAGACGACCGAGAAGAGGCAGAGGCCGAAGAAGGAGCATCACCGGAAGGGCGAAGATGAGGATGTTTCTGCCAGCAGCGGTCAACAGTATGGCCAGTACGACCACAGTGAGAGCAGAGGAACCGGGATGAACCTCGTCCTCCAGAGGAGCCGCGGCTACTAGGGCCCCCTCTCTGAGCTTGGTGAGCAAAGGAGTCCTGGGAAGGGGGGGGAGGCCAACAGAGGCCGCTGGAGTAGCGAAGTAACAGCGGCAATGCGAGCCGCAGTGGCATCCAAAGTAGGAGATTCCGCCTCACCCAAGATCTGCTGGCGGATCATATCATAAGAGTCGGGAAGACGAAGAAGATAACAAACAACCAGGAGTTCCTGGAAGTGTTTGTGCTGGTCGGCCAAGTCCGCGGAGAAGGGGCGATTCTGGAGGATTTCAGCACCAAGAGCCTGAACCTGCTGATAAGCCGCAGCCGGTGACATGGAAGGGCGGGCGAAGAGGTCCGCATAGAGAGTATAAATACGGGACGTCTGGCCCCCCTTAGAATAGAGAGCAGCGAGGTGAAGCCAGGCGGCCTTGACCATCTCATCATGGCGAATGACGGGAAGGCACTCATCAGAAAGGCTATTGGCCAGCCAGGTGCGGACAAGAGCATCACTCGCATCCTAGTCATCAAACTCAGGAGAGGTGCGAGGAGGAGGGTCATCGGTGAGGTGATGACGCTTGCGTTGAGAACGAAGGAGAAAGGTGAAAGAAACGCTCCAATCGGGATAGTTGGAGCCAACAAGCTTGGAAAGGGTGCCAAGGTTGCCCGAAGGAGGAGGAGGAGAAGGAGCTGCAGGAGTAGTGGTGAGACCGGAGGTAGTCATAGAACCCAGCAAGCAGAAGAAGCCGCGCGAACAGAAGCGGTTAGAAAACAGAAGAAGCCGCGCGAACAGTAGCGGCTAGAAAGAGGTCAAAGGCACAGCGGGGAAGAGGCCGAGCGAACAGAAGAGAGGAGAAGAGCAGGTGACCGCGACCAAGATGCAGGTGAGATAGGAACAACCCGCACGGTCAGGCAGATCACAGCAGCAAACCGCGAGTATAGAGACAAGGCACGCGGACAGAGACAGGCCGCAATGACTAGGAAGTCAGAGAGGCAAGAAAGAACAAGGAGCACGGCGACAAGGAAACAGGTCGCTGCGACGAATAGCAGTAGGAGAAGAGAACCAAGAAGAAGCAAGCCGCGCGAACAGGGCAGCGGACAGAAACAAGCCGCGCGAACAGGGTAGCGGACAGAAGAGAAGGCAAGTCGCGAGACAGGTCGCAGAAAGCGGAAAACAAGCCGCGAACAACAGAGAGCGCACAGAATCAGGAGGAAATGACCGTGTCCTCTGATACCATGTTAGAAAGTAGCGAAAAAGAGAGAACAAGCGGATAAACTTTTGAATAATTGAAATTTTATTATCCAAAAAAGATATCATTTACAAAGGTATGGCCTCCCTTATATAGAATGGAGGAGATAAGAAAGAGAGTATACAAACAATGTGGGACTAAACATTTACAATACTGAGCGGCTAGAATAAAGGTGACCGCACAGGCCGCGCGGTTAGACAGATGGGTTAATCGCTCGGCAACTCCAGCAGGATATAACAGGTCGCAATGGTAGATTGATAGACCGCCCGGTCTCCAGGCTTCAGAGTGAGATCGCCAGACCGCTCGGTCAACAAACCGCTGGATCAGACCGCTAAGCTGCCCGGTCAACAAACCGCTGGATCAGACCGCTAAGCCGCCCGGTCTAATACTTCAACAGTTCAGAAAAGGAAATAAAAACCATTAGAGAAAGACTAGGAAATCTTGAATCTGTTAATTCAAAAAATATTAAATTAAAAGATCAACTAACTCTAGCAAATGAACAAATAATTAAATTAAAATCTGATTTATGTGAGGCCAAACAACTTGAGCAATCTCTTAATGGGAGAAGTCTCAAGCTGATGGACATAACAAGCACAGTAAATGCCAGATTAAATGGCAAGCTGGGCTTGGGTGTATCATCAGGTTTACCGCCCATAATTAAGAAAAATATTCTTACAACCCCCATTAAATTTATTTCTGCCAAGGGAAAAGAAAAGATAATAGACAAACCAATGTCAGCATACAACCCAAAACCCATAGACAAGAGAAATAAAAATCAGAAAACAGCTAATAAAAACAAGGTTCAGCAGCATTCGTCGAACTCAGATCGACGAAATGTGGCCAGTTCGTCGAACCCAGATCGACGAACGCTGAACGCAAACTTCAGTTATAACAATTCGTCTAACTGCGATTGACGAACTTTGTATGGTTTGTCGAGCAGAGGTCGACGAACTTGGGGCGCAGAAAATGACTACTGTCATTCTCTGAGCAGAGATCGACGATCTCAGCCCTATTCATCGAACTCTAGTCGACGAACTTACAGAAATTAGTCGAACCCAGAAGGACCAAACTTAAATCATTTCTCTTAGAAAAATTCTAAGCCAACTAATAAGACATTCAATCCAGTAGCTTATTGGGTTATTCCACCTAGGATATATCACCCCTCAGGTTATAAATCTCAACCTACCTTATCAGTTTTTTCCAGCTTTTCATTTCAACCAAATAAAGGACCCAAGGTAACCTGGGTCAAGAACAATTGAGTTTTGTTTTTCATTACAGGTATAGGTGAAGAACTGTCCAAGGGTGAGCCAGACCTGGTACTTGGACAGTGGTTGCTCCAAGCATATGACAGGCAACAAGGATAACTTATCCAACTACAAGTCCAAGCTAGGACCAAAGGTGATCTTTGATGATTCAAAGAGTGGCCAATCAGAAGGATATGAAGCAGTAAAGATTGGATCAGTTACCTTCAAGAGAGTAACATATGTAAGAGGACTCAAACATAACCTAATATCCATAAGTCAATTATGTGATGAAGGTTATCAGGTACACTTTAACTCTACCTCTTGTTCTATTATTAACAATGAAAACCAAACTGTTTAAATTGGAATTAGACAAGGCAACATATATCTAGTAGATTTTATTTCTGCCAAAACTGATGTTTGTTTACTCAATATCACTAGTAACCAAAATGAGTTGTGGCATAAAAGGTTAGGACATGTAAACCTTAAGAATATAGCTAGGCTATCTAAAGACAACCTTGTTAGAGGTTTACCTTCTGGCCCCTACAAGAAGGAAAACCTTTGCAGGGCTTGTCAATTAGGCAAGCAAACTAAAACTAGTTTCAAATCCATTAATAAAAGTGATTCACCTAGGATTTTGTATTTGCTTCATATGGATCTATTTGGACCCATTGCAGTACAAAGCCTAGGATGGAAGTCTTATACTTTAGTGATTGTTGATGACTTCTCCAGATTCAGTTGGGTAGCCTTTCTGAGAACTAAGTCAGATACATTCAAGGTTCTTACAGAATTTCTCAGGACCATATAGATTGAGTTCTCTACTCATGTTGCATTGATCAGAAGTGATCATGGCACAGAGTTTGAGTCTCTTCTTATGCATGAGTTCTGTGAGAAGGAAGGTATCAGGCAGTGCTTCTCAGCTCCTAGAACTCCCCAACAAAATGGGGTTGCTGAAAGGAAAAATAGGATACTCATTGAATCTGTAGGTACATTATTGACAGATGCTTACATGCCTCTATCCTTTTGGGCAGAAGCTGTAAACACTGCTAACTATGTCCTGAATAGAAGCCTTATACATAAGCTAAAAAATAGGACCCTCTATGAATTGCTTAAAGGGAAGAAACCTAAAATCACATACTTTAAAGTTTTTGGTTGTATATGTTACATTCACACAAACAACAAAAGATACATTAGAAAGTTTGAGGCTAAGGCTGAAGAAGAGATTTTTCTAGGATACTCCCAAGTAAGCAAGGCCTATAGGGTTTTTAATAAATCCACTATTAAAATTGAAGAGTCAGTCCATGTATCTTTTGATGAAGCTAACATGTCTTATAAGGAGAAAGAGATTTCTACCAATAGCTCTTTGTAGGTTCCACAACTGTGTGAGTCTATGGATGGACTAAACCTTACCCATGAGGTATCAACCCATCCTTCTCCACAGGTTGCTGAAGACAGTGAAGAATAAATTCAAGTGGAAGTGGCTGAACTTCCCTCAACAGCTAATAACATTCCTCAAGAGGAATTAATTATAGAAGCTATTGCTGAGCAAACTCCACCAACTGATCTTGTCACACTTAGAGATCACCCCAGATCTCAAGTGATTGGAGACATTTCAGCAGGTGTACAGACAAGGCATCAACTCAATCAAGACTTGATGCATGCCTGTTTTCTCTCTCAGATTGAACCTCTCACCATCCGTGAAGCTGAGCAAGATCCCCACTGGATCATTGTAATGCAAGAGGAACTAAATCAGTTTGAGAGATGTAGAGTTTGGGATTTGGTTCCTAGACCTCATAAATACCCAATTATTGGAACCAAATGGGTCTACAGAAACAAGCTGGATGCTCAAGGGAACATTGTGAGAAACAAGGCTAGGCTTGTTGCTCAAGGCTACAGGCAAGAGGAAGGAATTGGCTATGACCAAACCTTTGCCCCTGTTGTAAAGTTAGAGGCCATAAGAATATTCCTTGCCTATGCAGCTCACAGGAGATTCAAAGTGTTCCCAATGGATGTCAAGAGTGTATTTCTGAATGGAGTGCTTCAAGAAGAGGTTTATGTAGAACAACCTCCAGATTTATCTCTCTAACTCAACCCTCCTTTGTATTTAAATTGCATAAAGCTCTCTATGGTTTAAAGCAAGCTTCAAGAGAATGATATGAGGCCTTAGCAAGCTTTCTTTTAGAGCATAAATTTACAAGAGGAACCATAGATAAAACTCTTTTCACTAGACATCATAAGGACCAAATATTGTTAGTACAAATATATGTGGATGACATCATCTTTGGGTCTATTGATCCCAAATTATGCAAGAGGTTTGCTGACCTCATGCATTCCAAATTTGAGATGAGTAGCATGGGTGAGCTTTCCTACTTCCTTGGTCTCCAAGTGAAGCAGCTCCCTGATGGTATCTTCCTCTCCCAAGCTAAGTATGCTAAAGAGCTTATTAAGAAGTTTGGGATGGGTGATGCTTCAGGAATGAAAACACCTATGGCTACCAATGCTGTTATGGATTCTGATGCAGCAGGGAAACCTGTAGATTAGAAACATTATAGGGCAATTGTTGGATCCCTATTATACCTAACAGCTAGCAGACCTGATATCATGTTTGCCACATGCCTTTGTGCTAGGCTCCAAGTGAACCCTAAAGAATCTCACCTTATTTTCTTAAAAAGAATTTTGAGATATATAAAGAGTTATCCTAATCTAGGACTCTGGTATCCTACAGAGTCAGAGTTTGAGTTAACTGGATACTCAAATGCTGACTATGCTGGATGTAGAGTGGATAGGAAGAGTACCTCTGGAACTTGCCAGTTCCTGGGTATGAGACTTGTCTCCTGGTTTTTTAAAAAGCAAACATCTGTGTCTACATCAACTGCAGAAGCAGAATATATGGTTGCTGGCAGCTGCTGTCCACAAATGTTATGGATACAAAACCAACTCCTAGACTATGGTGTCAACTTAAATAATTCAACATTATTTTATGATAATACTAGTGCTATTGCTATAAGATATAATCCAGTTCACCATAGTAGGACTAAACATATTGAAATAAGACATCCTTTCATTAGAGATAATGTAGACAAAAAGAAAATTAACCTAATCCATATTCCTACTGATCTACAGAGAGCAGACATTTTCACCAAACCCTTGGATGAGAAAAATCATATGTTCTTTATAAATCAACTGGGAATGATCAATGGAGAAGAGTTAAATTAATTTCTGTCTGCATTCGACGAATTTTTCAGAGTTCGTCGAACGGAGTTCGTCGAACGGAGTTCGCCGAATCAGGGAAAGTTTGAGACATTCTCGTCGAACGGAGATCGACGAATTCTCTATGTGGAAATAATTTTCGTCGACCGAAGATCGACAAACTTTATTTCAGAAGACATTTCGTCGAACGGAGTTCGACGAACTGTGTTCGATTCTTCTGAATGAGATCGACGAATTATATGTCTATAATTTACTTCGTCGACCTCAGTTCGAAGAACTGTTTCTTTTTCGTGGAATGGAGATTGTCGATTCATATTCTAGAAAACATTATATCTAGGTTTTCTTCGACCTCCGTCCCGCGCTTTCAGTTCTTTTGCTCTTGATCGCCATTTTCTCTGTCTCTCTTGTAGGTCATCAATGGCGACTCCAGCAAGCACTTTGGCTGCCATGAAATTCGACACCGGCTTTGACATGGATTTTGATTCTTTCCAGCACTCTGACCCAATATTTCTATACATTCTGGAACTTTTGGAAGAACTTGGTCTCAAAGATTTTATGACTAGAAGGATTAAACTGCATGCAACTGAAATTCGAGAATGGGTATACACTTCGTCAGTCTCTGAGGAAAATGTTCTGACAGACAATATCGGGAGTAATGCTGTCTCTCTGTCTCCCGCCCTTCTTTCTGAAACTTTTGGGTTGGTAAATGGAGAAGATGACATGGATATGGATTCTGAAGAATACAGTTCGATGCTGAAGTGGATGGGGTTTTCTGGAAGTAACCCTAACAAGTTGTTAAAGAAACAACTGTCTGCCGCCTACCAGTTCTTGGCGGATATCGTGGGAAAAGTACTGATGGACAAGCACACCGCACACGACTACATAACCAGACATCAATTTCTTGTCATGTGTTCGGTGGTCAATAAGAATCCTGTTGCTTGGAGCAAGATCTTCTTTGAGTTGATAAAGAAGAAAATCAGCAAGAAAGAGGTTTGTTTTGGAAGAATCCTGGGGATCTTCCTCAAGGAAAAGGCTGGTGAATTCATGATCTCCCCGACCATCTTCATCAATGCCAGCAAGTGCCTCACCTGCTCTTTGTTTGGCAGATGGGAGAGGACGATCTCCAAGCCGTCCAAGGCTTCCTCCTCTTCCATCCCTGCCTCAGAAGGCACCAGGGCTGTTAATGCCTCTCCCACACCTGCTGAGGAGATCCATCCCCCTCCACCATCTCTTCCAGCACCCCTTCCAGCAAAGCAGCCTCCTCTTGTGCCTACTCCTCCTCCATCTCCACCACTGGACATCACCAACATCCCATCTCCACCTCCATCTTCCCCTCTACAAGCTAATCAATAATCAACACCCCCTGCTTCACCTCATGACACACATAATCTTACACCTCCTTAGTCTCCACTTCCCCCTCATTTGTCCTCCATTCTATCTTACACCATACCCACAGACATTGCCATGCCAGATGCCACCATTCCATCTTCATCACCATCCACTCATCACATATCTGTTATTCCACCCTCCATTCCATCCTTAGTTGCTCCCTCCTCCACACATAATGCAACATCCTCTTCCACTTCCTCCGTTGATTCAACTACCATATCATCTATCCCCACCTTCCTCACTCCTCTCATCAAAACCCTTATCACAGAGGCCATTACACCTTTTATGAATTCTATTAATTCTTTATCTGCCCAAGTTTCTGCCCTTTCTGCTGCCCCCTCCTCAGTCCAGGGCCTGGCCTCAGTCCCCACTGAACCCAGGCAGGGGGAGATGCCTGATGATGAAGCAGTAGCTCAAGCTTCAGATACGGCTCCCCAGCAGATACAACTTCAGAAGTTCTTCCAGATTGTATAGATATAGAGTTAATTGATCTGATTAATTTTATTAATACTGATATGGATATTGCTGGCATGGATACTGCTGAAACTGTTGGTGATTTTTCTCTCAATCCAACAGTTAATCTACAAGAATTACTGCAAGTTTTTGATACTGTACATATGCAGTCTCTTCCAGCAGACTTTACTAAGCCACAGTTGGCTATTGTACCCTACACTTCTCCAATAAGACCAGCAGTTACTAAGCAACTCTGTGACAGTTTTGCTATTCCAGCTTTAGCTCCAATCTCTGTAGCTAGTCCAGAAGTTATTCCAGAAGCCATCTCAGCCCTAAGTTTTGTTATGGATGACTCTCCTATGCCTGATTTGGATGAGCTAATCCTGGCTGATATTGAAGAGAAAAATAAGGCAGCAGCTGAAAGCTCTGTCCCCATTATTCCTGATTCCTGTATAGTCTCCTCCTCACCTGTTGCTGAAACTTCAGTTCCTTCAACTTCTGCCCCTTCTACAGAGAAAGTTGTTATTGATGATAAAGCTTTAAAAGCATTGGATGCTTTATATGATAACCCTCAGGGTTCTGATACTGAAGATGATGAAGCTGATGATGATGATGATTCAGATGAAGATGCTGCCAAGAAGAAAAAGAAATTGTTGTCAAAGAAAAGGAAGGCTCCTCCTCCTCCAGCTCCTAAACCCAATCCCACTACTGACACTCCCTACTATATTCAGCACAATGTTACTCCTTATAAGGGAATGCCTGCATGGATGTGGTTATCCAAGAACCAGCAGAAGGAAAGGAAAAGAAGTAGGAGATATTCTCCTCCTCTAGTCCACAGGTATAGAAAGGATCAACCTCCTCCTCCTCCTCCAGTAGCTGGTGCCATTGGCTCTTCTAGCTCTCAGAGATCTGCCCCCATGCAAACCTATCAGAGACAGTCAGGGAGATCATCTGGAAGTAGCCAGTAGAGGAAACCATCCTCAGGAAATCAACATCAGCATCAACAACAACAAATATCTGAAGATCAAATAGCAGACAGTCCTAAAAGGCCATACTCTCCTTCTATTCCATTTGAAGATCCTGAAACTGCAAATACTGCTAAAATGGCCAGATTCTAGGAGCTAATTGGCCTATCTTTGATCAATAAAGCAAAGACTGAAGGAAAAGACACATCAGGTTTAACAACTATGTCAAAGTACAGAAAAGAAGAGTTAAAAAGGTTTGACAAAGGAAACAAGCTCTTCAATGTTGATGATTATATGAAGCTCCATCCAGAAGCAGTTGTCCCGAGAGCTACATCACTGAAGATCTTTGGGGCAGCTGACATGACTATGACTCAAGCACAAGCTCAAGATCCAACCAGAGAAATTATCTTCAAAAAGCTAGGAGAGAAGACAACAGAAGACAAGTCTTTATAGAAGAAGAAGAAGTAATCTTTATTTTGTTTCAATTTCTTTCTGCAATTTGTTTTCAAACTGTGTTCTTTTTTAAACAAAGCTTATGTATATATCTGTTGCATGTGTTGGTAATTCTCTGCTAGATATATTTCTTTTTCTTGCTTTGTTTATCTGCTTTGAGTCTCTTAGTGACCTCACCCAAATAGGGAGAGATTGTTGGATCCCTAGTTGATTTGGGCTAGGTTCACTAGATTAGGATGTGACCCACCATGTATAGCCAGGGTCAAATTTGTTTCCTAGAGTCTAGGCCAAGTCCTTAGGTTCAACTTCAAATGGACTAGCTATCAACAGGCCATCAGAGACTCAAGAATTAGAAGTTTTCAAGACTAAGTCAAATGAGTTCGACGTTCGTCGAACTCAGCTCGACGAAAGGTGTTCTGAGCTCGACGATCTTGAGACATTTCTTTGTGGTGAGCTCGACGATCCTTATTCTCTGTTTGACGAAGACTGAGTTTCTTCAACAAGCTAAAGTCAGGATAACTCCAGAATTTTTCTAAGTCCAGCTTCAAGCTTTGGTCGACGAACAAGATTCTGAGCTCGACGAACTTGGACCTCAAGTTCACGACTTCTCAGGTCGACGAATGCAGTACTTTGTTCAACGATTTCTGGTCTATGATTTGAATCCTTCTCAGTCAAAGACTTCTCAGATTTTAAGTCCACAATCATTCTTCGCTCGACGAATTTGGATCTCTATTCGACGAATAAAGATTGACAGTGATGATTATCTGTTCGACGAATTTGGATCTCAGCTCGACGAATGAAGATTGTCAGTTCGACGAAGATTGAAGCAGAATTGACAAGATTACCTGGAATACCAATTGCTATTGTCTGCTCGACGAACTCATCAGCTCAGCTCGACGAACTGTGAACTCAACTCGACGATTCCTGTTCTTCGTTCGATGATTCCAGACTAGGTCTTCTCCAGATTTTCGTCCCTTTTCTTGGCGATGATTCCTGAGCAATTAATGTCAAATCCTCTCGGAATGTTACAGTTAGAACGCGCATTGATCATGGATTATTACATGCCATTTTTTCATGGGACAGTTAGGGAAATCATTGATTGCCGCTCCCTTCCCAGGTCGACTGCAATTACTGCTCAACATTCAAATTTCGAATATTCCTCAGTCAGTAGGAAGTCAGAAAAGAAGAGATTAACCAGTACTACACCACTACACAGACACAAGCAGTCAGACATACACAGAATATTGAAGAACAATCCTATAGAAATCTAAAGCTTTCATACTGCAATCAGCCTAAACCAGAGAACATCAAGAAGAAGAAGAACATTCAATCACTATCAAGAGTCTTCTTCCTTCAACCCTACAGGACAACTTCAGAAGGACAACAAAACTCTATCTGTTAAAGATGTTCCTGAAGCAATCTCTGGTCCAGGAACTCAAGCTTTTGAAGACCTATCACCCTGAAGCAGTGCTCCAGAATTCCTGATCCCTTCAAGATCTCAGGGGGAGCAATCTGCTAACATCAATCCACAAGTCTTGAAAGTTGTCATTGAGAAAGAGAATACCTCATCACACCCTTTTTCCATCCTCTGTACATGGTTTTAGTTCCCTTCAAAATTATTCCTGGTTGCAAGTCTCCTACCAAAAGACTTGAGTTTTTTGTTTTTGAGCACCTGAACAAAAGCTCATTGGTGTCAGGCACCTGATCAAAAACATGAGTGGATTCCTACCAGGGTGGTAGAAGAGTGGATGTACCCAGGTTGGGGAACCACTATAAATTTCTTATGTCGTCTGATTTCCCTTTTCATTTGTTTTGGCTGTGTTGTTCTGTGATTGTTTAGGTTGCTGTGCTTATTTCTTTATTCATTAATCTGTTCACTTAGGATTACAACAAAAGCTGTAAAGAATTTTTGTAGTGAGTACAATACTCTATTCACCCCCCCTCTAGAGTATTTCAGATCTAACTTGCACTTTCATCCTCGCCTGGTCGGCGACCTTGTCCTTGGCCACATCACAAGCATGCTCGGCTTTTAGGAGTTGATTGCTGAGGGCAAAGCTGCGGCGGGTCAACATGTGGTGGAGCTCCATGGTCCGCAGGTGGGCCTGCAGACCCTCATGGCCGAGCTGCCGCAGGGTCATGTTCTTGTAGGCCTCGGCATCCTCGCAGCCATAGAGGCCGAAGCCGAGGGCGTAAGCATGGCCAGTGGCGGGCTCGCGGTCATGCCAGGATGGATGCAGAGTGGAGATGGAGACCCGATGGGCCAGCTCATCCCACTGCACCATAGGCTCCCCCACCGAGTCCTTCCACCGCCCCCCGAAGTTGAAGAGGGGATGTTATTTCGGCGCCCCGCGCTCGCGAGCCGCCCTCTTCGCCGAAGGAGGTGGGGAGATCTCCGCCGCGGAAGAAGGTGCCTCGCTGCCATTCCGACCTTTGCTGGTGATCTCCTTCAGCGGGCTCTCCGGCGATGCATCGGTGAGGGTCTCAGACGAGCTTATGTATTTGGGGCTGGATTATTGTTGATGTTGTTTTCCCCGTGGAGCGAGCACGGCTTTTTTCATCCTTTTTGCTAATGGCTGGCAGTGTGGCGGGTTCGACCCCGCATCCTCAGGCCGCCTCTTGCTGGAAGAGGGTTAGGAGAAGGCCGCCTCATGACGGCAGGCCGCCGCCTCCTTCTCGCGAGCAAGGGGGTCCGGGTGCGACCCTGGGTCCGCAAATGGCGGGTTCACGGGAATCAACTGCTCCCCTGCAAGGAAAAACTTGGAAAAGAGTTAGAAGATTTTCAACAAGCAATATTGTGAGCTCGGTAATCTGGCGAGTTCGGCAATGTGGAGAGAACAATACCTTCGCCGGGTAGGACGGGGAGGAGCGCGTCGAGGCCCCTTCGCAGGAAGGTGACATCGAAATCCTTGTAGAGGAAATATTTGTGGAGCTCGGCATCGTTACCGGATACGACCGGCGGGCGGTAGACCTCCTCGCCTTTCTGTTGCGGCGAGTACGGGATGTTGCCGAGATCGCCCTTGATAAAGGCGATCCTGGTCATCAAGTTATGGTGCTTGTTCGCGATCTCACGAACTTTGATCAGCGAGCCGCCGAAGTAAGCGACCCCATCCGGTGTCGCCTTGTAAGAGAAGAGCTTCCTGAACACTGTCAGGTTGAACTCTATCCTCTCTTGCCGGAGGTAGCTCGCGAACGCCACCATCATGGCGATGGCGTTGGAGATCAGCTGCGCGGGTACCGCTCCATAGTACTTCAGAATCTGCTGGACCTCCGGCCAGAGGGGGAGGCGCAACCCCACCTCAAAGTGAGAAATGGGGAAGGCGAGATCGTCGTCGTAGAAGGTGTTGATGGCCTCCCCCTGCCTCGGCCGGCAAGCCTTGAATTCCGGCGACATGTATTCCGTCTTGAATACTGTGAACTCCTCCTCGCTGGTATGCCCCTCGAAGAAGCAGTAGTCGGTGAAGTGCTGGGCGCACTTGCTGCAACCATCAGTACCGGGATTGGTCTTGCCCATGCTCGCGAAAGAAGACGAGGCGCGAGTAGAAAAGGAAAGAAGCGCAGAGAGAAAGAGAGCAATAAAAGCACAGTACGGGGGTTGGTGGTGGGGGGGGGGGCTATTTATAGAAAAAGAAATTTGGGGTCAGGCCATCCAATCGGCTCAGCTCGCCGCCCTAGCTCACCACCCCAGCTAACCACCCCAACTCTCCACCCCAGCTCGCCAACGTCCGGCGCGTCCCAACCAAGGCTAAGTCAAACATCGCAGTATATTATTTGAATAACGCATGTCCAAGAATATTCTAAAATTACTTATTACAGAGACCAAGTTCAGGAATAAAAAAGAGGGGCGTGCGAGCAGGGGGAACAACCAGAGGTGAGTACCAGTCGGCTCGGCAAAGGAGCCGCCTTCTTATCTACCCCGGTCTCATGGCTCCCGCCCCCCAGACTGCCGCGCGCAGAGCAGCTCGCGGATCCTCCCCGAATTCCTCTGAGCCACTGATAGCCCATCGTCTATCTCGTCTATGTTGAAGTATTAGACCGGGCGGCTTGGCGGTCTGATCCAGCGGTTTGTTGACCGAGCGGCTTAGCGGTCTGATCCAGCGGTTTGTAGACCGGGCGGTCTGTCGGTCTACCTCTGCGGCCTGTTCTATCCTGCTGGAGTTGCCGAGCGGTTAGCCCATCTGTCTAACCGCGCGGCCTATGCGGTCTCCATTATTCTAGCCGCTCAGTACTGTAAATGTTTAGTCCCACATTGTTTGTATACTCTCTTTCTTATCTCCTCCATTCTATATAAGGGAGGCCATACCTTTGTAAATGATATCTTTTTTGGATAATAAAATTTCAATTATTCAAAAGTTTGTTCGCTTGTTCTCTACTTTTCGCTTCTTGTTCTCTACTTTCTAACATGGTATCAGAGGACACGGTCATTTCCTCTTGATTCTGTGCGCCCTCTGTTGTTCGCGACTTCTTTTCCGCGCTCTGCGACTTGATTCGCGGCTTGCCCTCTCTTCTATCCGCGCGGCCTGTTTCTATCCGCGTGGCTTGTTTTTGTCCGCCAACCTGTTCGCGCGGCTTGCTCCTTCTTGGTTCTCTTCTCCTTCTCCTTGTTGTCGCAGCGACCTGTTTCGTTGTCGCCGCGCTCCTTGTTCTTTCTTGCCTCTCCGACTTCCTAGTCGTTGCGGTCTGTCCCTGTCCGCGTGTGTATTGTCTCTCTACTCGCGGTTTGCTGCTGTGATCTGCCTGACCGTGCGGGTTGTTCCTTTCTCACCCGCATCTTGGTCGCGGTCGCCAGCTCTTCTCCTCTTTTCTGTTCGCTCGGGCTTCTCAGTTCGTGCGACTTCTTCCCCGCCGAGCCTTTGACCGCCTTCTAGCCGCTGCTGTGATCTGCCTGACCGTGCGAGTTGTCTCTTTCTTACCCGCATCTTGGTCGCGGTCACCTGCTCTTCTCCTCTCTTCTGTTCGCTCGGCCTTTTCAGTCCGCGCGACCTCTTCCCCGCAGTGCCTCTTTCTAGCCGCTACTGTTCGCGCGGCTTCCTCTGTTTTCTAACCGCTCCTGTTCGTGCGGCTTCTTCTGCTTCCGGGTTCTATGACTACCTCCGGTCTCACCACTACTCCTGCAGCTCCTTCTCCTCCTCCTCCTTCGGGCAACCTTGGCACCCTTTCCAAGCTTGTGGGCTCCAACTATCCCGATTGGAGCGTCTCTTTCACCTTTCTCCTTCGTTCTCAACGCAAGCGTCATCACCTCACCGATGACCCTCCTCCTCGCACCTCTCCTGAGTTTGATGACTGGGATGCGAGTGATGCTCTTGTTCGCACCTGGCTGGCCAACAGCCTTTCTGATGAGTGCCTTCCCGTCATTCGCCATGATGAGACGGTCAAGGCCGCATGGCTTCACCTCGCTGCTCTCTATTCTAAGGGGGGCCAGACGTCCCGCATTTATACTCTCTATGCGGACCTCTTCGCCCGCCCTTCCATGTCCCCAGCTGCGGCTTATCAGCAGGTTCAGGCCCTTGGGGCTGAAATCCTCCAGAATCGCCCCTTCTCCGCGGACTTGGCCGACCAGCACAAACACTTCCAGGAACTCCTGGTTGTTTGTTATCTTCTTCGTCTTCCCGACTCTTATGATATGATCCGCCAGCAGATCTTGGGTGAGGCGGAATCTCCTACTTTGGATGCCACTGCGGCTCGCATTGCCGCCGTTACTTCGCTCCTCCAGCGGCCTCTGTTGGCCTCCCCCCCTTCCCAGGACTCCTCTGCTCACCAAGCTCAGCGGGGGGGCCCGAGTGGCCGAAGCTCCTCTGGCGGACGGGGTTCCTCCCGGTTCTTCTGCTCTCACTGTAATCGTACTGGTCATACTGTTGACCGCTGCTGGCAGAAACATCCTCATCTTCGCCCTTCCGGTGATGCTCCTTCGGCCTCCGCCTCTTCTAGGCCGTCTGCCTCTGTGGCCACGACGTCAGGTAGTGCCCACGTCGTTACCCAAGGTAAATGGCTGATTGACTCCGGTGCCACCAATCATATGACGGGCAACCCTCATTGCTTCTCCCGTCTTGAGACCCATGACCGCTTACCCCCAGTTCGTGTGGCGGATGGTTCCCCGTCTCCGGTTCATGGGACGGGCATGGTTCAACTCACTCCATCGCTTTGCTTGGAGGATACCCTCTATGTCCCGAAGTTCCCGTGCAATTTGTTATCTGTTACTACTTTATGCCGGCAACTTCAGTGCTCCGTTTTATTCACTCCCACTACTTGTTCTTTTCAGGACCCGAGGACCCAGCGGACGATTGCTACTGGGACTGAGAGCGGCGGCCTCTACTTCCTCGACGATGTTTCCGCTCTTTCTGCCTACTCCTCCTCCACCGATCTCCTTCAGTGGCATCTTCGTCTTGGACATCCTCCTCCTCGGCTTATTCGTCAGCTTCTGCCCCACTTACCTCCCACCAGTTCTCCGCTCAACTGTGATGCGTGTCAGCTTGGCAAACATCATCGCTCCTCCTTCCCACCGAAGCAAGGCCGTGGCTCCTCTCGCATTTTTGATCTTATTCATTCTGATGTATGGGGTCCTGCTCCTACCCTCACCGTTGGTCGGGGCAGTTCCTATTTTGTCACTTTTATCGATGATTTTACTCGATGTACCTGGGTGTATCTCTTAAAGGATCGCTCTGAACTATTTTCTGTTTGGCAATCTTTTTACTTTATGATTAAGACTCAATTTGCTATTTCTATTAAAGTCTTACGTTCTGATAATGCCAAGGAATATCTGTCTCATGAGTTCTCCGCGTTCTTTCACCAACACGGCCTCATTCATCAAACGACTTGTGTTTACACCTCCCAACAGAATGGGGTGGCGGAGCGTAAAAACCGTCACCTGCTTGATGTTGCGCGTACTCTCATGGCGTAGATGCACGTCCCTCGCTCCTACTGGGGCTACGCTGTGCTCCTCGCTTGCTATCTTATCAATCGCATTCCCTCCACGGTCCTCCACGGCCGGACTCCCTTCTCCCTTCTCTACCCCCACCAGGAACCTTTTCCTCTTCCTCTCCGTGTCTTTGGCTGTACGGCCTTTGTTCACGCTCCCTCCGCTACCCGCGACAAGCTTTCCCCCCGTTCCACCAAATGTGTCTTTTTGGGGTACTCTACCACTCAAAAAGGCTATTGCTGCTTTGACCCCCTTCTCCGCAAGCAGTTTGTCTCCGCAGATGTGACTTTTTTCGAAAATGCTTCCTATTTCTCTCCTTCCTCTTCTCTTCCTTCTCTTCCTTCTGATATCTCCGTTCCTTCCACACCTCTCGACGTTTTCCCACCTTCGTCTCCTCCTCCACCGACTCCTTCTCAGTCCGTCTCCCCACCCACCCCTCCACCCTCCTCTCCGCTGCCGTCTCTCTCTAGTCCCGGGCCAGCCTTCTCCGCCACGGACGCTCCGGTCGCTGACGCTCCCGTCGCCGACGCTCCCGATGATCTGGATGTTCCCATTGCCCTTCGCAAAGGGGTGCGGGCGTGTACTCAACACCCGCTCACGGCTGTTGTTTCTTATGATCAGCTTTCTCCTTCTCGCAGGTGTTTTGCCTTGGCTATCTCTGCTACTTCTACTCCTCGTACCTACCAGGAGGCTCTCGCTCTCCCTCATTGGAAGTCTGCCATGGATGAGGAGATGGCTACTCTTACTGAACGGGGTACCTGGACCCTGGTTCCTCCTCCCGTGGGCACTGATGTGGTTGGCTGTCGCTGGGTCTTTGTTGTGAAGTTTCGCCCCGACGGCACTGTGGATCGCTACAAAGCCCGGCTGGTGGCCAAGGGCTTTACTCAGACTTATGGCGTTGATTACTTTGATACCTTCTCTCCGGTTGCTCGCCTCAGCACCATCTGGGTTCTCTTTTCTGTGGCTGTTAACCGGGCTTGGGCTATTTCCCAGCTTGATGTGAAGAATGCCTTTCTCTATGGCGATCTTCAGGAGGACGTCTATATGGAGCAACCTCCTGGGTATGTTGCTCAGGGGGAGACACGTGTCTGTCATTTGAAGAAGGCCATTTATGGCCTAAAGCAGAGCCCTCGGGCATGGTTCGAAAAATTCAGTGGTATTGTGGCAACCATCGGCTTTCAAAGGAGTTCGGCCGATCACTCCTTATTCATTCGCAAAACGGCCTCGGGACTGGTGGTTTTGGCCGTATATGTGGATGATATTCTCCTTACTGGTGATGACCGAGATGGGGTGGACTTGACGAAGAAGCACCTCCGTCAGCACTTGGTCACGAAGGATATGGGCTCCCCAAAATACTTTTTGGGGATAGAAATCTCTCGGAAACCTGACTCCTTGGTTCTCTCTCAACGGAAGTATGCCCTTGATCTTCTTCGAGAAGCAGGCTTGACAGGTGCCAAACCAGCTCATCTTCCCATGGCTGTTGGAGAAGACAAAACGTGGACGGATGAATCGCCTCCTCTATCTGATGTCACACGGTACAGACGTTTGGTAGGGAAACTCATCTATCTCACGGTGACTAGACCCGACATCGCCTACGCTGTAGGAAAGGTCAGTCAGTTTATGCAAGCTCCCAGGGAGTGTCATCTTCAGTCCGCCCTGAAGATTTTAGAGTATATCAAAGCAGCACCGGGCAGAGGGTTACTCTTCCAGAAAAATGGCCATCTGAGGGTTGAGGCCTACTCAGACTCAAGTTACGCGGATGACAAAGGCGATCGTAAATCCACGTCAGGTTTTTGTACCTTTGTTGGAGGTAATCTCGTGAGTTGGAAGAGCAAGAAACAGTCTGTTGTTTCCAGATCCAGTGCCGAAGCAGAATACCGGAGTATGGCGTCAACTACGTGTGAGTTAAAGTGGTTGCGGGCTCTCATGCTTGACCTGGGCGAGGTATATGATTGTCCTCTCCCTATGTTCTGTGACAACAAGGCCGCTATACACATATCCAGAAATCCGGTCTTCCATGAGAGAACGAAGCATATAGAGGTTGACTGTCACTTCATTCGGGAGGAGATTTTGAAGAATCAGATTTGTACTCCTTTTGTCACCTCTGACAAGGAGTTGGCAGATATCTTCACCAAGCCGGTTTCTACTTCTTTCTTCCGCATTTGTGACAAGCTGGGCATGATTGATATCTATGCTCCAGCTTGAGGGGGAGTGTTGAAGTATTAGACCGGGCGGCTTGGCGGTCTGATCCAGCGGTTTGTTGACCGAGCGGCTTAGCGGTCTGATCCAGCGGTTTGTAGACCGGGCGGTCTGTCGGTCTACCTCTGCGGCCTGTTCTATCCTGCTGGATTTGCCGAGCGGTTAGCCCATCTGTCTAACCGCGCGGCCTATGCGGTCTCCATTATTCTAGCCGCTCAGTACTGTAAATGTTTAGTCCCACATTGTTTGTATACTCTCTTTCTTATCTCCTCCATTCTATATAAGGGAGGTCATACCTTTGTAAATGATATCTTTTTTGGATAATAAAATTTCAATTATTCAAAAGTTTGTTCGCTTGTTCTCTACTTTTCGCTTCTTGTTCTCTACTTTCTAACAGTCTAGAAGCCGGGAAGGGGACATCAGCTCCCCAGCCTGGCCGCTTCGCACCTCGTCAACAAGACGCGCGTAGAAACATTGTAGCGTCTCATTGAACCCCTACACCTCGCGCAGCCCACACACTAGCTTCTTGAGAAGCTTAACCTCCCTCCTCGTCAGCTCGCCTTGATCCACTTCGGGGCCCAAGTAAGAGTCAAGCGCGCTTGGGGAGGGGAGTAGAGAGTAGCGGGCTGCACGTGAAGATTCCTCGGCAGCATATTGGCTGGGGGTAACTGTGTAGACAAATGTCAGCAAAAAGTGGAATGCGGGAAAAGCGCATGGAGCTAGAATCCAAGCAAGATTGACATGACGAGCTCGGCAACTCGAAGGAGATGCGGGGAGGGATGAACCTCAGATCCTTCGCGTGACCTGGGCTGCGAGTCCCCGGGGAGAGAAGCTCGAATCCCGGGGTAGGGATGGTTCCCATACCCGCCCCCACGACCACGACAGTTTACGGAGGAGAGGGGGCGCGCATCGGCGAGCTCGACCTCGGCGAGCTCAGCCCCATGGTCCCAAAAGGAGGGGACGACTCCCGGTGGGGGTTTTTCGGAGTCATGAAACGCGAGTCCCCATGAGTGGTCTTGGCTCGTGGGGTGGCGTCTCGCGGCGCGGTGTCTTCTACACCATTAGGGCGGCAGTCTGGGCCATCACAGACCTCGACGACGTTCCTCCCTCTTTCAGAGGCAGGCAGAGTGGAGGAGCCGGTCTCGTGCTCCAAGGTGGCCCTCAGGTCGTTGTAGATAGGCTCGACCGCTTGGGGGAACAGTTTCATCTTCTTAGTGCGGAGCTCGGCAGAGCCACCCTGCGGCATAGTGGCAGGGACCGCCGTTAGGGCGGCTACGCGATCTGCAGAAGCCTAACGAGCTAGGTCTAGACGCTCTTGAATCTCCTTGGGGAGCAGCATCTTGACAGGGTTAGAGCAAAGGGAATGGAAAGAGTCAGACAGGTAAGCTGGTGTATATATATAACCACAGGTGGGCCCCACCCGAAGATTCCCTCCAGCCCACCGCGCACTCGCCAAACACTTGGGGTTGGATGTTTCTTTCCGAGCTTTGCCAAGCTCAAAAAGAGCGGGGATTGTGTACAACCCCGTGTCTGGCAAGTGAGGTCGCCAAGAACCACACCGGGAGGTCCAGATTGTCCAAGCAACAGGCAAGCCCCGCAAAGGACTGAAGATTGTGGGCGAGCTCTGCAAGGAGAAGCCGAACCCGAGCTCGGCATTCGTCGACCGCGAGCTTGGTATTCGTCGAGCTAGACCAGGATTTGTCGAGCTGTGGTCGACTAATGAAAGTCGATTGATGGGCGAGCTCGCCATCCCGAATCGCTCTCACCGAAGGAGCTCGGCAACAGCAGGCGAGCAGGATCTACCGAGGTGGCCAGGCTCCCCTGCTCGCCCAGATATATGAGGTACTTTTTACTATTTTGCCCCCGTTGGTCTGCCCATAGCCCTTCAAAACAGCGGAGTTTGGCTGTTGGCAGACCGGACTAAGGGTTTTCTGGTAATTTCAGGTCAGTTCAGTCTGGTTATTGGCAGTTCAGATTCTGAAAACTATAAATAGGACCCAAGGGGTATCCCAGAAGGCATGCTTCCTGTGTTCTCCTACTCTAGTTTTCAAGTGCTTTCTGAGGGTACCTTAGCTCGGCCTCTGGCTAAGGAGGGGAAGCGCTCTCAGATCTTCCGGGTGTGTGGTGGGTCCTCCCCACCGAGCCCTTGGGTCGATTCCTCTTGTTTCTTTTGTTGTTTTGCTTGCAGGAGCGAAGTAGGCGCGCGACCACCCCTTCCCCGAGGGCGAACTCCACAGAAGACCGAGATGTCGGTTTCAACAGCATTGAAAAACGGGAATCTGGAAGTGGTTTTGTGAAAATGTCCGCAAGGTGTGAATCTGTGCTGATGAAATTAACCTTTACTGAATTTTATTTTATGTGATTTCTAATGAAATGATGGCGAACATCTATATGTTTAGACCTAGAGTAATGAACTGGATTGTTAGTTAAATCAATTGCACTTTTATAATCACACCTTAGCTCTATGGTTTCTTGATTTATTCCAAAGTCTTTTAATGCTTGGTTCATCCAAAGAGCTTGTGTCACTACAACAAATTGCACTTATAGTAAGAACTTAAAACGTTATAATAAGTACCAAAAATCGTTACAAAAACTCTTTGGTAATGAAAAAACTTTATGTAACAGTCGTCCTCTAAAGCTCGACGCTAAAACTTCTTCTAACGAATGTATGTGTGTCATTACAAATAAATTAATTGTAACAAATGATACTTCCTCACCCAAAAAATATTCTTCCTCACAATTAATTAGTTATAATAAATATTATTTCGTCAGGAATATTTTATCCCCACACAAAAAATCAGTTATGGTAAATATTATTTCGTTACAAATATTTTATTTTTCCTCACTAAAAAAATTTTACTTTGTTACAATAAATTATAACAAATATTATTTCGTTACAAATATTTTATTTTTTCCTCACTAAAAATAAATTTACTTCGTTATAATAAAGTATAACAAACATTATTTCGTTATCATAGATTAAACAATAGTAACAAAAAATTCGTTACAATTATTTTCTATTCTTCTCACTACAGCCAATTCATTTATATATCAAAATATTCAATTTATATTTTTTGTGTACATGATATTTTATTATTAATCATAATTATGAGTTCATATTTCTTAAAGATTTAGCTAAAGATAATATAAAATCTTGAAAACACATATTTAATATTACATAACAAAATCAACATGTATTTATTCACACAAAAAATTATTACATAGAGTACAAATTATTATCATCTCATCTAGAACAATACAATATTACATAACAATACCATGCACTCATCAACATTCTAAACAAGCTGATGGACAGAGAGGGTGACATTGTATGGCTCAACAAGGGTGCATCACCTCTAAAGAGGAAGCAGTATCATCTGTAAGGCATGGAAGAGTAGGTTAGTAAGGCAGTGGCAATACAACATTTATCCGCAATAGCAATTGCCATCTCACCTTTATCAGCAGAGCCAAAAGAAGCTATTTCCATATCCTTCTTTGAAGTTATTTTTTTCACATTACACAACTCTGTTTTTTTCCCAACCTGAATATCAAAATTAAAATGTAAGCAATTGCATCGTACGTGATGAAATATTCAGAGGTCTAGATTGATGAGGATACTCCACCTCAAATATCTCATCTTCCCCATTATGGGTTCCATTAACATTGCTTGATCTGTCATCAATATTGACTGTTGATCCACTATGAAATGTGGTCTGTAGCCGGATCCTTCTCATTGTCATGCCTTGAGGTAGATTATGGTCTGGGTTTTTAGAAATCTTTTGTCAACGACCTCTGATCTTTATTCCCCTCCCAGTGGACGTGTCCGCACATATTGGACTTGGGCCATTTTTAAACAGATCATGAGATACACTTGCGAGTCCGAACACATTATTTGATTTATCACTACTGTGAAACATGGCATTTTCATTAAAAGAATCCATGGGTTGAAGTTCTTGTGGAGCAAAGCCATGAGGATAGTGGAAATCAGTAGTTCCCATGAAAAGATCATCATCGTACTGAACTCCTAATTCATTGTATTAGAAAGGTGTATAGGGTATAAAATAGCTTGATGGCCCACATGATTGGCAGGAAGCTTCTAAACTAGGATCTTCCTGCCGCAAACAAGCGAGAGGAAATAATGAACAAGTCCGATAATTAGATAAAGCAAGCATCTTAGAGAAATATAAACAAATTTCACATGACTAAGCATTTCTAAAAAATCAACACCTGCAACAATAAAGCTTCAATATCAACATTATCACCAATTACACTAACAATGCTAGGTATATTGTCCAAGGAAGGTTCTTGTTTAATAGGGTACACTTGAGTGGCCAGCTCAACTTCCGTAGAATTTGCTTGAACCTTAAATTCAAAGGGACTTTCTTCTTCAGTGTTAATAAGGATAGCATTTAAGAATTTAGCAACAAACTCCCTGTCACCATCTTCATCTTTTGAGGAGAAACAAACACTACTATCATCAAAGGAGAAGTTATCCATGCAATAGCCTTACAGAGAATTGTAGTAAAATTCATCAAAACCTCGCTGCATGATTTCAGATTCTAAATTGAACAAATCACTCGAAACTGGGTCATCCTGAATTTATATTTTATAATATAATGCTTAGTAAGGAAAGTACATGAAAATTGATAAAAATTAAACAAGCATGGGAAGTTTGTGTAAGCAACAAGGACAAAACAACTATTTGAAGGAATATTCAATATATTAAATTCAAGTCCCACAGTAGATTTCTCACCTTAATGTTTACTATATCTACATGACTGACACAAATTTCTGCTGTTATATTGCTACAGGTAGGAGTTCCCACTGATTTTGCACTGGATTTATTATCTATGTCATGCAAAGAGGGTGTTTCTTCATGCAAATATGAGGTTGAAATTTCCCGACAAAGTGATGCTGTGAATTCTTCCAAAGCTTCAGTCCCATTCACAGTGACATCTGGCGAAGACCTTGTTAAGGCAGGAGAAAATCCACTGCTATCCATTTCCTCAGCATTGGAAGTTGTGATATTCACATTTGGTTTCTTGAACAAGCGACAAAGTACGAAGCCGCCCTGCAAAAATAAACATGAACGTTCAAAGAAGTTGTTTGGAAAGCAAATTAATATATATATCATGAAAGAAAATTGAATGTCAACAACTCATCTACATCATTAAGAGAAAAAATAAAGGAATACTCCATGAGGTTCCAATAATGAGTTCCTCAAAAAATGCTACATTTCACGTCAGGCAAGCTTGCTATTACCGTACATACTACAAGCAATAAAATATTTTAGAATATTTGAGAATTTGTCAACCTGTATATCAATAAAATATTTAAGAATATGTCATAGTAATCAAAAACTCACATGTAAGCATTACATTACCATTTCCAGCCATCTTGAATGGTAGGATTTGGAACCCGACGTATGAGTAAACGACATGTGTGATCTATTAACAACATTTGTCTTGGACCTTTTCTGCAAGTAAACAAAAGTTGTGTCGCGCCTGGGAGATAGAGTCGGCATGCTTGAGAAGTGAAGGCACATTGTATAGGTAATAGGTTTACAAAATTTATATAATTATAGTTCATATAATTTTATTCCGACTAATTTTAAAACATTGCATCATTTTGGTTGTGTTTGTCCATGCCCATCCTGCATATTCACTTAAACTTGCATTAGTGTCGGCACACGCATCACAGAGCCCATATTGCATTAGTCTCCAAAATGACAAAATTTTAAATTTTTAACAATCTTTTGTTCCCAACATTCTTAAACAATTACCTACAACTACTTCATGTATCAATCAACTTTGCTATCCACTTAACCTTCTAAAGATAAGAATGATTGTACAAGCATTTGTAGATATCAGTTACAAGAATATCAAAAAAATGTAAATCTTCATGTTGTCATACATGATATCCCAATTTTCATGACCATCACATGTTACATGGTAATTCATTATTGTATAGGATTCAACAATAGTGTGAAACAACAAACAATACAAAAGGGAAGAACTATATATTCATGCAATTTTTCAATTGACTTCTCTCAATCCTCGGGTATGACCAAAAATATGTTACTATGTGTATAATCAATCAATGGAAAAGTAATGAGGTGTTACTCGAACAGAATATAAACATTTCTCCCTTAAATTAGGAATTACAATTATTTGAAACCACATTGAATCATTGATAGAGCTGACAATTCTAAATAAATGTCTTGAAGAAGTGGACAAAATAATCATTTTCTAATCATACATGTCCTAGATTAATCCCATAGTTTATCCATTTTGAAGAGCTAAATAATAACTAAATATAAGGCAACATAAGAGCAACATACTGATACCATGATGCGGAATGCTTAGCAGATGGCTCTGCAGTGGGCTGGTTAACTCCGGATTTCAAAAGGAGCTTTGTCAGCCCTTTTGGAGAGCAAACCCGATACTTCACCTCGCCTGAAGGAAGCAAGAATATCTCCGATAGCTCAAGCTTGTCGGATGTAAGGCTGGTACTGTCCACGGTCTTGCTGAGGAACTTCAGAGCGAGATTGACTACCTCCTCTCTACAAAGATCCTCAGTATAGTCCTGCTTCAGCATGGACTGTGCGGCCTGGTTGTTGGCCCCAATGGCAGCTGTCTTCCAGCCACTGTAATTACTGCCGGGATCATTTATGTAGAGCTAGAAGCCAAATTTTGAGTCCCAGGTGGCAAAGAGGAAGGAGACACCAAAGGCACGGAGTCCTCCGAACTGGGTGTATCCCTGTTTGGTGTCGCAAAGGGACTGAAAGATATGCTCGACTGGCATGGGCTCCTGATATGCAAAGGTATAGCGCTGGGCCTAGACACGGGTGATATTGATAAGGATGTTCATGTCAGACATTATGTTGGCGACTGCACATGTCAGGTGGTCGTCGATCTTGTACATTTTCTCTGAGGATTTTGAGGCGTGGAGGAGCTTAGAGGTGACCTTAATCTCGCCGACAAGGACGACGCCGTCAGTGGCGAGCATGCTGATCACGAAGCCGGCATTGTGTTGTATTACCAAGATCCGAAGTCACACCGAAGAGGTTTGTCGTTATCGCGCTAGAGAGAGGGACCGCCGGTGTTGCGCCAGGGAAGGAGGGCGTCGATCCATTTCGCGAAGCGGAGGAGTCTCACCTGCGGATATGGAAAATTGGGCTAGCAAAAACTTTTCATTCATTCACTCCATTAGGGCTTCCGGCCAACTAAGGTGTGTCTTTACGTCCCTATATATATGTATGTGTGTTTATGTGTTTAATTATATGTATCTGTGTCTGTGTAGTATCATTATGTGTGTCTGTGTGTCTTTGTCCGTGTGTTTGCGTGTGTCTGTGTTTGTATTGTTGTCGGTCTGTGTTTGTGTGTCAATATTTATTTATGTTTTTGGGTCTGTGTCCATATCTATGTGTGTCTGTGTTTGTGTATTTGTGTCTATCTGTGTCTGTGTCTCTATTTGAAGTTTTGTTTGTCTATGTGTGTGCGTGTGCATGTCTATGCAGATTGTATATCTGTGTCAGTATCTGTGTGTCTATGTGTTTGTGTTTGTGTGTTTGTGTCTGTGTTTGTGTACGTGTTTGTGTTTGTGTGTTTGGCTGTCCATGTCTGTGTGTGTGTCTGTGTTTGTGTGTCTGTATCTATGTGTTTGTGTGTTTGTGTCTATGTGGCGGAGGCCACTATATATCTCGTGGGGAAGAGGAACTTCATGTGCACTGTCAGTTATCGAGCATCATATCCAAGAACTAGCCGACGAATTGAAATCAAGCAGAGATAATTCTTATTTAAAAAATAAAAAAATCTTATTTAAAAAGTACTTTTTATTGAACCACACATTATATTTATCAATCGAATTGACATGTATTTATGAATTTCATTACATCTATTTTCATTAAACCGCGTCTCATATATCAATCGATAAAATTTGCACATATTTCGAAAAAAGGCATGAATGAGTTAATTTTTAGTTTAGTTTTGTTCAAAATTTTATGGAGGAAAATTTCCCTCCATATATTTTATTCATGTTAGAGAGAGAGAGGAAGAAAAACTTTTATAAAAAGTTAAAGTTTTATAAAAACTTTTTATTCACGTTTTAATAAATTTTAATAAAAACTTTTTACAAAGAAATTTAATATATAATATGCTTTGCAAGAAAACGCTAGCTGTGCAACCCCAGCGCATTGGCAGCACCCGCACGTGCACGTGCTCGCGCTCCAAGTTAGCCAAAAAATACGTTTTAGGACCAAAAATACGGGCGTGCGAAAATGTGTGTCATTGCTAAAAAGGTGGTTCCTAGAGAAAATGCATCCCGACAAAATACGCGCTCTCATGCAAAAAAAGGAAAACTACACGCACGAGAGTGCATTTGCGTGAGCGCTAGAGTGCATTTGCGTGCGCGCGAGAGTGCATTGGCGTGTGCGCGAGAGTGCATTTACGTGCGTGCGAGAGTACATTTGCATGTGTGTGGGTCCGTGCGTGATTTTATTTTTATTCCAAAATTATATTAAAAAATTAATGTCATATTTGCATTCAATTTTATATTTAATATATTTTTATTTTTATTTTAGTTTTGTTCAAAATTTTATGGAGGGAAATTTCCCTCCATATATGTCATTAATGTGAGAGAGGAAGAAAATTTTTTATAAAAAAGTTAAAGATTTATAAAAACATTTTATACACATTTCAATAAATTTTCATAAAAACTGTACATAAAAAAATTAATATATAATGTTTTATATAAAACTTAATAGTGTCCCAGCACAACGACGCTCATGCATGTCGTAACCACGCCCGTGCGCGAAAATATATACTCATTTCGCATAAGTACGTTCAATATGTCTGTGACAGCCGTGCGTGGATGTTTGCGAGCTGTAAGAGCGTCGTCGCGTTGGAGAATTGTCGAGGCGGGGGTGGTATTGTCGCGCAGGTACAATTGCGAAAAAGCACTGGTACGAAAAAAGTGAGCCCGAAAAAAATTAAATGTGCTTCGCAAGAAAACGCTCGTTTCTCCCGAGCGAAAAATGTGCACTTGCAAAAATTTTGTATTCTCCCGAGCAAAAAAGAACTAGTGCAATATGCGCAACTAAGCAAAAAACGTGTGCTCGGGGAAAAACGTGTGCCCGAGTGAAAAGCATGTGCTCTGGAGAAAAATGCTCACACGGGCCAAAAATTCTAGCTATCGAACACTCGTTATACTAACAAAACATAGAACAACTCGTTCCCGGAGCGACATTAATTACCCTCACCTCGAAAGTGTCCGAGCGTGATGACATTGCGCTGCTCGCAAACCACCCCCGCAAGCGCAAAAATACACGTCGCAATAGTAGCACATCTGCGACAGCAGCGTACGGATGTTTGCGAGCTGTAGGAGTGTCATCATGTTAAAGCATTATCAAGGCGGGGTACTACTGTTGCAAGTATACAATTTTTTTTTATATCTAAAAAAATTAATTGAAAACTTTGATAATAAAATAGTACAAAATTTGGTAATAAAATATGATATATTTATTGTAAAAAATTTTTAATAATAAAATATTCCTAATAGTAAGGAAAATCTTTTTGTCACAAAAAACTTTCATGATGTGATTACAATTGTTACATTTTGTGAGAAAAATTTATTATTTGTAACGTAACATTAGTGTTGTTACAAATACTTACATTTATAGTAACAAATTAATTATTATTGTAACAAAATATAAAATATTCGTTAATAAAAAGTACTTTTTGGTAAAAACAGAAAAAAATCATTACTAAATATAGCTATTAGCAACAAACTGTATTTTAGTTATATTTCAGTCCTTACGACAGGTGCAGTTTGTTGTAGTGTGCAATGTATTCAGCCTTGGTGGTGGATAGGGCTACAAAACTCTATTTCCTACTCAACCATGAAATAAGTGATGGGCCTAGAAAGTGATAAGTGTCACGCATGCTCTTACGATATAAAGAACATCCAGCATAATCTGAATCAAAATAACTATGTAAAATGAAAGTATTTTTATGTGGTTACCACAAATCTATTCTAGAAGTACCAATAAGATATCAAAATATACGTTTAACCGCTTTTAAATGTGATTCAATAGAATTAGCCTGAAATCTTGCACACAAACAAACTGCAAACATAATATCAGGTATAATGTTGTTAAATATAAAAGTGGTCATATCATCGCTTTATATAATATCTGATCAATAGATATTCCACTTTCATCTTCTTCTAATTTTAAAGAAACACTCATAGGAGTATTACCTTGCTTTAAAATTTCAAATCCAAATCTTTTTAAAACAACTTGGATATATTTAGATTGGCAAATAAAAATACCGTCATGTCTTTGTGTAATTTGAAAACCAAGAAAATAAGTAAGTTCTACTACCATGCTTATTTCAAATTAATCTTCCATAATTCTTACTACATCATTACATAACTCTTCATTAGTGGCGCCAAAAATAATGTCATCAAAATAAATTTGTAAAACTAATAAATCATCATGAACATGCTTAATGATGAGTGTGCAATCAACACTACCTATTTTGTAGTCATTCTTTTATAAATATAAAGTTAATCTATCATATCATGCTCAGGGTGCCTGCTTTAAACCATAAAAGGCATTTTCTAACTTATATACATGATCAGGAAATTGTTCATGAACAAAGCCTGAAGGTTGTTATATATAAATCCCTTCTTTAATATACCCATTAAGAAAAGCAATTTTCACATGCATTTGAAAAAGTTTAAATCTTTTAAAGCTAGCAAATGCAAGAAAAATTCAAACTGCTTCTAAACGTGCTACGGGTGTAAAAGTTTCATCAAAATCTATGCCCTCAACTTGAGAATATTCTTTTGCTACAAGTATAGCTTTGTTTCTAGTGATCATAGACTCACTAACTAATTTATTTTTGAATAACCACTTAACTCCTATAACAGGATGATCAGAAGCCCTTTCAACAAGATTCCAAACCTTATTACGTTCAAATTGACTAAGTTCATCTACCATAGCTAAATACCAAGATTCATCATTTAAAGTGGTTGAAACATCTTTTGGTTCAATATTGGAAACAAAACAAAGGTTTGAAAATAAATAATGTAATGACGAACAAGTACTTACCCCTCTTGATGGTTCTCTAATGACCAAGTCTTGTTGATGATCTTTTGAAAACCTTAGTTCACTTGGAGGCACATATTCTTCCATTTCTTCTCCTTCTCTTTCTTCTTTATCTCCAAGAATTTCATCATCATTCGACTTTAGTGGGGAAAGTGGTTCTTCATCATTGCTGTACGATTAGTTTCTACACAAGAAGGAAGTTCATCAAATTTAACATGAATTGATTCTTCAACTATTTTAGTCCTCATGTTAAAGACTCTATAAGCTCTACTAGTTGAAGAATAACCAATAATATACTTTCATCATATTTTTCATCAAATTTTCCTAATGTGTCCTTAGTATTCAAAATGAAACATTTGCAACCAAAAACTTTAAAATAAGACACCTTTTGTTTCTTTTAGAAATAAAGTTCATAGGGTGTTAATTTCAAAAAAAAGGTCAAAGCATAATATGATTAATAACATAGCAAACAGTATTTATAGCTTCGACCCAAAATGATCTAGGTAATTTGCACTTAGATAACATAGTACGAGCTAGTTCCTAAAGTGTCTTATTTTTTCTCTCAACCACACCATTTTATTGCGATGTGTGAGGAGCAAAAAATTCATGCTTAATACGTAGCTCATTACAAAAAAATAAACCTATCATTATCAAATTCATCTCCATGATCTGAACGAATGCATTTTATTTTTATGTTAAGTTCATTTTGAATACGTATAAATAATTTAGTAAATTCTAAAAATGCATCAGATTTTGACGTCAAGAAATTTGTCCAACAAAAACGTGAATAATCATCAATCAAAATAAAAGTGTATTTTCTATCTCCTAGACTTTGTGTAGTAATTGGACCAAACAAATCCATATGAATCGATTGTAAAGGTCTAGTAGTAGAAATACTATTTTTGCTTTTGAATGAAGACTTTGAAAATTTCCATTTTTGACATGGAGAACATAAAGAAGACAAACTTCCATTTAAAATCGGCAAGCCTTTAATTAATTTATCTTTTGACAATTTTAAAATTAACTTGGCACTAGAATGACCAAGCCGCATATGCCATAAATATAACTTCTCATTTTTGGACATAAAACATTTTAAAGACGAATGTGATAGATAATGAAATTTTATCATATAAATATTTTGGGACTTAGGTGCAGTAAGAACAACATCATTTGTTTTGGAATCAAAAATTTTGCAAAGGTTTGTGGAAGAATCAAATAAAATGTTTAGACCTATATCACATAACAGAATTATAGAAATCAAATTGTGTTTTAAACCTTTCACACAAAAAATATTAGATATAGTAAAAGAATCGTTACCGACTACTCCAAAGCCTATGATCCTTCTTTTACTGTTGTCGCCAAAAGTAACTACCCTACCTTTCTTCATTTCTAGGCTAAGGAACTTTGACTTGTTGCACGTCATGTGTTTTTAACATCCTGAGTCCAAGTATCACACATCTTCCTTATCCTTAGCCTGCCAACACACCTACAAAGAGGATGAGAGTAAAGATTTGGTTACCCAAGTAGTTCCTCCCATAGTGTAGGTGGAAGCATTAGGTACCCAGACTTGTTTAACAAAATAATGACTTGTCTTCCTACAAGTGTGAGTGGTGTGACCAAACTTATTATATTTGGCACAAATGATAAATAATGTTGAAGGAATTTTCAAAATGTTTTTAGAATTCTTACTGGAAGTAGCAGTGTTAACAGATTTAATGTTTTTATCTGAAAAAGTTTAATTTTTGAAATTTTTGCTATCGTCGGGCGATAGCTTCCAGAAGTTTAACCAAGACCAAATTTTGCCGAACAATAGCATTGATTTGCCAAAATCATATCCAGTGATTTTCGCTTACTCCAAACTTTTTAATGGCCATTTCTAAATCACAAACTCGGGCTTTCAAGGCGGTGTTTTCAGTAACTAATGAACCGCACCGATTTGCAAAGGCCTTCTTACCACCTTCTACTTGAGATTTAGAAAATTTTAGAGATCTTTTGAAGTCCCACTTTTTCTTTATAAGATAATCAACATGAGATTTCTTTGTAAGATAATCAACATGAGATTGATACTTAGCAAGATTCTTTTCTAGTTCTAATATCCTTGTCAAAGAGTGATAGTCATCTTGAAAAGTCACTTTCTCATTCCCAAGTACTTTTAATTCAATGGTTAGTTTTTTAATTTCTTTTAATAATATTTTGTTTTCAGATTTAAATAATTCAATATCTTTTAAACTTTTGTCAAAAAATTTATATGTTTTCAGAAATTTAGAATATAATTCATCATAAGTTGGAGGATTTACTTCACTGTCGCTCTCGACATTGCACTCATTCGAATGGCATGACACCCTTTACGATCAAGCACATATTGGCCTCCTAATAAGCTTCTGAACTTGATCCACTCGACTCCTTAGATGTGACGCCATCCTAGGTTTCAGCCTTAAGAACTTTCCTCTTGTCTTTCTTCTTGTGTCTCTTCTATTTCAGTTCTTTCAGATATTTTGGGCACTTGGTCCTAATATGTCGGATTCTTTTATAATGATAACATTCAGGTGGTGGACGCTCTTCATCATCATTTATATCAGCTTTTGCTTTTCCTTTCTTGTATCCAGATTCCTTCTTGTTGAAAAAATTTCTGAAAGAATTTCATCTTTCATGATTTCTCATAAACCTCTTGAACTTATTAACAAACAAGCTCTCCTCATCTTCCTCGCCATTCTCATCAGATTCACTTTCCTCATCCTCCTTGGATTTCAACGCCAATGTTTACTTTCTTGGCTCCAAATTGTACTCTTATTGTTGAATCCTTAGTTCCACCTCATGAGTTTTTAGATTTTTGATGAGATTCTCAATTTTAAGAGTCTTTAGATCGTGTGACTCTGAGATGGCAGTCACTTTCGAATTGAATTTTGGGGGAAGTGATCTAAGAATCTTCCTCACTAAATCACCATTTGAAAAACTCTTTCCAAGAATCTTAGAGTCATTCACAGTTTTGTTGAATCTCATGTACATGGAGCCTTTCTTCATCAACCTCCATCTTGAACTTTTGAAATTCTGACTCTAACTGGAAAAACTTTGAGTACTTCACCTGAGATGTATCTTCATGAGTAACTTCAAGTAAATTCCAAATATCATACGCAGTTTCACATGCACACACTCGATTAAACTTGATTCTATCTAACACACAAAATAATGCATTCATTCCCTTAGCGTTATTATTTACATCTTAATTTGTCAGTGTCATCCCATTTGTCCTTAGGTTTTTCCATAATAACACTTCCAACTAACATTGTAGGTGGAGTGTAGCTTTGTTCTATCATACCCCATACTTCAATACCTATGGCGATTAAAAAACAACGCATTTGAGTTTTCCAATAGTTATAATCCGTGCCAGTGAACAAGGGAGGTCTACTAATCCCTTGCCCCTCAGAAAATGCGTGATCGTTATGCGCCATTACTCCAAGTGAAGAAATCATTTTAGAGTAACTTGGCTCTGATACCAATGTTGAATCGTGAGGAGCCTTTATAGGGGGGGGGGAATATGGGTTAATACTAATTTTTCTCGTAGTTTATTTTTCCTGGATGAAATCATTATAGAAATCAAAAGCGAAAGTTTTCTTAATCAACGATGAACACTTAGTAAATCATAAGAACACAAATGATTATAGTTTATTAAAAAGTGTTATAAACAAAGTACAAAGATTCTCTATAAAGCTAGAGATCAAGGCTATGAAAAATAAAATCCTTTTGATTTCACCGGTCCTTCAACCAAGAACCGACCGGCTATAGCATATCTCTCCCTAGATCTTTCTACTCGCCACCTAGATCTCACCACGATCTAGATGTTGAACACAAGGCGGCGAAAACTCCTTAAGTCATACAAGGAGCTAGACGCCATGCACATGGCGGCGATTTTCTCCTAAGCCATGCAAGGACTTATAAGCCACGCACAAGAAGGCGATTTCCTCTATCGATTACAATGATGAAATGAAGAATTACAAAGAATAACTTCCAGAATGAAAACTCCCTCTAAATGAAGTGTGGAAGATGCCGACGAATCCTTGCCAAGGTTGCTTGAGATGACACGTATGAATTATCATTTTTTTGCTCTTAAACCTTCTTGGGAAGATGAAGTTTTTCTGGATGCTGGAGCTCTCTAGACTAGTTGCACAGGGAGGAACACTCCAGAATATGAAAGTCATAATCTCCACAAAAAATGAGCCAAATATATAATTTGGAGCTATTGCTGGCGATACTGGTATCTCTTGCCAGCTATATCTTATTTGGCTGCCACGTGTCACATGATTCTGAGGATTTTGCAGGATGATCTGGTCATGGCCAATCCTGCGCTATCGCCTGAGTGATATCAAATTTAACTGCACGCCGTGGAGATCATACGGTAACCTCCCTGCGAGCGATCGCCTGGTGGCGATACTGGATATCACTAAGCAATATTTCCTTAACTTCTCTTTACAATCCCGAATCCAAGCCAAAAATGATTTTAGTGTTGGACCTGTTATATTTGTACATCTTAAACACACGATAATCAAATATAAACGAGATCTGTTATTAGCAAACCAAGAAGCGTGGAACGCATGTTTCAACACTTATATCACAAGATCCTACACTTAGTCCAAACAAATCCCTACCTCGATCTCTACAGCTAAAGATCTACACTCAGACTTTTCCACAGATCCTACCTCAGTTCACAATGATCCTACAACTTAGATTCTCATTAGAATCCTACAACAAACTTAGATTTTACAAGGATCCTTCAAATACAAAGTCGTTAAAAAGAGTTTGACTTAAATAAAAAAAACTTGAGTCTTCAATAGAAACACTGTATATGCTTCTTCTTCCTTGATTCAGTATTTGAAGATATCTTCTTGAAATGATTTGGTTGAATCAAGAAAACTTTGCTCAAAGAGAATGGTCTTCAGAAATGATATTTATTTGTTTATCCTTTGAAGAGAATATCTATGGTGCTTGCACTTGTCAAAGACTTGTAGGAATTTGAAAGCTTGAGCACTGCATAAAACTTGCGCAAAACACTGTGTAGGTGTATGTGCATGTTGGTCTGTATCTATTTGAATTTCAAGTCCCTTTGTATAGAAGTCTGGATCGGTAGAGGTTTTGATGCTTGAAAAGGAAATCTTCAATGGCTATAAATTTTGCCTAAGGAAAGTTCTCCCAATGGAATGATTCTAAAATCAATGTAAATAAATCTTTTCCTCTTAAAGTTTGTTGATAATTGCAGCAAAAAAGGAATTAAAATTATTTTAAATAGATGCACAATCCGCGGCTTGAACTTAGCAGAAGGCCATTGGAACACGCTTCAGGCCGATAAAATCTTCTAAGTAAAACTTCAGTTCATGTATTCGACAAAGTCCTTCAATACTTATAGATTTGATGCAGTCAACTTGTTGTTCCTTAAAAACATAACTTAGTGTATTTAGCACTTAACTCAGTAGAAATCCTCCTATCACAGTCTAGTCGATGCAGCCGATAAAATATGTAGTCTTCCAGTCGATGTTGTTGATAAATCTCTTAACTGTCTAGCCGATGCAATCGACAAATCACTTATCTTTACAGTTGATGCGGTCGATAAATGACTTGAATTTTATTCAATGTTGACGTCTTTTTCCTTAGTCATTCAGTCGATATAGTCGACAAAATACTTAGCTTCTAGCCTATGCAGTCAACATTTTCTAATCGATGTAGTTAACATTTGACTTGGGCTAAAATTAGCTTCTGCTGTAATTTTCTTTTAACTTAATTATTAATCCAGTTGATAATGGCATGTCTAAGATATGATTAGATCATAGGTCAACACGAGTTTTGTACCTTGAGTGATTACAAGGGAAAAACCCCATTTGGGTGACCAAAAACATATCATTATATTAGCCAAGCATTTCAGTTATACCGGTCACATCAAAACTAAAACAAACGTGAAATACAAGAGGTTCATTGATATCTTGAGACCATCAAATCAGGAATCTTGTGGACAATATTCCCAAAAATTTCCCCCTATTTGAAGAATTCAGAACCTCATATGACAATAAACATAAAGACAAAATGATAATGAAATAGAAATACTTAAAGAACAAAACATTTCAAATTATATATATATATAAGATCAGAAATCATAAGGTTCTACATTAGGTAGAATAAAAAGTAAATCCCAGCAAAAATTATATATATTCCAAAGTCTTTTAGATCTCTGAAAGTCTCTCCAATAGCCTTTATATTTTGCCTTTGGAAGTAACTCAGGGTCTTGGGGATATATTATAGGAGGAGGTGGTCCATTTGGATGATTTCTCTTGTGAATCCTTCTCCTTATATCTTTCTTCACATACTTGTCCCACTCCACTGAGTTAAGTATCTGGAAGTGTTGATATTAGTTTTTTAATGTTTTCCCATGTATATAAGATGATATCTTTGGACACAGGGATCCATACTTCAAAACCAGGCAAGTTTTGAATTTCAATCCTCCTCCTTTGCCTTATCATCATAATCTCTTCTTGACTTTGGACAACCTTCCTTTTCTGAGATATGGAGGGTTATGCATTGTCAGCTATAGGAGAGTCATCATAATCAACCAAGTCTGTTCATAATGGACTGGAGGAGTGTAATCATAAGCACTTGCTGGGTCAATTTCTGGATATGCATGATCTTGCGCTGGAGAGTGTAATTCTAGTTCTAGATTAAAGGCTTCCCTAGTGGTATTGGAAATCCAGATAGCTTGTTGAGATGTTTGATGAGTTATTATCTCCTCCTCCTTTTTGATTTCTTCAAATAGATGTTTGCAGATGGCTTTTTGAGAATTAGATATCTTTTGTTCTAGCATATAAACTCGTGCAACCATGGTGGTCTTGGTTTACAATAGATGCCCATCTAGAAGTTGACAACAAAAATCAAGTCTATGCAGCACATTCATTCTGTGCTTTACCATGTTTTGTGTTATTGCATGAAAGGCTACATGAAGATTTTCTCTAGTGGTAACTTGATTGTCTACTATTGCTCGTATGCCTTAGTGAGTCATATCATTCTTCTTGGCAGTGAAATCTACAGCAGTTGTAGCCTTCATAAAGAAGTGAAATGTTTGAGAATTCAAATGGTGCATCTCTTCTTGTAGTGATGTGATCTTCTCATTCACCTCAGTCCTCATCCCATGGACTTACCTTTGCACAAAATCTTCTATATTCTTTCACAGCTAACTGTCCAGCATTACTTATAGTTGAGCCATAAAAGAACCAGAAGTTTTTCACTAGTTGGTGGAGATGAAGCTTTTCGCTCTTCTATAGTAGCACTTTGGAATGGGCCAATGTGAGGCTCTTGATCCTTATATAGGCAGTCATGAGTAGAGGCTTGTGAGGTGACCTTGTTAGTGTCTGGCTCTTCCATCACACTTTTACCTTTCTATAGAACTATTTCCTTCTCTGTAAGGATAAGTTCTTCTGATTCTTCCTATATTGGAGGTAGTGTGAGTGTGTACTCTATAATTTTTTTGATGACCTTGTCTACTCCTTCCAGGTCAAGGCCATATTTGGCAGAGTCTTGTAGTTATGACTCCCACTCAATCACCTTAGTGATTATCCTTTCATCCTCTTCCAAAACATCAGTCCCTTGGACAGTGTTTTCTTAGATCAACTCCCCCTCAACTATTGTAGTGTCTAGGATATCAAGGTTATGAATATTTTCTTCTTCCACAAATTTTATATTTAGGGTAGACAGTTCATGTTAAACTTCTCCCAGATCCATAGTATCAGTATGCTGAGGTGAAAGTTCCAGATGAACTTCTCACTGAGCCATCACTTTAGTTCCTTGGGTAGCAAGTTCCTTTTGAACTTCTCCCACTTCCATCAGTTCTTTTTTAGCCACACTCCTGGACACTACCCCACGTGCTATCTAAGTCTTATGGAACCACAGTCCCTGATGTGATTGCATTACATTCTCTTATATGCTCTCCATTAGCATGATTAGGGGATTGAATGGTGCTTGGTGTAATGCCCCAAATATTGGTTACTGGAGGTTATGACGTGGCGGTAGACCAAGTGCTGGCAGTAGCTAGCTGAATTTGATGGGCCGACGTCTCTAGACGGTACCGCATGATGGTAGTGTGATATTGTGCGACAGTAGCAGATGAAAAAACGTGATTTTTCTCTGGATGGTATCGCCTGGCGTTAGTAAGATACCGTGCAATGGTAGTGGGAGCGGCAGAGCGGTGCTGGATAAGGCCACCGGCACCGCCAAAAGTTATCGCGCGGCGATAGCAAAGATACCACACGGCGGTAGCTTCCTGATAATGTCTTGAAATGAGTTTTATTTCTCATTTTTTATCATTCTCACTCTCTATTGGTTCTTGAGGAAGGAGAAGACAAAAGCCAGGAAGCAAGAGCAAGAGTGATCCAGCCCTATTGTGAAGGCGTTCGTGTGGTCAGATTCGAGAGTCGAAGCTAGATCTGTGGAGTGGAAATTGTGGTGATCAATTCCATCCTGATCAAGTACAAGATCATTGCTCCTAAATGATCAACAAGGGTAACGAACTTTCTCCTAGGACAAGTGAAGTCCTCAATTCGCAAAAGTCCATGGAACCCCTCATAAAATGGTGAAGAAAAGGGTGGTTTCCAGCGGGTAGACCGTTGTGATCCATAATAAAACTTGCATATATAATCCAGAATCGAAGTACGGAATATACATTGTACCACCCCCTATCCGTGGCATAGCATATATCAGTAGGTCCGGCCGGGGCCCAACGCCATATACAATTGACAGACCGGAAGGTTATGCAATGGAAACCATTCTGCCAATAACCAACGTCCTACATAGAGTACATTCTAGAGAAAGCAATTAACAGTTGCAAATTAAGAACTCAGCCAAAAAGCATGAATGTCCACTACAATAAACCCAACAGGAATGAACGTACAAATACACAAGTACTTGGCCTTATGGCCTTACAATAGTTTACTCGAATTTAAGTGTCTTCCGAACCTCGGCATGCAGGCCAGTCATACATGAGTACAAAAGAAAACAATCAAAAATTAGGCCTTCGAGGGCCGGTTCAGCAATAAGGGCTTTTGCCCGCTATATACCACTCGGCTCCGCAGCACCTGCAAGCAACAATCCACCAAGCGGTGGCAAACAAATCAACAGTCAGCTATGCTGACCAAATTATAATGATCCCGCCCCCAAACTCATGGCGGCGATGATCCTTCCATGCACTTTATTAGCATTGCCATATAATAAAGATATTACACAACATCACAGGCATAGGCTCACACGGCCACACGCCCCGTGCTCTCAGGGCACATTCTCGGTGAACCCGGTCAAAGTCCGCGGTCTCACCACTGCCCCATGGACGACAATTTCTCGTGAGCATTATGGTCTTTCTGGCCAATGCCTAAGATCATACATCTATGCCAACGACAAGTACCAAGTACCTTAGGTCTCTCTAACTGAACCACATAGAGTGGGTACAGTACAGCTTAACCCGTTGCTCACACCGCAACATCAATTTAAGCCGTCTGCGCGGGTTAAGCTTCCCTGAGTCCCAATCCGATCACACACTTTACATAACCCAGTTATGTACGAGTTGGCTCCCATGCCACCAAGTTGGCAGAATCACGCCTCTGCCCAGTTTTTCGGGTGCACCTTGGAGTTAGTCCCCAAGGCTCCCTATTGCAATCTACCACGTAGAAAAGCTGAAAAACAATCCACTGCGCGGAGTCTTCTCCGGCCATTCATGCAATGCAACATCACCGATCCAGACCAACTTGTCTAGGTAGGCTTCACACATCATGCCTATGTCCGTTTCTCGATTACGGACTCTACATGCAAAATAACGGGGGCTATTCATGTCTACCCGTAGGAACGCCTCACACTCACTGCAAACTCACGAGAGCGAGCTTCTTATGCAAAGGAAAAGAGGACTTCATATGTCCTAAGATGAGAATCGTTACCCTAGCATTCCTCCTCGGCGCCATGAAGATCTATGTGGATGGAAAGCACCACAATGTCCTCGCATTCGTAGATCCGAACTCGGCTTGCGATTTGGGGCTCCGAAGCTCCACCGGTGGCCGGATCTCTCTTCCTTCTTCTTCCTTGCTCTCCCCTCTCTCTAGAACTTTAGAAAGAGAAATCCCCAGAGAAATGAAGGTTTCTAAACCCTATTCCCAGGTATAACCCAGCAAGAGTAGCCCTGAGCTATTGGATCCCAAAATAAGGAAACGGACGTCCACGATTCGCACTTAAAATCCAAAACCTAGGCCGAACACGGCTTGTGACACGCCCGTGTCCAAGGTCGTGTGCCCCATTCGACGCCGAACCCGTCGCGTCCCGAAAAGAACACGAGCTCTCGACATGCCCGTGTTCGGCTTGACACGCCTGTGTCATCCAGTACACGCCCGTGTTGCTAAGCGTGTTCCTCCATCGACACAGGACCAACACCAACCCGAGGAGAACACGGGTATTTGACACGCCCGTGTCCCATTTGACACGCCCGTGTCCCATTTGACACGCCCGTGTCAAACTCGAACACGCCTAGGCTCCAGGCTGTGTTTCTCCCCCGACACAACTTGGCCAACTACCTGAGTAGGACACGGCCTGGGACACGCACGTGTCTCAGGCCGTATTTGCCGCTCGATGATCGTCGACTGCAATTTCGTCGACCACACGGCCATCATCGAACCCGAGCACGACACTCCCCTGGAATACGCTCGTGTCCCAGGCCGTGTGGCCTCTACCAAGTCTCCGACTTGGCTCAAAATGCCACCCGTCGCTCTTTTGAGTTTGGGGGCGTTACAACTCTCTCCCTCTTAAAAGAATTTCATCCCGAAAATACCTAAAGGAAAAGATACACAAAACTTAACCAGTACTTAAATGGAATAACTCTGGGTACTCCTCAAGCATGGCATGCTCTCGCTCCCACGAGAGCTCCTCCCGACCGCAGTTGTCCCAACGGACCTTGACCATCCTGATTTCCTTATTACGCAATCGCTTGACTTCCGAGTCCTCAATGCGAATTGGCTTGACCTTCGTCGTCAACCCAATTTCGACCGGCACCTGATCGACCGCAATCACTTGTGAAGGCTCTTGCACCGCCGCAGCACCGATATGTGGAATACGTCATGTAGACCACTTAACTCCACTAATAGCTTCAATCGATACGCTGCTTCGCCAATCCGCTTCAGAACCTCAAACGGTCTAAGGTACCTCGGGCTTAGATTCTTCAAGCGTCGTACCCACGAGACACCCTTGAACGGCTTAATCTTCAAGTACACCCAGTCGCCGATAGCGAACTCTACGTTCCTATGCTTGGCGTTATAGTACTTAGCTTGCCGGTCCTGAGCGATTAACAATCTTTCTCGAATCGTTCGAACCAATGACGTTGCATCTTCCAACTCTTGCCGCTTGTACAACTTTGACTCACCCATTTCCAACCAAGACAACGGCGTGCGACATCTTCTACCCTAAAGGGTCTCGAAGGGCGCCATTTGTATGCTCGCCTGGTAGCTATTGTTGTAAGCGAATTCCACCAAGTATAGGTGATCTTCCCACTGCTTGCCGAAATCCAGAACGCACATGCGAAGCATGTTTTCCATCGTCCTGTTGACCCTCTCGGTCTGACCATCCGTCTACGGATGAAAGGCTGTGCTGAAACTCAGCTTTGTTCCCAACATCTGCTGTACTAACCTCCAATCATGGGACGTGAACTGCCCATTACTATCACTCATGATGCTGCGGGGCATACCGTGAATCCGTACAATATTATCCACATATAATTTTGCCAATTTCTCCACAGGATCATCCTCCTATGAGGAATAAAGTGCAACACTTTCGTCAAACGATCCACGACTACCCAGATGGCGTCGTTTCCCTTCTGCGACCTTGGCAAACCATGCACAAAGTCCATAGTAATTTCGTCGAACTCCCACTCCAGAATAGGCAAGGACTTCAAAAATCCTCCAGGCTTTTGGCACTCCGCCTTCACTAAGGTGCATGTTTGACACTTCGCCACATAGAGTGCAACATCCTTCTTATGTCCTGGCCACTAGAACAATTTCTTCATATCACGGTACATCATCGTGCTCCCTGGGTGGATTGAGTACATGGTATGATGAGCCTCGTACATCAAATTCGCCCGCAGATTGCCCATATTTGGGACGCATAGACGACCGTCTTTCCATAGCAATCCATCCACGACCTCAAATTGGGAATTTGACCCATCCAACGCCTCAACCATGATTTGCTTCATGCGGCAATCCATATCCAGAGCCTGCCGAATCCAATCACCCAGGTCACACTGAACTTCAGTCCAGTTCAATAGCGCTTCGACACTAATCTACTTGTCTACGCATGAGATCTCTAATGCCTCCAACTCCTGAACCAAACGCTCGTCATGAACTGACAGCCAATCGGCTTGAGCTGGGGCCCTGCGACTCAACGCATCCGAAACTGCATTGCCATTCCCAGGAACATAATGAATTTTGAATGTGTAGTCCCCCAGGAACTCCATCCATCTCCGTTGTCGCATGTTTAGATCTTTCTGATCCAACAAGTATTTTAGGGTTTTATGGTCGGTATAGATGTTGACCTTCACCCCATACAAGTAATGCCTCCACAGATTCAAGGCAAAAATCACGGCCGCTAAATCCAAGTCATGGACTGGATAATTCCTTTCATGCACTTTTAGATGTCGCGAGCCATACACTATCACACTTCCATGCTGAAGTAGGACACAACCCAATCCACTGCCCGAAGCATCGCTGTAGATCTCAAAGCCTTTGGTCCCACTCAGTGAACTCAGCACAGGCGCTGTGGTCAACCGACTCTTCAACTCCTCAAAAGCTTGTGCACACTCCGACGTCCAAACAAACTTCTGCTCTTTCCTCGTCAGAGTCGTGAGGGGTAATGCTATCCGCGAGAAGTTCTCCACGAAGTGCCTGTAATATCCGGCAAGCCCCAGAAAACTCCGGACTTCTGCTACCGTAGACAGCACAGGCCACTCTCGTATAACAACGATCTTCGATGGATCCACCGTAATTCCCTCTCCACTGACTATGTGACCAAGGAACGCTACTGAGGACAACCAAAACTCGCATTTGGAGAACTTGGCGTACAATTGATTACTCCTCAGCATCTCCAACACCAAATGCAGATGCTTAAAGTGATCCTCCTCACTCTGCGAGTACACCAATATATCGTCGATGAATACGATCACAAAGTGGTCTAGGTACTCCCTGAAAGTCCTGTTCATCAGATTCATGAACACTGACGGCGCATTAGTCAGCCCAAATGGCATGACCGTAAACTCATAATACTCGTATCTCGTACTAAGAGCTATATTGGAGATATCACTTTACCTTATCCTCAGCTGATAATACCTGGACTTAAGATCCAATTTTGAGTAAACCATTGACCCGACTAACTGATCGAACAAATCATCAATCCTTGAAATCGAGTACTGGTTCTTCTCCGTTAGCTTGTTCAGCTCTCGATAATCAATACAGAGTCTTAACAAAAAGGACCGGTGCGCTCCAAGGAGACGAACTTGGATGCACATAACCCTGCTCCAACAACTCTTGAAGTTGCCCCTTCAGCTCTGCCATCTCCTTAGGCCTTAGCCGATACGGAGAACATGACATAGGTTTCGCACCTGGCACTAGCTCGATAGTGAAGTCTATCTCCCGTTGAGGTGGGGCTCCAGGAAGATCGCTAGGGAACACATCAGGGTACTCGGATACCACTGAAATACTATACAACGTAGGCTTAGGATTTGCAACCTCCATTAGCATGAAGAACAGATCTGCTCCAGCACGAACCGCCATCACCACCTGAAGAGCAGACATCAAAGTCTTGCTCGACCCTTTCAAGCCCGTAAAAGTCGTCTCACGATCTGTTCCCAACTTGACCTCCTTGCGACTGCAATCGATATGTGCTTGCTGCTCTGAGAGCCAGTCCATACCAAATATTACGTCGAACTCTACCAACGGCAGTAACGACGCTTGCAAATTGAACTCCTGATTCCCAATACGAATCTTTACGGCACAGACTCTAACCGCGCGCATCGAACACCCATTCAGCAACAACACATCCAGTTTGTCCTTTGCCATCAAAGAAGGTACTACGATGCGCGATATGAATCCTTCGGACAAAAAGGAGTGCGAAGCTCCCATATCAAAGAGTGCCCTTACTAGATTATCACAAATCAAAACAAAGCCTATACAAGCAGTGCTAAGTTAACACGTGCATAACAAGTATTTAAAAATTAACTTGCTATAAAGTTAAACCGTACCTGTCACCACATCCGCTTGCTTGATGGCCTCCAGTTGGCCAAGATTATAAACTCTAGGTTTAGCCATAGCACAATGAGATGCGGTTGACTCCACCGCCTTGCCCTTCTCCTCATAGGTAGCTTCCGGCTTCCTCTCGGACTTTTGACGTCCGCTCCAGCAGTCCCGAGCAAAGTGTCCCGGCTTCCCACAAGTATAGCACGCGCCGAATTGTAGTTGCCCCTGAAGCACCGAACAAAGGAGCTGATGCTGGATCCATAGCAACTGTGCACAACAACTACCTGCTGAAATGTACTATGATTCTGCAGTTGATTTTGCAACACTAGTTTGCTTTTTGCTGCTCCAAGATACTAGTCTCCCACCTAAGAATTGACATGAACCTGAAGTGCTTTTCCTGTCCTCTTTGTAGCCTGCAAAATCTGCATCGGAGTAACCTGTTAGTTCAAAATCCCTATTTCTATGGTACCATAGGCCAAGATCTGGGGTGCCCTTGAGATATCTCAAGATCCTCTTTGCAGTAGTATAATGAGATTTTTTAGGGCAGGCCTGATACCTAGCACAGACACATATAGCATACATGATGTCAGGCCTACTAGCAATGATATATAGAAGGGAGCCAATTATCCCTCTATATAAAGTCTCATCAACTAGTTTCCCCGCTTCATCTTTGCCTATAGGCATACTTGATCCTATGGGAGATTTCATGGTGGAGGCACTCTCCATAACATATTTTCTGATTAACTCCCTGGTGAACTTTGACTAGGATATGGACAGGACATCATTCATTTGTCTAATTTAGAGACTAAAGAGAAACTTGAGCTCACCCATACTGCTCATCTCAAACTTCCCTTGCATATGTTTAGCAAACTTCATACAAAGGTTGTCATCAGTGAATTTAAAGATAATGTCATCAACATATATCTAGACTAAGATGATATTGCCCTTAGATTCCCTTAGGAAATAGGGTCTTGTCTATTTTACCCCTTAAGAATTTGTTCTCAATGAGGAAATTAGACAAAGTCTCATACTATGCTCTAGGGGCTTGCTTCAACCCCTATAGAGCTTTCCTAAGTCTATAAACAAAATCAGGAGAGTTAGAGTCAACAAAACCTGATGGCTGTTCTACATAGACTTCCTCTTTTAAGTCCCCATTCAAGAAGGCTGACTTCACATCCATCTGGTATATGTTGAATCCTTGGTAGGCAACAAATGCAAGGAAGAGTCTTATGGCTTCCAATCTGGCTACTGGGGCAAATTTCTGATTAAAAAAATCCCTTCTTCTTGCCAGTATCCTTTAGCAACCATTCTAGCCTTATTCTTGACAATAATAGCATTCTCATCTAACTTGTTCCTGTAGATCTATTCAGTTCCTATGACATTAGGTCCCTTAGGTCTGGGAACCAGTTTCTACACTTTACATCTCTTGAACTGGTTCAATTATTCCTGCAATACACCAATCTATAATTGGTCTTTGATTGCCTCTTCAAACTTCTTGGGATCTACTTATGATAGAAAACTTGAGTATAAGACTATATTCAGACTTCTGCTCCTTGTCATCATTCCTTGGCTTGCATCACCAATAATCTGGTGTACTGGGTGATCCCTCAGATGCCTTATAGCTGGAGGCAACCTTGCTTCATTTTCTTGAGCATCAATGGCTCCATCTAGCTGAACTTCATCCACCACTTTTGTGTCTTGTGCATCCTTTGGACAACACATATTCTCATCCTTATCTTGGACTGCTAGATCAACTTCCTTGATGGTAATCTTGTCCTTCACCTTCTCTATACCTGCTGAGCTAGAAGAGGAGCCAGGTTGTTCACTGTTAATCATGTTTGATTCATCAAAGACAACATGAACTGACTATTCTACAACTTGACTTGTCAAGTTGTAGATCGTATATGCCATACTGTGCTTGATGTACCCAACAAATATCCCTTCATAGGGATTGAAAACAAACTTAATCACATAGGACTTTTCATTGTTCAGTACATAATACTTGCAGCCAAAGATCTTGAAATAGTTCAGGTTTGGTTTTATGCCCTTCAAGATCTCATAAGGAGTCTTCTTGTGGCTCTTGTGATAGAGGCTCTATTGAGGACATGACATCCAATATTTACTGCCTCAGCCTAGAAATATTCTGAGAGAGATGTATCACTCAACAATGTTCTTCTAGCCTCTTTGAGAGTTCCATTTTTCATCTCAGCAATGCCATTTTGCTATGGTGTTCTAGGAGAGGAGAATTCTTGATGTATCCATTGCTCTTCACAAAACCTTATCATGTATTCAGACTGAAATTTAGTCTCATGGTCACTTTTAATTTTGATCATAGTATTTTCAAATTCATTCGGAATTTGCTTGACAAATGTCTTGAAGACATCAGGAGTTTCTGATTTCTTCCTAAGAAAGAACACCCAAGCAAATCTAGAAAAGTCATCAACAACCACAAGGGTGTAGACTTTCCTACATATACTTTGAACTGGCAAAGGATGAAACAAGTCCATATACAGGAGGTATAGGCACCTTACTGAGTCTTTGACCCCAATGCTCTTGAAGGAGGTCTTGGTCTGTTTGCCCTTTTGGCATGCAGAGCAGATGCCCTCCTTACTGCATTTCATCCTAGGGCCATTTTTAACTAACTCTTCACTAAAGAGTTTGCTTATGGTCCTGTAGTTCAAATGAGCCAGCCCCTTGTGCCATTGGACACAATATGAGACTTTCTCATTTGCAATTAGGCATATAGGAGAGTCCTTACTTTCACATGCAAAATTAAGACAATAGACATTTCATCTCCGAGTGCCTGTCAAGATGAACCCTTGGTCACTTGACCTCCTAATTGGACACTCATCCTTGAGGAATGAAATGTCATAGCCAAGATCATATAGTTGTCTTATGCTTATGAGGTTGTGTTGCAAACCTTTCACATAAGCTACCTGTGTGACAGTGATTATGCCATTTGTTATCTTATCATACCCTTTAGTCACTCCCCTATCTGAACCACCAAAGATGACTTTGGGTCCATTATTTACTGGAGTGTATTCCTTCAGCATGCTCCTTGTTCTAGTCATGTGTCTGAAACATCCACCGTCCAAGTACCATATAGGGGTATGGTCACTTGGACTAACCTGTAACATCCCATTTCCAACTAGACCCCTAAGAGTGGTTTTGGCCATGACTAGGTCATGACAAAATCCTAGAAAGCCAGAAATGGGCCAAGAGATAGGGGACAAAATGTGGAAGATCATCATGGTCTGCAAATAGTAGAACTCTAGGCAATGGTTTAGGAGGACCATGAGCTACACCTTAACCCCAAGACTCTACCACAACACCCCTAATACCTTGGGAGGCCCATTAGAGCCATAAGGACCCATTAGGGTCGACCAAAGAGGCTCAGTTGACCAAGGTCAACCCTAGCCCTAAATAGTTCAAACTAGCCTACTTAGGGTCAATTGACCTGCTCCTATCCTAGAGGACCCCACCTATGCCCTCCTAACCCTAAAGTGAGGCCAGTGGGTCACTAAGGACACATTGGGGCCAGCCCTAGAGGCCAGGTTGACCTAGGTCAACTCAAGCTCCTAATCTGGTCAAAGTACCCTTACTAAGGGTAGGTGACCTCCAAAGTGTAGGGTAACCCTACATAACCCTACCTAGACCTTAAGGGAAGCCAATGGGTCACCAAGGACCCATAGGGGTCAACCCAATTGGTCATGTTGACCCAAGTCAACTCTAGCCCTAAAATGGTCAAAGTGCCCTTACCAAGGGATATGTGACCACCAAGATGCCCAACCAACCCTATTCAAGTAATCCTAGACCTTAAGGGAGTCCAATGGGCCACTAAACACCCAATGGGGTCAACCCATATGGTCAAATTGGCCCAGGTCAACCCTCATTTAGGTCAAGTCAAACCTAGCCCAAAAGGGCTAACCCAAGCCCAAGCCACTTCTTCCTTAGGCTAACCCCATTTCCATGACCATCATGACCAGTGGGCTGCATTTAGCTTGTGGTGTTGACCATTCAACCAGAGGTGACTAGGAGAGAGAGAGAGGAGCTTCCCACCATGATAATGGACGAGAGAGAAGATGGGGGAGAGGAAGGGGAGAGTGGAAAGGCCGGCCAAGGAGATCAACAGCCACCATTTATGGCTGCAATCAACTCCTCTAGGGAAGAGGAGTTGATTCCAGCCGTTTCCCGGCCACCAAGAGGAGGATTCAGCCCCCTCCCCCCCACTCAACCCGAGCCAAGCCTTCAAGGGCATTAATGGCCATTGGTGGTTGGCCTCTCCCCTCCCCCAACTGATGATATATACACCATCAGTGGCATGAGAGGATCCCTTCCCATCGTTTACCTTAGGAATTCAGGCGACTTGACTGCACAGTTGCAGAAATCCGGCCGGCGGCACCACCACCATGGCAACCCGAAGATCTACTCGCATTCAGGCCGCCAGGAAGGTCCTCCTCCACCCCTTCTCTCATGGATAGTTCTTAGCAATCACTAGGTTCAAGGTTCGGGCTCAATTGAGCCCGAATCCATTTCGAAATTTCATGGTTTTTCCATGGAAATCCTCCTCTCGGGATCGCCGGAAAACGGCCCTCCGGCGGCCAAGCCGCCGCCTGGCGACGACCACCACCTCAACGGAGGTGGTGGTGGCGGTGGCCGGCCGGGGAGGCGGCCGGATCGCCGGCGGTGGCGTTTGGAAGTTGCACCAGGCGGGATCAATCGGGATCGTTGGCTGAACGGAGAAGATGATGGGATGCCGTCTATTCGTGCGCCAAGATTCGTGCAGTGATAAATTATACTATAGGATCAGTATTATCATTTTTTGTGATTTCTGTCACACTCATGACATTTAATGTTTTAAATCTTTAAAAATAGATAGATGCACTGTATGAGAAAATGATCAACACATGATTTGTAGCCCTTTCAGTCTACTTTATGTTAAAATTAGTTTGAACCAATTTGGGCTCCTAGTTTGACCAGGGCACCCATTTTGGTGGGGCCTACTCATAGGGCTAGGCAGAAATTCAATTGAGTGCCCACACTTTATCATTGATCCAAATGAGCTGTAATTTTGGAAGATAGTCAACCTAGACCATATCTAGGAGTAGACCAAAAATGGGAATTTTTGGGGGCACTTTTTCTATAGTTTTGGAAATTATTTAATTTATCTATGATAATTTAATTAGGTGGTCTAATGACATCCAAACCCTCCCAAATTTTGGCGAGTGGTCCCTGGACTCATGTTATGTATCTGTATAAGTTTCACCTAATTTGGGTGTGTTTTGAATAGGTATTGACCCAACCCTAACTTTACCTTAATAAGGGTATTTTGGTCAAAAAAGTGCACTTTTGATTTTGAGTGACAAAATCACCTCAACAGAGGCTGATTTTTGGGCCACTGACTGGTTATGGCACTTAACACCTCCCCATGGAATGTGGGGTAGTGTGGAATTGATTTGCCCTAAGATCCTAGGCCAAACCCTAAGAAGGGACCTTTGTGCCTTGTGAAGGGCATGAGCCCTAAACACCTTGGATGAACATCAAATTTTGTATAGAGGGTCCTAGGGTATATAAAGCCCTCTGGTAAAAGTGTTAATTAATTTTGAAAAGGGTAGGGTCCACAAAACTCTAACCCTAGCTTAGGACCTAAAATTTGTAGTGTTAGCTTAGGTTAGCTAAACATCTTAAAATTTAACCAAATTTGGGTAGTGAGGGAATAAGGATATTTTGAGCCTCTGGTAATTTATTTGGGAAGTTTTGATCAATATTTGTAGCACTTCATTTGTAACCAATAGGATTGCCCTAATTAATAATTAGGCTATTGTGATCCCACTGCCCATTGAAAGGGCATGAAACATTGGCAGAAGTAGTTTTAGACCTTACTGATCATGTATGATTTTTGATAGAATTTTTGGACACCTAGTTAGGGCATCTACTTCACAAGTGCATTACTTTGGTTACATACTAAATAATTCTTGCAAGAGCCCAATACTTATTGAAAAATTATGAAACTTGATACATAGTGTTTCTAGCTCAATATTATCATGTGAAAATTTTTGTGGAAATTTTTGATGGTTAATTAGAATACTTTGTTCATTAACCCATAAACTTGAAATTTCATGAGAAAATCAAGTATAGCCTTATTTTTACATGATAAATTATGAAACGTTTTCTAGGGTATTTGTAGGCCATCATAATCATCTCTGAATTTTCTCTGAAGTTTTGGAGGTATTATTACTGAAAAATCTTTTAAAATGACTTTTTATGAGATATCTTTAAAATTAAATTTAAGGGCCTAAACCTTGCTGAAAAATTTGAAGACTTAGGCTATAGGGTTGATTATGCATTTTGTAATTACCATAAATTTATTGGAATATTAGCTTGTCTGAAATTGCTACTTCATGTTCAAACATGGGCTTTTTGGATACTAGAATAAATAAATTAATTATCAGACAAATTAGGAAAATTATGGATTTCTGGATTTATGCTTCAAGTGTCATTTTAGCCCCCTAATAATTATCATAGGGGTACTGGATGAATATTTCATGTACTTCCCTTTTTACGGGTCATGTATCTTAAGTGGTCTGCATATAGCAAAATTGCAGGAAATCATTGTGGATATGAATTAGAGCACGTGTGATGGGTCTTGATGGTTTGCTGGAAGGATAAGTAGAATGGGTTGCATCTATGGAAGATGAGTGAGTAGAGTGTGGTTTTGTCTAGGGTTTAGAGGCGTTCGGGTCCGACGAAAGATCGTCCTACCCAAGGAGAGTTGGAGTCAAATCACCCTAGGATTAGCATATCGGAACATGAGAAAGTAATGGGTAAGGGAATCAACCAATAACAAAATAAGTACCTTGCGAAAGGGAACGCTGGGCGTAATCCCAACACAGTTCCTAGTGCCCCTTGAGAGCCCTTCACAGGGAATACCGGGGGCAGTCCTGGGTTAACGTAAACTGTTTTAACAAGCTGAAAAGAGTAACTTAGTAATTAGGGTTGCACATTTCACAAACACTGTTAGCACCGGAAGTTAGCCGGGAGCTTCGGCTCGGATGGTTAAAAGACGAACTTTGGGTCCGGGGAGCTTTGGCTCGATTGTTTGTGACGGACGTGTTGGTCCGGGGAGCTTCGGCTCGGGTTTTGATTACGCTAAATTTGCATGTGCATAAAAGGAAAGGAAATTAAGGTGGTGGGTCTTCAGTATTGGAGGGTCGATGCACCGACGCCAATACGTTGACTCGGCAAGTGTGGTTAGCACTTCGCCAACAGAAGTCCGGTGCGCCAGCCGGCAAGAGTACGCAGGAGTCCGCTTCGTGCACCAAGCGTTGAGGCGTACGATAGGTCTGACCGGTAGTGCTTTACTGGTTTAGAGGTGGGCGAGGCCCAACCCACCGCTTCCGTCTGCCACTACGGAGGTATCCTGGGAGGTTACGACTCCAGAAAGGGGGAACTAAAAGTCTGTGTGCACAGAGTCGGGTGTGTGTGTTGCACTTGCATGATCCATCATACCCACTTGCATGTCATAGCATAATCGTTTCCTTTAACCTTGACACCTAAAGTATAAGTGGAATGAGACGCTTATACTTTAGGACCTGCAAAACGACCCCTTGGTTTATAAGCTTGTGTGGGCAAGTTTATAAATTAAGGTTAAATTTGGATATATATATATTTACTGCTGTTTGATAACCGACACCACAACGTATAAATTGGTATGAGACTTTTTATACGATGGGAGCCTTGCAGAAGACCCCTTGGCTTATGTGTTTTCACATAAGTGAAGGTTACTTTTCATATTTCAGCTTATTGTCTTTACATGCTATAGAATTTGCTAGTATAGGACCGCTGCCATCTGCTTTTGATATTCTCCACCTTCAAGTCCTCCCCTTTCTTTCTCTCCGCTCGGTGCCTAGGAGCCGTGGGGGAAGGGGCGGGGGATGATAGGACTTAGTCTTTTAGACTAACGATTTTTGAAACACATCATTTAGGGGATCGTGGAGACCAGCATGGAGGAGCAGCCCCAGAGACCGGTGCGCTTGGAGGTGGGGCAGTCTAGCTCCGGAGTTCATACAGCCGGGACCGTGAGTCTCGACCTTGAGTAGTTTTTCTCCTTCCGCATGAGTGATTTTTGTAGTGAGGATATGATGTACCGGACATAAGCCCGTATTTTGCTACTCTGATGTTTTATTCTGTGGACACTCCCTTCGTGGAGTTATATTTATTATGACATGTGATTCTCTGTGGACTGTAATTTGCATTTACATTATAGTGCTACTTTTCTGTGATCGAAATCGGCCGGCAGAATCAGCGCTTTGTGGTGATGACCCTTCAGGACGTGAAGGAGTCACCGCAAAACGGAGGTTCTGGTCCTAAGACCCCAGTGTCGATAAAATGAAAAAAAGGGGGTCTTACAAGTGGTATCAAAGCAGACCTCAATCGAAAAGTAGCAATCCACAACCCTGGGTCACCCCCGTGCGAGTTTAGTTTGGGGACAAACTAAGCAGCGGAAGCGTGGTGTGCCCATATGGGGGTCACATGTAAATTGTCCACTTTTATTAGCCATTGAGTCGATTACCTACTAATGTAGTTCGTCTTGCAGCCTCCAGCTCAGCCCACTCCACAAGGTGGAGCTCAGCAGACTCCAGACATTGCACCACCTCCCATGGTCCCCACACCTTTCCTTCAGTCAGACATGGGGCAAACCCTTACAGCTATCCTTGAGGCCTTCCGGGCTCAGCAGGCTCCGGCCCAGCATCCAAACCCAGGGGCCAACTGGATGAGCACCTTCCGAGGACTCTCTCCCCCATCATACTTGGGGACAGAGTCGGCAGTGCGGACAGAGGAGTGGCTGGATGTTATGTACGAGATGTTGACTGGGATACGATGCCCTTGGGAGGAGAGGGTGGCCCTGGTAGTATCTTGCTTGGAGTCCCATGCTAAGAGGTGGTGGAAGACGCTGTTGGACACGACATTTGCTGATAGGGAGATTGCAGAAATCACTTGGGAGGAATTCAGGGCCACGCTGCTGGAGCACTTTATTCCGCAGTCGGCCAGGGACGAGTTAGAGGAGCGGTTCTTGCAGCTGAGGCAGGGCACCAGGATGATGGTGGAGTACCACCGAGAGTTCGACCATTTGGCCCGGTATGCGGGCTCTTACCAGCTGGACGAAGCAGGTTACGTCAAGAGATTTTATAATTGCCTAAAAGAGGAGTTGAGGGAGGCCTTGCTGTTTGTATCTGACGGGCCTATCTCCCGGATTTCGGAGATGGCAAAGAGGATTGAGGCCGATTGGCACACCACTCGGGCCGGAAGCGGCAAGCGGAGGATCAGGGCCGGAGGGCCCGAAATGATCAACGGCGAGGCACCATACCAGATGGGAGAAGGACAGAGGAGCAGCCTCGTCAGGAGGTGAGGCAGGAGCCGAGAGAGCAGGTGGTTTTGGCCCCTCAACCTATCCGGATTCAGGAGATGCCGAGACCCGGGGGTATGGCGTTTCCCCCGGCGGAGTGCTTCCATTATCATCAGGTGGGACATCTCCGGAGAAACTGCCCTATGAGGGGGGCACCACCTCCAGCACCACACGGTGGCCCACCTGCCCAGCTTTTCAGAGGCCGAGGACGCGGCCGAGGACGTGGTTACCAGGGAGGAGATCGAAGACAGGGAAGGGATCAGGTATATTCCTTGGACCTGGCACAACCTCGAAACCCAGAGCGGGTCATCACAGGTAAGCTAAGATGTTTAAGTTGTTTAAATTAAATTTCCGTTCGCAATTTCCCAACAAATAGTACTGCCCTAGGTAGAATAAATAGGAAAGAAAATGTGTTAAAAAATACTAAGACCTTTAATCATCACAGGTATAGTCTTCATCAGCGGCAAGCCCGCCTATACTCTGTTCGACACGGGTGCCTCGCACTCGTTTGCGTCGGAGGCCTTTCTGGAAGGGCTGGAAGGAGTGGAACGGTTCACAGGCCGGATGAGTAGGGTGCGTCTACCCGACGGATCGGAGATACTCACCTCAGCCCACTGCAGTATGGAGGCGGAGATTGGTGGAAAGTCGTTCGAAGTTTCGGCAACGGTCCTAAGGATGCCAGTCTTCGAGCTGATCCTGGGCATGATTTGGCTACAATGGAACCATGCCAAGATTGATTATCAAGCGAAGAGGATCACCGTGAGGCACGGGGACTCTACCATCATCATCGAAGGTATATGACCTGCCTCACGTATACCCTTATCTTCAGTACAGGCTGTCAAGGCCTATTTACAGGGGGAGGAGGTCTACGAGGTGCTGTTTGAGATGGCGGAGGCCACGAGTTCTATATCGAATATTCCGGTGGTGCGGGAGTTTGAGGACGTCTTCCCGGAGAAGTTACCCGGGTTACCCCCGCGCAGGGAGCAGGACTTCCAGATACAGCTTGTGCCGGGGGCCAAGCCAGCATCCAAGGCCCCTTACCGGATGGCTCCAAAGGAGTTGACAGAGTTCCGGAGCCAGCTTCAGGAGTTAGTGGAAGCCGGATTTGTCCGGCCAAGCTCTTCTCCTTGGGGAGCCCCGGTATTGTTCGTCAAGAAGAAAGACGGGACCCTCAGATTGTGCATCGACTATCGAGCACTAAATCGGCTGATGGTCCGGAACACATATCCACTGCCAAGGATAGACGAGCTGTTCGAACAGCTATAGGGAGCGCAGTTCTTTTCGAAATTAGATTTGAGGTCGGGATACTACCAGCTTCGAATTCGGGAGGAGGACATTCAGAAGACTGCTTTTAGTAGCAGATATGGTTTATACGAGTTTACGGTGATGCCCTTCGGACTCACCAACGCACCATCAGCGTTCATGACCCTCATGAACCAAGTCTTCAAGGAATATCTGGATGTGTTTGTCATTGTGTTCATCGATGACATCCTCATTTACTCGAGGACGGAGGAGGAGCACACCCGCCATCTGACACTGACCCTGCAGAGACTGCGGGAGAATCATCTATATGCGAAGTTTAGTAAATGTCAGTTCTGGCTGAAGGAGGTGGGCTTCTTAGGCCACATCATCAGTGGAGCCGGATTGGCAATGTATCCGGCAAAGATTCAGGCTATTCGGGATTGGCCGCAGCTGAAGACAGCCACCGATGTACGGATTTTTCTAGGACTTGCCGGTTATTACCGGAAGTTCGTGGAGGGATTCTCTCGAATCTCCCTCCCGCTCACATCCTTGATGAAGAAGGAGGTACCGTTCGTGTGGACCCCGCAGTGCCAGACAGCTTTCCAAGAGCTGAAGGATCGGCTAACCTCGGCTCCCATTCTTACTCTCCCCTCGGGGAGGGAAGGATTTTAGGTCTACGCTGATGCTTCCTACCAGGGCATGGGAGCTGTACTGATGCAGAAGGGCCATGTGATTGCATATGCATCTCGCCAGTTGAAGAAGCATGAGCAGAACTATCCGGTGCACGACCTTGAGATGGGGGCGGTCGTTTTTGCCTTGAAGGTCTGGCGCCATTATCTTTATGGAGTCCACTGCGATATCTATTCCGACCACAAGAACCTGAAATACGTGGACACACAGAAGGAACTGAACATCAGGCAGAGGCACTGGGTGGAGTTCCTTGCAGATTATCAGTATGAGATGCACTACCATCCAGGGAAGGCAAACGTAGTGGCAGACGCATTGAGTCGGAGAGCGGCCACTTCCACAGTCGGGCCTCAGGTTATGTCTATGGAGTTGGTGAGGAGATTGGAGGATATGCACATCACACTGGTGTCATCCGAGGACCCCGAGCTTTATACGAAGTATTTAGCTGCGGTGAGTGCTACAGATGATATCCGGGACCGAGTCAGAGAGGGATAGAGGCGAGATGACAAATTGGAGCCGATATTCTGGGCTTTGGAGAACGGTACAGCGGGAGATTACACGATGAGGGACGGCGTGGTATGCTTCAGAGGTCGGACTTATATACCGGAAGGAGGCCGGGTCCGGGAAGATATTATGGCAGAAGCCCACCACAGCAGATACTCGGTGCACCCGGGCATCACAAATATGACTGCGGATTTGAAGAAGACTATGTACTGGCCTGGCATGAAGAAGAACATTACTCGGTTTGTGACCCACTGCGAAGCTTGTCAGCTAGTGAAGGCAGAGTGCAAAAACCCTGCGGGGTTGTTGCAACCACTCCCGGTACCAGAGTGGAAGTTCGAAGACATCGCGATGGATTTTATTCACGGACTTCCCCGATCACGAACAGGGAATGACTCAATTTGGGTCATCGTCGATCGGTTGACTAAGGTAGCCAGGTTCATTCCGATCAGGAAGGACGATGCTGTGGGAGTATTAGTACGGAGATTTGTGGAGCAGTTCATTCGATATCACGGGGTGCCCAAGACGATAGTGTCGGATCGGGATGGCCAGTTCACTTCCAGGGAGTGGAGATCCGTGCAAGCTTAATTAGGCACGCGATTGACCTTCAGCACTGCATTTCATCCCCAGACGGACGGGCAGACAGAACGCACCAACCGGACGCTGGAAGACCTTTTGAGGCTATGCATTTTGGACCGCGGGGAACCGTGGGAGAAACTCTTACCCCTGGTCGAGTTCTCCTATAACAACAGCTACCAGTCCAGCATCAGGATGGCGCCTTACGAAGCCTTGTACGGAAGGAGATGCCGGACCCCGCTTTCTTGGGTTCAGGACGAAGATCCGAAGGTGTTGGGATCAGAGTTTGTTGAAGACACCGAGGCTCAGGTGAGGCTGATTAGAGACAGGATGCTAGAGGCGCAGAGCAGACATGCTAAGTACTATGACGCCCGGCATCGGCAGGTGGAGTTCCAGGTGGGAGACCGTGTGTTTTTGAAGATCCGGCCCATGCATGGAGTCTCGCGGGTGCGTGGTCGGAGGAAGAAGCTCAGCCCTAGGTACATGGGCCCTTACAGGATCCTGGAGCGGATCAGACCCCTAGCCTACAGGCTGGAGTTACCACCAGAGCTGGAAGCGCTGCACGACGTCTTCCATATTTCTTCGCTGAGGAGGGCTCTGCTACGCCCAGAGCAGCAGATTCTGACCACCGAAGGGCCGGTAGCTTCAGACCGGTCAGTTCGTTTGGAGCCGGTGAGGATCGACGACCGAGGAGTACGGGTCTTGCGACGCAAGAAGGTCCCACTAGTCAAGATCCTATGGAGGAACCACGGCCAGGAGGAGCATACCTGGGAGCCGCAGGACCTGATGCGACAAAGATACCCAGAGCTGTTCAGTCAGGTATACCTCACAAACCCCTTAAGATGTTTAACTTATTTTCCTGCTTTAAACTACTAAGGGCTGCACTAGGCAGATAGAGACTTATCTTTTGTTTATTGGGGGCTTATCCTTGTTTATTGGGATCTTGGTTTGCCAATTGGGCGAAATGGTCATAGATCTAGGTTTCCCTTTAAACCTAATTTAGCAAACAAGGCGTCATGATGGGATGTTACAAGGTTCTTTTCTTCGGTAGTAAGTCCCGTAGGCTCAACCTTGATTTCGGGGACGAAATCTTTGTTTTGTTTATTGGGATTTGTAACATCCCATTTCCAACTAGACCCCTAAGAGTGGTTTTGGCCATGACTATGTCATGACAAAACCCTAGGAAGCCAGAAATGGGCCAAGAGATAGGGGACAAAATGTGGAAGATCATCATGGTCTGCAAATAGTAGAACTCTGGGCAATGGTTTAGGAGGACCATGGGCTACACCTTAACCCCAAGACTCTACCACAACACCCCTAATACCTTGGGAGGCCCATTAGAGCCATAAGGACCCATTAGGGTCGACCAAAGAGGCTTAGTTGACCAAGGTCAACCCTAGCCCTAAATAGTTCAAACTAGCCTACTTAGGGTCAATTGACCTGCTCCTATCCTAGAGGACCCCACCTACGCCCTCCTAACCCTAAAGTGAGGCCAGTGGGTCACTAAGGACACATTGGTGCCAGCCCTAGAGGGCAGGTTGACCCAGGTCAACTCAAGCTCCTAATCTGGTCAAAGTACCCTTACTAAGGGTAGGTGACCTCCAAAGTGCAGGGTAACCCTACATAACCCTACCTAGACCTTAAGGGAAGCCAATGGGTCACCAAGGACCCATAGGGGTCAACCCAATTGGTCATGTTGACCCAAGTCAACTCTAGCCCTAAAATGGTCAAAGTGCCCTTACCAAGGGATATGTGACCACCAAGATGCCCAACCAACCCTATTAAAGTAATCCTAGACCTTAAGGGAGTCCAATGGGCCACTAAAAACCCAATGGGGTCAACCCATATGGTCAAATTGGCCCACGTCAACCCTCATTTAGGTCAAGTCAAACCTAGCCCAAAAGGGCTAACCCAAGCCCAAGCCACTTCTTCCTTAGGGTAACCCCATTTCCATGACCATCATGACCAGTGGGCTGCATTTAGCTTGTGGTGTTGACCAGTCAACCAGAGGTGACTAGGAGAGAGAAAGGAGCTTCCCTCCATGATAATGGAGGAGAGAGAAGATGGGGGAGAGGAAGGGGAGAGTGGAAAGGCCGACCAAGGAGATCAACAAGCCACCATTTATGGCTGCAATCAACTCCTCTCGGGAAGAGGAGTTGATTCCAGCCGTTTCTCGGCCACCAAGAGGAGGATTCAGCCCCCCCCCCCCCACTCAACCCGAGCCAAGCCTTCAAGGGCATTAATGGCCATTGGTGGTTGGCCTCTCCCCTCCCCCAACTGATGATATATACACCATCAGTGGCATGAGAGGATCCCTTCCCATCGTTTACCTTAGGAATTCAGGCGACTTGACTGCACAGTTGCAGAAATCCGGCCGGCGGCACCACCACCATGGCAACCCGAAGATCTACTCGCATTCAGGCCACCAGGAAGGTCCTCCTCCACCCCTTCTCTCATGGATAGTTCTTAGCAATCACTAGGTTCAAGGTTCGGGCTCAATTGAGCCCGAATCCATTTCGAAATTTCATGGTTTTTCCATGGAAATCCTCCTCTCGGGATCGCCGGAAAACGGCCCTCCGGCGGCCAAGCCGCCGCCTGGCGACGGCCACCACCTCAACGGAGGTGGTGGTGGCGGTGGCCGGCGGGGGAGGCGGCCGGATCGCCGGCGGTGGCGTTTGGATGTTGCTCCAGGCGGGATCAATCGGGATCGTTGGCTGAACGGAGAAGATGATGAGATGCCGTCTATTCGTGTGCCAAGATTCGTGCAGTGATAAATTATACTATAGGATCAGTATTATCATTTTTTTGTGATTTCTGTCACACTCATGGCATTTAATGTTTTAAATCTTTAAAAATAGATAGATGCACTGTATGAGAAAATGATCAACACATGATTTGTAGCCCTTTCAGTCTACTTTATGTTAAAATTGGTTTGAACAATTTGGGCTCCTGGTTTGACCAGGGCGCCCATTTTGGTGGGGCCTACTCATAGGGCTAGGCAGAAATTCAATTGAGTGCCCACACTTTATCATTGATCCAAATGAGCTGTAATTTTGGAAGATAGTCAACCTAGACCATATCTAGGAGTATACCAAAAATGGGAATTTTTGGGGCACTTTTTCTATAGTTTTTGAAATTATTTAATTTATCTATGATAATTTAATTAGGTGGTCTAATTACCTTCAAACCCTCCCAAATTTTGGTGAGTGGTCCCTGGACTCATGTTATATATCTGTATAAAGTTTCACCTAATTTGGGTGTGATTTGAATAGGTATTGACCCAACCCTAACTTTACCTTAATAAGGGTATTTTGGTCAAAAAGTGCACTTTTGATTTTGAGTGACCAAATCACCTCAACAGAGGCTGATTTTTGGACCACTGACTGGTTATGGCACTTAGCACCTCCCCATGGAATGTGGGGTAGTGTGGAATTGATTTGCCCTAAGATCCTAGGCCAAACCCTAAGAAGGGACCTTTGTGCCTTGTGAAGGGCATGAGCCCTAAACACCTTGGATGAACATCAAATTTTGTATAGAGGGTCCTAGGGTATATAAAGCCCTCTGGTAAAAGTGTTAATTAATTTTGAAAAGGGTAGGGTCCACAAAACTCTAACCCTAGCTTAGGACCTAAAACTTGTAGTGTTAGCTTAGGTTAGCTAAACATCTTGAAATTTAACCAAATTTGGGTAGTGAGGGAATAAGGATATTTTGAGCCTCTGGTAATTTATTTGGGAAGTTTTGATCAATATTTGTAGCACTTCATTTGTAACCAATAGGATTGCCCTAATTAATAATTAGGCTATTGTGATCCCACTGCCCATTGAAAGGGCATGAAACATTGGCAGATGTAGTTTTAGACCTTACTGATCATGTATGATTTTTGATAGAATTTTTGGACACCTAGTTAGGGCATCTACTTCACAAGTGCATTACTTTGGTTACATAATAAATAATTCTTGCAAGAGCCCAATACTTATTGAAAAATTATGAAACTTGATACATAGTGTTTCTAGCTCAATATTATCATGTGGAAATGTTTGTGGAAATTTTTGATGGATAATTAGAATACTTTGTTCATTAACCCATAAACTTGAAATTTCATGAGAAAATCAAGTATAGCCTTATTTTTACATGATAAATTATGAAACTTTTTCTAGGGTATTTGTAGGCCATCATAATCATCCCCGAATTTTCTCTGAAGTGTTGGAGGTATTATTACTGAAAAATCTTTTAAAATGACTTTTTATGAGATATCTTTGAAATTAAATTTAAGGGCCTAAACCTTGCTGAAAAATTTGAAGACTTAGGCTTTAGGGTTGATTATGCATTTTGTAATTACCATAAATTTATTGGAATATTATCTTGTCTGAAATTGCTACTTCATGTTCGAACTTGGGCTTTTTGGATACTAGAATAAATAAATTAATTATTAGACAAATTAGGAAAATTATGGATTTCTGGATTTATGCTTCAAATGTCATTTTAGCCCCCTAATAATTATCATAGGGGTACTGGATGAATATTTCATGTACTTCCCTTTTTACGGGTCATGTAGCTTAAGTGGTCTGCATATAGCAAAACTGCAGGAAATCATTGTGGATATGAATTAGAGCACGTGTGATGGGTCTTGATGGTTTGCTGGAAGGATAAGTAGAATGGGTTGCATCTACGGAAGATGAGTGAGTAGAGTGTGGTTTTGTCTAGGGTTTAGAGGCGTTCGGGTCCGACGAAATATCGTCCTACCCAAGGAGAGTTGGAGTCAAATCACCCTAGGATTAGCATATCGGAACATGAGAAAGTAATGGGTAAGGGAATCAACAAATAACAAAATAAGTACCTTGCGAAAGGGAACGCTGGGCGTAATCCCAACACAGTTCCTAGTGCCCCTTGAGAGCCCTTCACAGGGAATACCGGGGGCAGTCCTGGGTTAACGTAAACTGTTTTAACAAGCTGAAAAGAGTAACTTAGTAATTAGGGTTGCACATTTCACAAACACTGTTAGCACCGGAAGTTAGCTGGGAGCTTCGGCTCGGATGGTTAAAAGACGGACTTTGGGTCCGGGGAGCTTCGGCTCGATTGTTTGTGACGGGCGTGTTGGTCCGGGGAGCTTCGGCTCAGGTTTTGATTACGCTAAATTTGCATGTGCATAAAAGGAAAGGAAATTAAGGTGGTGGGTCTTCGGTATTGGAGGGTCGATGCACCGACGCCAATACGTTGACTCGGCAAGTGTGGTTAGAACTTCGCAAACAGAAGACTAGTGCGCCAGCCGGCAAGAGTACGCAGGAGTCCACTTCGTGCACCAAGCGTTGAGGCGTACGATAGGTCTGACCGGTAGTGCTTTACTGGTTTAGAGGTGGGCGAGGCCCAACCCACCGCTTCCGTCTGCCACTACGGAGGTATCCTGGGAGGTTACGGCTCCAGAAAGGGGGAACTAAAGGTCTGTGTGCACAAAGTCGGGTGTGTGTGTTGCACTTGCATGATCCATCATACCCACTTGCATGTCATAGCATAATCGTTTCCTTTAACCTTGACACCTAAAGTATAAGTGGAATGGGACGCTTATACTTTAGGACCTGCAAAACGACCCCTTGGTCTATAAGCTTGTGTGGGCAAGTTTATAAATTAAGGTTAAATTTGGATATATATATATTTACTGTTGTTTGATAACCGACACCCCAACGTATAAATTGGTATGGGACTTTTTATACGATGGGAGCCTTGTAGAAGACCCCTTGGCTTATGTGTTTTCACATAAGTGGAGGTTACTTTTCATATTTCAGCTTATTGTCTTTACATGCTATAGAATTTGCTAGTATAGGACCGCTGCCATCTGCTTTTGATATTCTCCACCTTCAAGTCCTCCCCTTTCTTCCTCTCCGCTCAGTGCCTAGGAGCCGTGGGGGAAGGGGCGGGGGATGATAGGACTTAGTCTTTTAGACTAATGGTTTTCGAACCGCATCATTTAGGGGATCGTGGAGACCAGCATGGAGGAGCAGCCCTAGAGACCGGTGCGCTTGGAGGTGGGGCAGTCTAGCTCCGGAGTTCATACAGCTGGGACCGTGAGTCTCGACCTTGAGTAGTTTTTCTGCTTCCGCATGAGTGATTTTTGTAGTAAGGATATGATGTACCGGGCATAAGCCCGTATTTTGCTACTGTGATGTTTATTCTGTGGACACTCCCTTCGTGGAGTTATATTTATTATGACATGTGATTCTCTGTGGACTGCAATTTGCATTTACATTATAGTGCTACTTTTCTGTGATCGAAATCGGCCGGCAGAATCGGCGCTTTTTGGTGATGACCCTTCAGGACGTGAAGGAGTCACCGCAAAACGGCGGTTCTGGGCCTAAGACCCCGGTGTCGATAAAATGAAAAAAAGGGGGGTCTTACACAACCTGCAAGACATAAGTCAGTTAACCTTAGGACCCCATTTCATATTGGGTCCTAGGTGCATGTTAGCCTGATAATAACTATGCCTACTTGCAGCTCTTCTGACAGGTAAGCTCTCTCTTGCTCTTAGCATACTTGTATTGTGGCAGTAATCTATAGCATAGTGACCCAATTTGCCACAGCACCATCACTCAAAAATGTTGTACCTTCTTTTAGGAGTTGGTCTTGTAGTAGTGTTGTCAGTAGCTCTCAGTCTAGAAGGTACATCAACAACCTTTTTCTTGTATCTTCCAGCCACAGTCTGACTTGGGATATCTCTGGCAGTATAAGTACTTGGAATATCTTGAGCCCTACCAACAGTAGTCTTCTTTTCAGAAAATAAACTCTTGATGGACTCAAATATGCCTAAGTCTGGCTTGCTGACAGAATGCCCTTGGTTTGATTTTTGGTTGGGAGATCCTGAGAATAGATAGCTGCCTTTTTCTTGAGTGTTGGGGCTGGTGCACCAAATATAAATGGTACACGATGGACCATTTGTATTTCCTCATGGGCTGCCTTGAATGAACTTGCACCCTTGTTATATCTTCCACAATTGTGGTGAATATCTTTGTTACCTTCGGTGGATCTACCATTCATCCAGTGACCAAAGATACTTTCTTGGTCATACCCGTTTGAAGGTAGCAGTACTCTCTTAAATGGATTAGGAGGCTTGGAGGCTAGTGCCTGCACTGGAGCTTTTCCCTTTCCTTTGGGAATGGCAATTCTTGTATGACCCTTGAAGCCCAATCCATTCTTACCCTTTTGGGAGGTGAAGGAGTCTATCAAGAGTAGTACTGAACTTAACTTTAAATAACTAGCCACTATCCTCTTCTCCCTCTCTAGCATCTCTTCAAGGTCTCTTATTCTATTTTCCTGGTATTCTATGGTGCCTATCTAAATGATGGAAATTGTTTCCAGCTCACTGATTTCTTTCATTTTATGATCAAGTAGTGAAGCTAAATCACCATGCTGGGAAGCAGCAGGCTAAAGGGAGGAAATTTCCTTAGCTTGCTTCTTAGCCAACAACTTGCTTTTCATGAAGGCACTCAGAAGGACACCATATTTGTCAATTACAGAATTGACATCTTCCTCAGATTAAGAATCTCCTTCATCTCTTAATGAATTAGCTTCAGAATCCGGGCTAGTCTCATAGCCTGACTCAAAAGTGGATTTAGACAAAAAATGTACCTCTTGTTGACCAAGCTGATCCTGGCTGGATTCTTCATCAGTCCTAGCCATCAACCCATTGCAGTAGCTATCTTCTTCAACTTCTTTATCCATCTCTAAATCACAATCTGGCTGTGATTAGAGGGGCCCTGATTTCTATCTTGGCAGCAGGATAGACTTCATCTTCTACAACAGCAGGTAGCCCAAAGTAGGCTTTCTCTTCTTCCTCTTCTTCAGATTCTGATGAGGAAGAGTCAGACCAGCTCTTCTTCTTCTTAGCAATGAAGGATTTCACCTTCTTTCCCTTGTGCTGATTGAAAGTGAGGGGTTAGATCTGGAATACTCTAGAGGGGGGTGAATTGAGTATTTAAGGTTTTTATAAAATCTTCTAACTACTTCAACCTTGTCCTAGTGTTGTAGGAATAAAATTAAAGCACAAATACCACAATCCTAACTATCACAGGCACAACAAGAAACAAAAGAAAAGAGCAACCAGACAACACAAGAAATTTATAGTGGTTCCCCAACCTGGGTACATCTACTCTTCTACCACACTGGTAGGAATCCACTCAGATTTTTGATCAGGTGCCTGACACCAATAAGCTTTTGATCAGGTGCTCAAAAACCAAACCTCAAGTCTTTTGGTCAGGTGACTTGCAACCAGGAATAAATTTTGAAGGGAGTTAAGAACCATTTTTACAGTGGGGGTGAGAGATTGATTTTGTCTTCTCTTTCTCAATGTACAGTGGAGAAGACTTATGTGGATTTGATGTTAACAAAGGCTCCCCCTGAGATGTAGAATGGTTCAGGGAGATGGAGCTTTGCTTCAGGGTGATAGGCCTTCAGCCCTTCAGCTTTGACCAGACAGTACAGGAACTTCTTGACAGATAGAGGATTTGTTGTCCTTTGAAGTGTCCTGGAGTGTAGAAGAAAGAAGACTCTTGATTTTGATTTGATGTTCTTCTTCTTCAGATTGCTGATATTCTTCTGGTTTAGATCTTGTATTTCTGTATCAGCATTCTATCTCTTTTTGTTTCAGAGTGTTGTCGAGAGAGAGAGCAACAGAAGATGATTGATTCTTGATTTACAAAATTGACTGACTGTCTGTCTGTCTCTTAGGAAGGAGAGATGGAAAATCCCTTTTTGTATTTGCCATATTATCTTCTTTTTGAAATTTGAAATTCTTCTGCATTCAATGCTGACGGCCTGGAGAATGTTTTGCATTGAATGATTTCCCCAACTGTCCCATGGAAAAATGGCAAGCAATAATCCTGATGAAGACCATAATTAATGCTCCGTCTAACGGTAATATTCAGAGAATATTTTAGCATTAATTACTTGGGAATTATTAAAGTAGGAAAGGGACAGAAGGATGGAAATGACCAAGTCTGGATTCGTCGAACAAAGAACAAAAATCGTCGAGCTGAGTCTACAGTTCGTCGAGCTGAGGAGTTGTGTTCGTCGACCAGATGGCTTCTGTTCGTCGAGCTGAGTTCCAAAATTGTTGAGCTGAGAATAGATAACTGCATTCTCTAGAACCTTGCCTTTTCGTCGAGCTGAGAATTTGACTTCGTCGAACTGAGTCCAGTGAAGTGTTTTTGGACTTAGATATCTCTGGAATGAAATGCTGAAGTAGAGTATCCAGAAATCATCGACCTGAGAACTGGGTTTGTCGAACTGAGAACTTGTTTCATTGGTATGTGTCTACACAAGACCTGTGTGTCGACACAATTACTTTTTGTCTCGACATTGTTGTTGCTTTGACAGAAATCTGGAGTGTGTCGACACAAGTCCTGTGTGTCGACACATTTGATGTCGACAGATGTTCTGTGTGTCGACACAAGTCCTGGGTGTTGACATAATCTGGCTTCTGGTATCGATACAGTTGATGTCGATAGATATTCTGTGTGTCGACAAAAGTCCTGGGTGTCGACACAATCTGGTTTCTGGTATCGACACATCCTTTCCCAAGTGTCGACATAGTTGCTTGAGTCTCTGGCAGTTTGTTGAAGGCTGGTCCATGTGATGTTGATTCTAAGGACTTGGCCTAGACTCTAGGATACAACCATGACCCTGGCTATACATGATGGGTCATATGATCCTAACTTAATGAACCTAGCCCAAATCAAACTAGGGATCCAACAATCTCCCCCTATTTGGGTAAGGTCACTAATTACAGAGTCATAATAAAATCAAAACAATTACAAAGCATGAAAACATATATCTGGCAGGAAAAATAAACACATGTAGCAGATATATATATATACACACTAAGCTTTGTATCAAGAAATTAATAAGTAGTTTCAAAACAATATAAACTTATCAGTTCAGGTTTCACTTTCTCTTCTCCTTCTCCTTGTGCTTGTCCTCTTTTGCTCTTTCACCAGGCTTAGTAAATACAATTTCCCTATTGGGATCAGCAGCTTGCACCTTTGTCATTGTCATATCAGCAACCCCTATGATATTTAGAGATGTAGCCCTTGGGACCACTGCTTCTGGGTGTAGTTTCATATAATCATCAACATTAAAAAATTTATTAGCTTTTTCAAACCTGTTCAGCTCTTCCTTCCTGTATTTTGACATGGTAGTATATTCTGATGGATCTTTCCCTTCAGCTCTGGCTTTGTTAATCAAGGAAAGGCCAACTACTTCTTGGAACCTGGCCATCCTAGCTGTTGTTATTGTTTCAGGATCTTCATATGGTACTGGTGGGGAAGCAGGTCTGTTGGAGCTTTCAGCTTTGTGATGTTCTGGGAATTGTTGTTGTAGCTGTTGTTGATGCTGTTGCTGTTGAGGTTGGTGCTGCTTTCCTGAAGAGTAGTATCTCTGTTGGCTGCTTTCTGAAGGTGAGGACCTATCCTGATGCCTTTCATAAGTTTGAGACTAAGTAGTCCTTTGAGATGTTATGCCTGAAGCACCAGCAGCTGGAGGGGGAGGTGGAGGAGGATCCTTCCTGAATCTTTGTGTAGGAGGAGGTGAATACCTTCTGCTTCTCTTTATTTCTATCTGTTCATTTTTAGATTGACACATCCAAGCAGGCATACCCTTATAATGAGTGATTTTATGAAGGATATAGTAAGGGGTGTCATTTGCTGGATTGGGCTTTGGAACAGGAGGTGGACAAGCTTTCCTTTTTTTGGAAACTTTCTTTTTCTTGGCCTCCTCATCATAGTCTTCATCATCATCATCATCATCATCAGTGGACTCTTGAGGATTATCATATAGAGAATTTAAGGCTTTTAGTGCTTCAGCAGAAATAAGGGGTTTCTCAGCCTGAGAGGGAGCTGGAGGAGGAAATGCAACTGGAGCTGGAGAACTATCTATTACAGTGCTTTCAGTAACTGCCTTATTTTCTTCCTCAATATCAGCCATGATCAAAGCATCAAGATCAGGCATTGGTGCATCATCCATGACAAAAATTGGAGCAAGAGGTGATGAGACAATGGGGAAAGCAACTTTGGGTGGAGATGGGATGGCTGGAACCTCTGTTGTGGCAAAACTGGACTTTAGTTGCTTGGCAACTGTGGGGCTTATGAGAGAGGAATAAGGAATTATAGCCAAAGGTGGCTTAGTATAGTCAGCTGGAGGAAAGCTCAAATAAGCTGTATCAAACATTCTTAAAAGACTTAACAAATCTACTATGAGATTAATAATATAATAACCAACAGTATTTATTTCTCCTGTTACTGACTCATCTATGTCCATGTCAGTTTCAATAAAATGAATTAAATCAAACAAATCTTCATCATATGCTGCTGCTGCTACTGTTTCTGTTAGAACTGCTACTATTGCTGGAACTGCAGCAGCTTCTTCATCAAGTATCTCCCCCTGCCTGGTTTCAGTGCATACTAGAGCCAGGCCCCTAACTGAAGAGGGGGCAACAGAGAGGGCAGAGATTTGGGCAGCAAGAGATGATATAGAAGTAGCAAGAGGGGAAATGGCCTTTGCTATGATGGTTTTTAGGAGCGGAGTAATGAGGGTAATGAGAGAGGAGATGCTGGAGGGGTCCAATGATGGACTTTCAGATGGTGTGTCAGAAGGTGTCTGAGTGGAAACAGATGGAGGGATAATAGTAGTTGGTGGGGTTGGAGGAGGAGCATCTTGCATTTGGTCATCTTGTGGGGAAGAAGAAATGAGGGGGGATAGCAAGTTTAAGGATGGTATGGAGGACAAATGTGGTGGAAGAGGAGATGAAGGAGGTGGTGGAAGTGGTGATGAAGATGGTGTAGCATGGGGAAATTCAGTTGGTGTTCCATGTGGAGATTGAGGTCGGGTCGGAAGATGAGTAGGAGGTGGAGATATAAGAATGGGGGATGATGGAGGTGTGGGAGTTTGAATGATTGTGTGGGCTGTGGAGAGAAGTTGTGTTTGAATTGCTGGAAGGGATGGGGGTGAAGGAGTGATCTCCTCAGAAGGGTGGGGAGTGGCTGTATTAGCCCTTGTACTTTCAGAAGCTCTTGTGGAAGAGGGAGCCTTGGAGGGATTTGTGATGGCCCTCTCCCACTTGCCAAAAAGAGCACAAGTTATCCTCTTACTGACATTAATGAATATGGTCGGGGAGACCAGAGATTCAGCAGCTTTATCTTTCAAGAAGATCCCCAGGATCCTTCCAAAACTAACTTCTTTTTTATTATTCTTTTTCTTAGTAAGATCAAAAATGATCTGTGCCCAGTTCACCTGTTTCTTGTTCACCACTACACACATAACCAGAAATTGATGCCTGGTTTTATAGTCGTGTGTCGTGTGCTTGCCCAGCAAGACTTTCCCAACTATGTCTGCTAGAAACTTAAATTCCGCAGAGAGATGTTTCTTCAGTAATTTGCTAGGGTTTTCTCTAGAGTAACCCATTTGACTAAGCATCTCATCATACTCTTCATTATCAATTTCTAATGCATCTTCTCCATTACTTAATCAAAAAATTTCAGTTAAAATGACGGGAGAGAGAGAAACGACATTACCCGCTATTGTTCCAGTCAGTGTGTTGTCATCTGTTGGAGAGGAAGTATATACCAATTCCCTGATTTCTGATCCAGATATTTTGATCCTTGTGGATAGCAGAGTTTTCAATTCCTGGTTGTCAAGAAGTTGCAGGATTTCTAGAAAGATAGGGTCAGAATGTTGGAATGAATCGAAATCCACATTAAATCTGGTATCAAACTTCATTACTGCAAGGGTTCCCGCTGGAATCGCCATTTGAGTACCTGCAAGAGAAAAATGATGATCAAGTGCAAAGGAATTGAAAGCGCCGGATGGAGGTCAAAGAAAACCTAGATATAGGGTTTTCTAGAATATGAATCGACAAACTCCGTTCCACGAAAATTAAAACATTCTTCGATCTGAGGTCGATGAAATAATTTAGAGTTAAACAATTCGTCTAGCTCAGTCTGAAGATGTGAAGACATTTCGTCGAGCTTCGTTCGACAAAAGTTTTCTGAATCAGAATCGTCGATCTCCGGTCGATAAAACTTGGTTCACTCACAGAGAGTTCGTCAATCTCCGTTCGACGAATGTCTCAAGAACTTTTCCCAGATCGTTGAACTCCGTTCGACGAACTGTGAAAAATTCATCGAGTGTAGACAGAAACTAAACTAAGTCTTCTCCATTGATCATTCCAAGCTGATTTATAAAGAACAAGTGATTTCTCTCATCCAGAGGTTTGGTGAATATATCAGCTCTTTGTAAATCAGTGTAGATATAGACAAGATTAACTTTGTTTTTGTCTACACACTCTCTAATGAAATGATGTCTAATATTTATATTCAAGGACATAGCCTTATTTGACTATCATTTCAGCTTCAGTCTTCTTTTCTTCTTGCTGTTGTTTAGCTATATAAACCACAACATTTGCTCCCTTTTGGAAGTAATCTGTCATGTTTGTCTTAAGAAGATTTACTTAAAATCTTATAGACTTAATATCCTGAGCCAGTTGAAACTACAGCTCCTTATTCCTTTCATCCACATATTATTCACGCTGTATTCTTTGTTGGTCAAGCATAATTTGTAGTTGCACAAGTAGTGAGCTTGTGTCCTCTAGATGAGCTGGAGTTGGTTCAGACTGAATTTGCCTTTTATAGCTCCTACTTTTCTTTTTTTAATCCAGATAATTTCCTTTTCTTCAGCTGAGACTCTTCTTATTCTTTAGATTCAGAAGAACTTACCTCTTTAACTGTTGGTGTCTCCTTGTCTTTGTCAGTATCAGGGTCCAACTCCCCCTCAACTCTTGCACCTTCCTCAACAATATTGACACTTTCTAAGTTAACATCTACATGCTGAGTTTCAACATCAGGAACTTGAATTTGTGGAATTTCAGCTATCTCCCCCTGGATCTTAGTTTCTTTAAACAAAAGATTTTCTTCCACTGCCTCCTTAGAGGCAGGATCTTCATATTCTTTCGCAGGAATCTGCACATCTTGTGCAAGAATCTCAGTTTCTCCCATAACTATTTTCTTAAGTGTTTCTTCTTCAGTCACTTTGGGGAATTCATCTTCCATATCCCTCTCAGACAGTTCCTGTTCAGGAACCTTTGATTGTTCCAGCTCTTGTACAACTTCCATAATTATATTATCTGTTATATCCATGTCTGTTTCAAGAAGATCGTTGAGATTCTTCCCCTGCATTTGATCTTTATCTAGAACATTCTCCCCTGCATCTATTCCCTAGTTATAGATGACGGCCTAAGAGAAATTTCTTGTGCTGGAACATCTTGATCATCTGAGCTTGAACTCTCTTGTCCATCAGATTTACTTGAAGAATTTTCTTCCACTCCTATTGCCTTCTCCTTTTTCCCTTTCTGCTTTACCACTCCAGGTGTTTCTTTAGATAGAACTTTATCCCATCTGGATAAAATCATCATATCCATTCTACGTATGTGATTGATTTTTGTTCTAGTCTTCAGGTTTAGACATTCAGGAATGGTCTGTACCAAGTAGGGTCTCATTATTCTGCCCAGATTGGCCTTCTTAAGGCATTCTGTAATTTTGTCAAATACTACTTTACTCCAGTCAGTCTTGACTTTAAATACTACTCGAGCCATTAACGGAAACATGTTGGCTGATTTCCTGTTATGTGCTCTTGTTTTGCACATCAGCACCTTCCCTATTATTTTTGATAGGAATTTTCCTTGATTGTTCATACCTTTGCGGAATAGGGTACTTCCCAGCTTGGTGGTTGGAGCTAACCCACAACATTCTAATGCATCTTTGGTTTTGGCAGAGTCTAAGTCTTCTTCTTGGTCAATTCTAGGCATGTGGAATACCTTGGCCAGTCTTCTTGCTGTGAATTTCACTTTTGTTCCATTCACCTTGGACTTAATCTTTGTTAAATTTGATTTTAGTGTTGCATTGGAGAAGAATTCTGACACTTCTCCTTTCCATATATTAGTTGGTTCAGAAAGTAAATACTCCAAGATAGATTCATTGATCAGGTTCACTACCTCCTTGATTTCGTCATCCGCTGACTGGAATCCATTGCAAACCAGCTCGTATCCCTCGAAGATGTTATCGTCGTTATTGGAGCCATTGGAATTGAGAGAAATTGAGGAAGAAGATGTGTCGACTAAAGGGGGTTTAGGTCTCAACACATAGGGATCAATCTCTCAGAAATTAAGGTAAGCATGGACGATACCTTATGTCTTTCCCTATTAATAGTAGATGCCACAAAAGTTGAAAATGCGCGCTGCTAAATCTATTCCAAAATTTTTAAGAAATGGCCTAGTGTTGACACCAGTTTTGTGAGTTGACAGAAGTTTGTCGAGATGTGTCGACACGAATCTTGAGTGTCGACACAAGTTTTATGTCTCTCTACACATATGCCTTAGGGTCTCAACAACCGTATGTCTCGACACATCACTTCCTATAGTGTCGACACACCCTCTAGTGTCTCGACACATTATTACATACAATGTCGACAAATTTTCTTGTGTCTCGACACTGACTAGTCAAAATTTTGTTTTTCTTAAGTGTTAATTCTTTACACATTTGTAGCTTATTTTTTGAAACCTAAATGAGTATACTTCATTAAGTTATTACTGTTTTACTCAAGATTTAACATTCCAAGTTCAAATTTAAAGAAATTATATTTCTCTTCTTCCAAAGGCTTAGTAAAGATATCAGCAATCTGTCTATTTGTAGGAACAAATTCTAAGCTAATATCTTCATTTTCTACATATTCTTTAATAAAATGATATCTAATTTCAATGTGTTTAGTTCTACTATGTGACACGGGATTATTTGCAATAGAAATAACACTTGTAGAATTACAGTATAAAATAATTTTACTTAGCAGTAAATTATTATCATGTAATTGATGTTTAATCCAGAGTAGTTGTGCACAACAACCACCAACAGAAATGTACTCAGATTCAGCTGTGGATATTGCTACACTTGTCTGATTTTTGCTACTCCATGATACCGGCCTCCTTCAAAGATATTGACATGACCCTGATGTGCTTTTCCTGTCTTTCTTGCATCCTGCATAGTCTGCATCTAAATAATCTATTAGATCAAAATCATTATTCTTGGGATACCATAAGCCAAGATTAGGTGAGCCCTTTAGATTTCTCAATATTATTTTAACTATAGTATAGTGAGATTCCTTAGGGCATGCTTGATACCTGGCACAGACACAAGTGGCATACATTATGTCTGGTCTACTGGTTGTTAGATAGAGTAGTGCACCAACTATGCCCCTATACAAGGTGATATCAACTAGCTTCCCAGAACCATCCTTGTCTAAAGACATACTTGACCCCATTCGAGTTTTCATTGAGGTGGTTGTTTCCATGCCATACTTCTTGATTATCTCCCTGGTGAACTTAGACTGACTAATAAAAGTGCATGTAAAGTTTGCTTTACTTGGAGACCCAAGAAAAACTTAAGTTCACCCATGCTACTCATCTCAAACTTGCCTCGCATTAATTTGGCAAATCTAGTGCAAAGTGACTCATCAGTAGAGCCAAATATAATATCAACAACATATATCTATACTAAGATAGTCTTGCCTTTGACATTCCTTATGAATAGTATTTTGTCTATTTTTCCTCTCAAGAATTCATTCTCTAGAAGGAACTTAGACAGAGTTTCATACCAAGCCCTTGGGGCTTGATTTAAACCATAGAGAGCTCTTAATAATAAATAGACATGAGTAGGTTTAGTAGAATCAAGAAAACCTGAGGGTTGCTCTACATAAACTCTTTATTTAAGATTACCATTTAGAAAGGCTGATTTCGCATCCATTTGATAAAATTTGAATCCTTTGTCGGCTGTATATGCTAGGAAGAGTCTTATAGCCTCCAATCTAGCCACTGGTGCAAAGGTTTGATCAAAGTCTATCCCCTCTTCTTGTCTATATCCTTTTGCAACCAGTCTAGATTTGTTTCTGACTATAACACTATTCTCATCAGTTTGTTTCTATATATCCATTTGGTTCCTATGATGTTACAGTCATCTGGTCTGGGAACCAACTTCCAAACATTGCATCTCTTGAACTGGTTCAATTCTTCCTGCATAACACCTATCCAAAATAGATCCACATTTGCTTCTTCAAATTTCTTGGCTCTGTTTGGGACAGGAAACTTGAGTACATCACAATGTTGTGATGTTTGCTTATTATGGTCACACCCTGTGCAACATACCCTATAATCAATTCCCTTAGATGATCCTTTAGATGCCTGATTGCAATAGGTAAAGTGACTTCTTCTCCTGGACCACCTGCATCATGCTGAGATTCTTCTCCATGATGTTCCTGTGTAAGCACTTCCTCAACTATATTGACTCCATCTTGCATATTCTGACTTGCTAGAACAATATCATTTATAGTCAGCTCCTTTAGCTTTAAGTCTTCACCTGTTGTGCTTGATGAACCTGGCTTATCATTATAAAATATAGAACTTTCATCAAATACAACATGAATAGACTCTTCCACAACTTGATCCCTCAAGTTGTAGACCCTATGGCCTTATTGTGATTACTATAACCAACAAATATGCCATCGTAGGACTTCTCAGCAAACTTGGATATGTATTTTTCCCCATAATTTAAGACATAACATCTACATCCAAAGATTTTAAAATAGGATATGTTTGGTTTTCTGCCCTTCATAAGTTCATAAGGAGTTTTATTCAATCTTTTGTTGATTGAAGCTCTATTAAGAACATGAAAAGCTGTGTTAATAGCTTCAGCCAAAAATATTCTGGAAGTGAAGCATCACTCAGCATGATTCTTCTAGCTTCAATGCGAGTTCTATTCTTCCTCTCAGCAATCCCATTCTGCTGGGGTGTTCTTGGTGAAGAAAACTCTTGTTAAATCCCAAGATCTTCACAAAATTTTGTCATATAATCCGATTGAAATTCAGTCTCATGATCACTTCTAATTCTGACCACAGAGCTGTTCAATTCATTCTAAATTTATTTGACAAAAGTCTTGAAGACATCAGGGGTTTCAGACTTTTTTCCTTAAAAATAAAACACAAGTGAATCTGGAATAGTCATTAACTATTACAAAAGTGTAAGCTCTCCTTCCTAAACTATGAACTGACATAGTACCAAAGAAGTCCATATCCATGAGGTATAAACACCTCACTGAATCTTTTCATTCAATACTTTTGAATGTTGCTTTGGTTTGCTTGCCTTTTTGGCTTGCTGAGCATATGCTCTCCATTGAGCATTTAATGTTAGGGCCATTCGTAACAAGCTCTCTACTGAAAATTTGCATGTGGCCTTGTAGTTCAAATGAGCTAGCCTCTTTCTCCATTTGACATAGTGTGAGGCTTTCTCATTTGCAACTAGACATAGGGGTGAATCTGACTTTAAATAAAAAATTCAAACAATACACATTCCCACATCTAGTGTCTGTCAAGATAACCTCTTGGACACTTGACTTCTTTATTAGACACTCATTTTTGTGGAAAGAAATATCATAGCCAAGATCACAAAGTTGGCTTATGCTTATAAGGTTGTGTTGCAACCCTTCCACATAAGCTAGTTTGGTGAGAGTGACTAAGCAATTTGTGATCTTACCATAACCTTTGGTTATTCCTTTGTCAGCTCAACCAAAAATCACCTTTGGTCCATTCTCCATGGGAATAAATTCAATTAGATTTCCTCTTATTCTAGTCATGTGTCTGGAATACCCACTATCCAAGTACCAGATAGGTCTATCTCTGGTGCTTAGACATTTCAGCAAAATAAGAATTTATTTTTCCTTAGGAACCCAAGATGTTTTGGGTCCTAGGTTCTTATTAGTTGTGGTTTTATTGAAACCACCAGTAAGCTTCTTAACTGGATATCCTTTTTGAATATGAGACACTGAGTAATTGAACTAACAGTCCAAGTAAAGTATCCTACCTTTCCACAACACCAACATTCATATCTGTTGTTACTCCTCTTTGGAGTAACAGAAGGAACTTTGTGCTGACAACCCTTAGTAGAGGAATCAGCACACTTGATTGTTGTAATTTGATTGGGAACAAATAAGTTTTTTTGTTTCTCAGTTACAACTATCCTTCTTGGAGCAGGCACAATAGGAATAGCATTCCTATTCACATATGAACTTGGTCCAACTTATTCAGACTTCAGGATTTTGTTTCCTTTAGTCTGAATTATATGCTGTGGAATGACTGGACCCTTTTGTCCTATCAGCTTTTTGCCACTTTTATTCTTGTGTTTAACATACCCAAGACCACTTCCAGGTGTTTCTGAGAAGGTATCTATAATAGGCAATACAATTTTAGGTTTAGAAAATTGTTGAACTAACTTTATCTCATTCAGGAGTTTGAGTTCCAGCTCTTGAATAGTTTCATCCTTCTGTATCAGCAATAAGATTTGATCATCAATGATCTTAGTCAGCATTGCCAACTTAGAACTTTAAAGACCAATTTTCTGAGTATCCAACCTGCGATGATACTCAAAACCTTTTAGTGATGCTATTTCTTCAGCTTGTACTTTGACAAGCTTCTTACTATTTACTAGGGCTTCCAATAGCTTTCCAAATTTGTCTGTTAGATGCAGTAGTTCAGGCACAGAGTCAGTATTATGTGAATCATTCTTTGAGTCACATGAGTCTAGCTCATCCCCAGTCTCATATACAGAAGTTTTAGTATATATTGAATTATCATAGATGACCTGAGTATTCTAACAGTCAAGTGCTTCTATTTCTAAATCATCAGATAGTGCCATTAAATTGATCTCCATTTCTTCTTTAGAATCACCATAGTGTGATGAAGTTGTGGAGCTTTTCCCTTTATAAATTGCCTTTTTGATGAACTCTTCTTCACTGAAAAATAATCCAGCAAGTTCTTGTTCTGACTCAGTTAAGTCAGTATCACTATCAGATAAGGTCTTGGATTTCTTTGTCATCAAACCCTTCTCTAATTCCTTGTTCTTATAGAACTTCTTCTTTTTTAACTTTTTGTTTTCCTTCCTTTTTACTAGACAGTCAGCTATGACATGCCCATGCCTGTTACAGCAAAAGCAAACAATGTTAGTCTTAGATTGTTTATTCTAATGAGAATCATACATAACCACAGATTTGTCTCTGTGATTTTCTTTGTTTTTGCTGGAGCTTGATCCAGAAGGTTTCTTTTTTGTTCTACTACTTCCTTCTCCTTAGCATTTTCTCGAATTGCCTGGTAAACAGTGTCAATTCATCATCTAATAGATCTGATGAAGAACAGACTTCAGTGTTATCTGTATCTTCATCCCTTCTGGGTGATGATGGAATTTCTCTTCTAGCCATTTTAGATGTATCAGCTTTGAAGGGCACTGATTTAGTCTGAGTTGAACTTCTGCCAGATTCTGCTTCAGCTTTTCTAGAGTTTAGCTGAAGATCATGTGATATAAGCTTCCTATATAAGTCTTGGGATAACATATTTCTTAGATTCCCCATTTCTCTTACTGCACAAATCTTGATATCCCATTCTTTATTTAGGGATCTTATGAACTTGTCATTCAGCTCATAATTCGAGAAAATTCTGTCATAGTTTCTTAAGACATTTACTATTCTAAGAACATTTCATATCATTATTCTATAGAATCATTTTTTCCTTGTCTAAAGGCCTCATACTGCTGGTTGAGGAGAGATTTTTTATCATCTCTTACTTCTTTTGTACCTTCCATGTATACTATGAGTGTATCCCATATCTCCTTTGATGTATTGCAGTGCATAAGATTCTGAAAGGTAGCATTGTCTATTACACTAACTATTATATTTTGTGCTCTCTTATCCATGGTGGCAAGTACCACCTCATCCTTTGTCATTTCTGACAGTTTCTTGGGGGTTTGAACATTTGCATCTAGGACTGATGTCTTCATTGGTATATATGGTCCTTCTTGTACAGTAACAAAAATTCTTAGATCTGAGGCTTCCATTAACAATATTACTCTCTGTTTCCATATAGTAAAGTTGTCCTTAGTATAAATAGGCAATTTCATATAACTGAGTTCTCTGTGAGATTCAAAATCCATAGATCTAATATTTTTCTAATGCCCTTTGGATATTTTTCAGACTGTTAGGTCTTTGTTGAAGAACCTCCCACTAATACCACTTAAACATTAATCCTATGGGTAGATTATCACCTAGAGGGGGCGGCAGGTGAATATGTGACTGTTTTAAAAATAATTTAGCAAATATTTTATCACTTAATAATTTCAGCAGTTAGAGAATTCAGAACAACATGTCCTACCTCGGAGATTCTCCCAATCTACTACCTCAGGTCCCTCAAGAACCCTACCCCAGCCTTTATAAAATAGGCTTACAACTCAGTGATTCTCCCAAAATCACCTACATTAGGTCCCTCAAGAACCCTACCTCAGCCTTTATAAATTAGGATTACAACTCAGAGATAAGATCTCCTACTCACTCAGATCTCTAGGAGATCTTATAAAATAAAGAGTTAAAGATGAAAAATTACTTCATAGAAAACAAAAAATCTATAATCTGATATATCTGTTAACACAGATTCTTCAATTCAGCAACAATGAATGTATTCCTGATAAATTGCCTGGCTGAAAAGTTACTTTTCTGGATCTGCTATCTTCTTGATATTGATCGACTTGATGACCTTGAAGATATTATAGATCAGATCCACCTTGATCTTCAGATCGACTTAGAGAAGGGATCTGGAGATTTTCTTGAAGACCTTCGTCTTCTTCTTCCACCTCAGGATCAGAATAAGAATGAGAATTTTTTGTTGGCTTGATTGATTCTCTCTTATCAATGTTGGTGTAGACTACCCCTCTATTTATAGCCTTAATGGATGGGTAGTAACTGAATGATGACATCAGCACCTGACAACATACATCAAATTCTCCTTCAAACTGCTTCAATTGAAATAACTTATACATGTACTTGATGTGACAGTTCTGACCCATCTTGGCACTTCTGTGTTGTCTCAACACATTTTTTGAAACATAAGTGTCGAGATGTCCAAAGTGTGTTGACACTTGTGTCGAGACATCTTAGCAGTCTCGACACAATTCTACTTGAAGGAATTTTCAACTGAAACTGGAGAGTGTTGAGACAGTTGATTTGTATCAACACAAGCATTGTTTGTGTCAACATCTTTTGTTCTGCTTGGTGTCGACATCTTTTGTTCTGCTGGTGTCGATATCTTTTGTTCTGCCTTGTGTCGATATCTTTACTTCTTCATTGTGTCAAGATAGTTTATTTGTCTCGACACAATTTTACTTAGTAAAATTTCTCGTCTTCTTTGTGTCGAGACAGTTGTATTTTCTCGACTCAACTGCTTTAAGCTTAACAGTATCGAGTAAGCTGACTTAGTCTTCAAGGCGTCGAGACAACTGACTTGTCTCGACACAGCTGTCGTGAATTTCCTGTGTCGAGCTAGCTGACTTGTCTCGACACAGCTTCTTTAAAGGTGTCGACACAGTTGAAGTGTGCCGACACTTTTGTACTTGGTTAATTTTCTGCACTGCAAGTTGTTAAATGTAGACTGTGTTGACATGTCTCAACACAGCTACTGCAAAGGTGTCGAAACAGTTGAAGTGTGCCAACACTTTTGAACTTTGACAAATTTTCTTCAAAATCATGCTAGCTTCTTGTGTCCACCAGTCCAATCAATATGTAATCCTGCAAACATAAACTGAAATATACATAAAACACAAATATGTGTATATCATTGAATTGAAAGAGCTTTTTTAAATCAAATACATTGTGACCAATGTACCCAACAAGTACATCATGCAAGGCCAGTGTCTTCCCAGATGTCAACCTAAGATCCACTCGCCCGCGTCTAATTATTTGTGCCAATGAAGCATCGCCTAAGATCATGCTTCCTCCAATGATTTCCTGAAAGGTGGCAAAGCAAGAACGATCAAAATAAGTATGAATATTTGCTCTGGAACCAAGCCACTAGTCCGATGAATAAGTGAGAAGAAGACTAGGAGTATAATCTAACTAAAAGATAGGTTAATTTGATGCTTGGAGTATGTTTTCCTGAGGCTTGGCACCATGGGATTTCCTAATCACGGGTTGTCTTTTTGTATAAGCAATTTGTAGATAGATGGTTTGTGTGACCGTAGATGAAACACCATTTCCATTTACCTAGGTTTTGGTTTAAAGGACTAGGTTTGGGATGATTGGGTTTTTGATGGCGGGAGCTTGGATGGAATGGTTTCTTAAAGCTCTTGCCTTTAGCTTTGAAGTGATGGTGAGAGTAATGGTTGCCATGAGATTCAGTCAAATTTACTTTTAAAACATGGACTTTGGGGACTTCTTGTAACATCACATTTCCAATTAGACCCCCTTAACTGAGATTGGGTTAGTACAAGTGGTGGGGGCATGTGTTTAGGCTAGATTTGACCCAAGGAGTTAGGGTGTAGTCACATAGGAACCACTATAGCACACAAGTTAACTCAAGTCAAACTAGCCAAAATTGGGACCTTAGATACACATTGACTCCACCACTGTGCCCCTAACCCTAAAAGCAATCTAAGTGAACTATAAGACACATCATTGGGTCACCCATTGACCTAAGTTGACCCAAGTCAACCCAAACCCTAAATTGGTCAAACCCACACCTATAGGCCAATTATTCCAAGTAGGGCACCACCATGGCCCAACCTAAGTTGGGTGGTGTCATTGGATCCATGACCATCAAGTGGGGTCATCCCACTCATCATGTTGACCAAGTCAACCCAAAAAAGTCAACAAGTCAACATAGGGCTTAAAGAAATGAAATGACTCAAGCCCAATCCCAATGGACAAAGCCCATGAATCAAGGCCCATGACTAGCCCATGAGGACAATGACAACCCCTAACCCCCTGAAATAGGAGAGAGGGTACATACATGGGGGTAGTTTAGGAATTTTGGTGAAAAGGAAGAGAGAGAAAGGAGGAAAAGGGGGGATGGGGGCCATGTGGCCCTCCTTCCCTCTACCCAACCCTTCATTCTGAGTTCTCAAGTTCATTTTAGCAGGAATTAAGGGGTGGTGGCCACTTGGAAGAAAGGAGGAGCATCCTATGCTCATGGTCGGCCACCCCCTTAATCAAAACTCCTCACCCAGCCACTCCTAGCAAAATCTAAGCCCACCATCAGCTTCAGGAGGTTGAGATGAGTGGAGATTGACTGCTTGAGCAAGCCTTTTGCTGAAGAATTCAGAAAACAAGCAGGCTTGCCGGAGAGATCGTCGGCCATGGCGCACCACCACCGTACATGCCTCCAAGCCCGCATCCAGGTCCATTTCACCTCCCCTCACCCCATGCTACATATCTAGATCGATTAGGCGAGACATCGTGCTTAATTGAGCCTGATACCATGCGAGCCGTGAGCAAAAATGCCGAGCTTTCCTTCTATCTCGAAATCGTCGGAGAAGCCACCTCCGACGGCCACACCGCCGAGAAACGAAAGCCCACACCGCAACGGAGGTGGTGGCGATAATAGTCGGCGGTGGCCGGGGCTATGTTGGATGGAAATAGCAAAACAAATCGGCCCAGAAAGGTTGAATCCTGACCGTCGATTGATGGGGACGATGAACCGATCCTGTCGGTTTTAATTCATTTAAATTAATTAATATAATTAAATAGTAATAGTGAAATCTATCACACATTTTCAGTTGGCTTGAATGCAATTTTTAGGCCCTCTAAAGGCATTTTCAGAAGTTATGATTAATAGTAAAAAGGTAGATCTAGGTCTTACCATTAAAATGTCACCCTAAAGTCATGATTTGGACAAGTAGAACTCCTTGTAGGACCATTCTACCGTGACTGGTCCTAGGATAGGGCTAATTTTAAAATGAGAGCATAAACCAAACCATAAGTCCTCATGACCTGAGATTTTGGTCATGTATGTGACTTGGTCATACCTTGGTACTGACCAAAAATGGGAATTTGTGGGATATGTTTTTCCATAGTTTTTGGAGAAATATCATTTAGAAAATAAATGGAATGTTTGGAGATCTACAACTCCAAGTGCCCCCAAATTTTGGTGGCATGTCCCTTAGGTTAATATAAAACCATGGTTGAAATTTCAGATTCTTGTGATCTCTGCATTTTTGGGAAATCCCACATGAATGAGATAGGTAAGTTCAAATTTGGGGTGTCTATAGTAAAACTAGAAAAATGGGAATTTAGCCCATTTGGACCATTTCATGTCATGTAACTCTGGACAGAGGCTTATATGTATGAGATACACCTCCTATTGGAAGAATGAGATTTTTGGGATAACAAATCCCATTAAATAGATTTATTAGAAATTAGGTCCATTTTGAAATATAAATTTGAAAATAGGGCAATTACTTTATTAAATTCTGAAACTTTGTCACAAGCCCTATTGGATACTATAAACCTCTAGAAATTTTTATAAGCTTGTTTGGAAAATTTATCTTGGGTTTTTAGTAGCATTACCATATTGCCCTTTTTGGAAATTAATTAAAAGAAAAGGAAATTTTTGCTGAAAAATTATGGGGAATTTCATAGCATTTTAATTCTATGAGCAAAACCTTGTTAAAAATTTTGAGAATTTTTGAATGTATATATAGGCTGAAAATCCCAATAATGGCATTTTGGTAATATTGATCACATGGACATATGTTAGTTCAAATCACTGTTTAAGAGCTTGAAATTCTGTATTTAGTTTCATTATATCATTATGGAGCTTCAGTAATATTTATAGAATTTCTGATTGTATAAATACTGTACTTTATTTGGAAAGTAGTTAATTTGTGATTTTAATATTAAATGGAAATTAAATGGAATTTCACATGGAGAAATTATGAAACCTGTTAGGAAGTCAAATTTAACCTCATGGAATATCTGATAAATTTCTTAGGTAGGCTGAACTATTATAGATAGTACATCATGTGCAAGGTTGTTGGGTACATTGGAAAATGTGTACCTGATTTGGAGAAGTCTCACCTAACTCAATGATATTCATCAATGTGTATTTGATGTTGTGTTGAGTTTCAATGTGCAGGTTAAGAAAATGCAGAAAAAAGTCTCTAAGTACAAGTGTCGACACCTGAGAAGAATTGTGTCGACACTTGGGAAAAGCTGTGTCGACACCAGGAGCAAGATTGTGTCGACACATAGGACTTGTGTCGACACACAAAAAATCAGTCGACACATTCCAGAATTCTGTCGACAACAACTGTGTCGACCCACAGGACTTGTGTCGACACACACTAGAATTATGTCAACACCAACTTTATCGAGACTAGAAGCTGTTATGTCGACATACAGGACTTGTGTCGACACATTCCACTGAAGATGTGTAGAGAAGATAAAGAAGGGTTGTGTCGACATTATGAGAGCTGTGTCGACATCATCAAGAGTTGTGTCGACACATGGTCTATTTGTGTCGACACATTTGAAGTATTGTCTCGACACGTTTCTGCTGAGATAGATTACAATGAGGGATCAAGTGTCATGACTGAAGACTTGATAGCTATCATAACTAACAATGTTGTTGCATCTGTCAGAGCTGTCGGAAGGCCGTTATGAACCGGATCAGCCGGAAACCTCAGAAGAATCTATAGAAATACCTGTTCTATCAACAAACCAGAAAGGAACACAATAAGAGAAGATAGAAGAGAGAGATCTAAGAAGAAAGGACTTGTCATCTTCAAGTCATCAAGAAAAGGCAGATTCTGAACAAGTCTGCAAGAAGAATTCAGATCTACATCTGAAAGAGTAGGAAGCTGGATTGAAGTTCATCTCCAACTTCACAAGAAGATCAACCTTACTTTGTTCAGATTCAAGAAGCTTTGAAGAAGCTAAGATAGGTTGAATCTAAAGCAATCAGATCTATTAAGAACTGATCAAGAAACCTTCAACCCATTCTCTCTCTACCTGGGTGAAAGATTTATTCTTTTTATATTCAATTTTCTCTGTAGGATCTTTTATAGATCTGAGTGTAGCAGAGTTATCTCTCTGAGTTGTTAGCCTAAATCTATAAAGGTTGAGGTAGGGCTGAGTGCCTGAGGTAGGGGATTAATTTCTCTGAGTTGTAGCCCTGGTGAAAGAGGCTGAGGTAGGGCTGGATTGCATAAGTTACAGGAGTGTGGACTCACTCTTAGGTAGGATTCTCTGGAAGAATCTGAGTTGTAGCACTTGGTGAAGTGTGAGCTGTAGGAACCTTTCAGGATTCTGAGTTGTAAGATCTGAGGATCTGATAAGGAAGAAGGAAGTTTGGCCGAATCTAGTATACTGCTAGATAGGTGAAGGGGGGAAAGTGGATGTACCCATCTCTTGGGGAATCACTATAAATCTGTGTGCAATTTGTGTTGGATGTGTTTGTTTTTATGCTGTGCTGTGATAGTTGTTGCATATATTAATTGCTAGTAAAGTATACTGTCTGCCTCAATCTAAAGGATTTGAACATATTCACCCCCACCCCTCTAGGTATTTAGGATATCTTGAAACCAATTCTTTCAAGTGGTATCAGAGCCATGTTGCTCAAGAATAGACTTAACAGTCTGAGTTGATCTATAAGGCAGTTATCAATTAGACAGAATTGGCTCAGGTGAGAATCAGAAGGAACTTGGATCTATAATACTTCCTATCTGTAGGAAAGAAAATTTTGGCATATAGAAAGAGAGGGTCAGACTGTTCATGGAAGCATCTGATCCAAGAATTTACATCACAGTGCTAGAAGGGCCATTTATTCCTATGAACATATCAGTTCTTAATGCTAACCTCAAGACTCCAAAAAGTTATTCAGAAATGACTAAGGAAGAGATCATCCTAGAAACCTTAAATAAGAGGGCACAGAACATAATTGTGAGTGCCATAGATGACTCTACATTCCAGAATCTGGTCCATTGCAAAACCTCCAAGGAGATGTGGGACACTTTGATTGTCTATATGGAGGGAACAGAAGAAGTGAGAGAGAGGATAGAAAGTCTATGTTAAATCAATAGTATGAAAACTTTAGAGAAGCTAAGACAGATAACATAGCTGAATGCTATAAGAAATTCTTTAGAATTGTTAATGAGCTAATGACATATGGAAGAGTATTTAGCACTTATGAATTAAATGACAAGTTTCTCAGATCACTAACCAATGATTGGGATACTAAAATTTATGCCATCAGAGAGGTGGCCAGGCTTGCAGATACACCTCTACCAACCTTATTTGGAAAATTGTTATCCTATGAGATGCAGCTCACTGCCAGAAAGGAGGAGGAAAAAAGAAATAAGTCTGAATACAGAGAGAAGTCAGTTGCTTTTAAGGATGAAGCCACAAGAAAGGGCAAGATAAAGTCACCTTCTTCTCACAAGAGAATGGCTGAAGTTGAATCTGAAAATTCTGACATCAACACTTCAGGCGGTCATAAATCTGATGAAGACTTGGCTAGCTTCACAAGGCAGTTTCAAAGGTTCATGAAAAAGAAGAAATGGAGATCAAAGCCATCTTCATCGTTCTCCAAGGATGACTATTACAAGAAGAAGAAAACATCTAAGGATGACAGGTATGTCTCTAATCCCAGTAAACAAACTTCTTCTAAAATTGTTTGTTATTGTTGCAACAGGCCAGGACATATCATAGCTGATTGTCCTAATAAATGAAAGGAATCTAAAGATAAAAAGAGGCAACAAAATAAGGTCAAGAAGGAGAGATACTTTGTTGCAAAGAAGCAGAAGAGTTGGACTAACTCATCATCATTAGAATTAGGAGAAGATACTGAAGATGAAGCTGAAACATATATTGGACTGTTCATAACTGAAGAGGATTCAGAAGAGATAGAATTCTTGCAACTGCTGGACTCTATCAATGGGATTGAAGATCTTCATTGCAAAGGGCTGATGGATATATCTGAGGAAGATCAGTGCTAGGATTAGCCTGGTCCAAGTAAGGTAAACAACCTATCTTCAGTTTCAGATTATTACACTGGATCAGAATCAGAAGCATCTGCATCAAGAGATGAGGATGGTTCTAAATCTGAAGGGGATGTTCATCAACTAATTGATGAGTATGGTGATTTGTTGCAAGCTCTTAAGAGAAGCAGAATCCTTAACAAGAAACAGGCTGAGGAAATTGCATCTCTTAAATTGGCTGCATCAGATTGAGCAAAAATGCTGGATTTTAAGTTGAATGAAGTTGCCAAACTGAAAAATATAACTTTTATTCAGATGGGTACAATTACATTCAAAAATGATCAAATCAAGAGTCTGGAAGTCAGACTTCAAAGAGAGAAGGAACTTGTGGCTAAATTCTCAAAGCCAAAGTCAGTCTTACCCTTAATTAATGACTTCATTCTCCAAAAGGGTAAGACAGGATTAGGATTCAAGGGAAGAACTAGGGCAGCTAATTCCAAAAGAAAAGGCAAAGCCCCAGTTCAGCCACTAGCTTCCAAACCTCCTATTTCCTTCAGGAAAGTGATGCAGCCTACCAATAGGTATGACCATGACATTACACATGGTCACTATAAGCTTGCTGATCTGAATGACAAGGGTGTAAATGCCAATAGGGCAGTCCATGAACAAACACATCATGTTCTTCAGGAATCATCAATGTTTGATGTACCAGCCCCAGCACTCAAGAAAAGGACCACTATACCTATAGTTTTAAGGACTGCTGACAACAATGCTGTTAAGACTGTACTTAAAAAAGATACAATATATATGAATGCTGGTGTTGTGGCAAAGTGGGTCATTATGCCATTGATTGTTGGTACAACACTACAGTCAGGAAAGTTTCTAGCTTACCCGTCAGAAAGGCTGCAGGCAAGCATGTCAAGTTTCAGTCTAACCTGAACCTAGAACCCAATAGTTATTGGGGTTCTAAGGTTAAGTAATTTTATTTGATGCAGGTGAGTCCAAGTGGCCATACCTGAATATGGTACTTGGACAGTGGATGTTCCAGGCACATGACTGGAATAAGAAGGATGCTGAAGGACTACTCTCCCATAGAGAATGGACCCAATGTGATATTTGGTGGATCTGAAAAGGGGGTCATCAAAGGGTTTGGTAACATTTCCAATAGTTCTATCACTATCACCCAAGTGGCTTATGTGAAAGGCATGAAACATAACTTAATAAGCATAAGACAACTGAGTGATCTTGGTTATGACACCTCTTTTATTAGGAATGGGTGTCAGATTAGAAGGACAAGTGATCAAGAGGTCATCTTGTCAGGTTATAGAAAAGGAAATTGTTGGAACTCAAGGTTGGATTTGGGTAAGGATCACTATTAGGGTTTATTATATTGACCTAAAATGTATAGTCATGGGTCATAGGATTATTTCCAGGTTTGGTCATTCAGAAAAATTCCAGAGAAGTTCAGATTTGAAGTTCAGAAAATTGCTGGAAGAAAATCTCTGAACTCAGTTCAACTATCTCTGAGCGGAGTTCAACGATCTCCGAACCCAGTTTGAAGAAGCTTTAAGATTTAGTTTGGCGATTTCCTATGCCGTTTTTCAGACCTTCTTATTTACAGCTGGCAGATTTAATTAAGTCTTAACTGCAGGCATTTATAGCTCTCGGATTTAATGCTATCAAATATAACCATTTGAATGATAGTATAAAATATGGCTTATTACAGAGATTAAATGCCAATTGATTTCTCAAGACATATTCCATTCTCGGGAATTGATTTAGCCATTCCAAGATAGAAAGAATTCAAATGCTTGAATTCTTCAGGCATTAAATATACAGACATTATATCTTACAGGGAATATAAGAAGTGTAATACAGCACTCGACAGAATAGAAGAGATAGAGAGCGAATATTCAAGAAGGCTTTTTCTCTCAGCAAAGAAGAACTTAGCTACAAGTTTTCTTACAGCAAATCAACATCATCTTCTTCATCTGCTTCAGGCTTTCAAGAGACAATCAATTCATATCAGTCTAAAAGCTTGTTGGAGAGCAACATCAACTTGAAGGCCTACATCCTGAAGCAAAGCTTCCACTCCTGAACTATTCTACATCTCAGGGAGAGCTTTGACAACATCACTGAATCCACATAGTCTTCTCATTATGATTGAGAAAAGAAGACTTTCATCACTCTCTCATCCCCACCTCTGTAAACGGTTATTACTCCCTTCAAAAGTGAACTCCTTGGTGATAGGGCACCTGATCAAAAACCTATTAGTTTTTAGGCACCTGATCAAAAGCCTGAAGGGTTTCTAGATCTACCTGAAGCAGATCTTGTGGTGATAGGGCACCTGATCAAAAACCTAAGTGGATTCCTACCAGGGTGGTAGAAGAGTGGATTACCCAGATTTGGGGAACCACTATAAATTTCCTTGTGTCGTCTGGATTGCTTGCTTTCTTTCATTTTATATGTGTTGTGACTTTTTTCATTAACTCTAGTTTAGAAGAAAGTTAAGATATAACTGCTCACTTTCAATTGGTATCAGAGGGAGGTTGGTTAAAATACCACACCTTAGTGGCTGCACTGGCTAACACCTGAACCAAAATGATCTGATAGATTTTAAATTTCTTGAGAGTTTTTCATGACACAAAATGAAGAATGTTCAAGCACTGGACCTCCTAAGTGCAATCTGGATAAGCTTGCACTATGGAAGACAAGGATTAGGATTTTTATGAACTCTATTGATGAAGCCATTTTCAATTCTATTTTGACAGGTCCTTATCAACCATTGGAAACAACAAGCATGAATGCTGCTCCATCACCTCAATGGACAGAAGCTCAAAAATTGCTAAAGATTGCTAATGCAAGAGCAATGAACATCCTTGCTCAATCAATGTCTGATGATATTTTTGAAGGAGTTATTGAATGTACTTCAGCAAAAGACATCTGGGACTCCCTCACAGCAATGGCTGCTGGATCAACAAAAGAAAAAACATTAAATACTGAATCTTGGAGTGACTCTAAAGCTTCATCTTATACAACTAAAGATGAAGAAGAGTCAAGAGCAAGAGAGTTTTGCCTAATGGCAATAAATGCTTCATGCAGCAGACATGATGAAGAATCAGTCTCTGATGAAGAATCAGAATATGAATCAGAAGAGGATCAGGTTATCTCTTCTCTTGATTTTGACAACATAACTGAATTTTTACCAAAACAAATTAAAAAATTTCAGAAAATTTATGTTCAACATAGTTCGTCAAACGGAGCTCGACGAAAACTACACTCTTCGTCGAACTCAGGTCGACGATCTCTGAACAGAGATTTCTGGTCAGAAAATCTTGATCGACGAAATAAATACCCTTTGTCGAACCGAGAACGCCGAATGCCGAACTCAGATCGATGAAAATATTTTTCGTCGAACTCAGAATTTCAAAACAGAAATTTTTATTCTTTTATTTCAAATTATTATTGTGAAAGGAAAATAGGACCCAAGGTAATCTGGGTTCAGAACTCCTAACCTCTCTTTTCAGGAAATGCAGAGGATACAACAGTAGCTGTATAGGGGGAGATTGTCAATTTTATGTGTAAAGAAAATTGCTTATTAGGATTCTCTAGTAGTTTTTTTTCATGAATTTTATTTCTCAAAGTACCCTTGTACATCTGCCGAAAAACATTTAAATCAGGCAGATTATTTTTGCTTTGTGTTTTATTTTATGTGAATAGTGTCCTCACCCAAATAGGGGGAGATTGTTGGAACCCAAGGTTGGATTTGGGTAAGGATCACTATTAGGGTTTATTAGATTGACCCAAAATGTATAGTCATTGGTCATAGGATTATTTCCAGGTTTGGTCATTCAGAAAAATTCCAGAGAAATTCATATTTGAAGTTCAGAAAATTGCTGGAAGAAAATCTCTGAACTCAGTTCAACTATCTCTGAGCGGAGTTCAACAATCTCCGAACCCAGTTTGAAGAAGCTTTAAGATTTAGTTTGGCGATTTCGTATGCCGTTTTTCAGACCTTCTTATTTACAGCTGGCAGATTTAATTAAGGCTTAACTGCAGGCATTTATAGCTCTCGGATTTAATGCTATCAAATATAGCCGTTTGAATGACAGTATAAAATATGGCTTATTACAGATATTAAATGCCAATTGATTTCTCAAGACCTATTCCATTTTCGGGAATTGATTTAGCCATTCCAAGATAGAAAGAATTCAAATTCTTGAATTCTTCAAGCATTAAATATATAGATATTATATCTTACAGGGAATATAAGAAGTGTAATACAGCACTCGATAGAATAGAAGAGATAGAGAGAGAATATTCAAGAAGGTTTTTTCTCTCAGCAAAGAAGAACTTAGCTACAAGTTTTCTTACAACAAATCAACATCATCTTCTTCATCTGCTTCAGGCTTTCAAGAGACAATCAATTCATATCATTCTAAAAGCTTGTTGGAGAGCAACATCAACTTGAAGGCCTACACCCTGAAGCAAAGCTTCCACTCTTGAACTTTTCTACATCTTAGGGGGAGCTTTGACAACATCACTGAATCCACATAGTCTTATCATTGTGATTGAGAAAAGAAGACTTTCATCACTCTCTCATCCCCACCTCTGTAAAGGGTTATTACTCCCTTCAAAAGTGAACTCCTTGGTGATAGGGCACCTGATCAAAAACCTATTGGTTTTTAGGCACCTGATCAAAAGCCTGAAGGATTTCTAGATCTACCTGAAGCAGATCTTGTGGTGATAGGGCACATGATCAAAAACCTAAGTGGATTCCTACCAGGGTGGTAGAAGAGTGGACTACCCAGATTTGGGGAACCACTATAAATTTCCTTGTGTCGTCTGGATTGCTTGCTTTCTTTCTTTTTATTTCTGGCTGTGATTGATCTGTGATTAGTTTCTTTTGTAGATTGTGATTAGATAGGTTCTGTGATTAGATTTAATATTTGCTTCCCTGTTCACTCAGATTACAACAACTGTTGTAAAAAGTTTTTAAGCACCATACTCTATTCACCCACCCTCTAGAGTATATCAGATCTAGCTCACACTTTCAATTGGTATCAGAGCGAGGTTGGTTAAAATACCACACCTTAGTGGTTGCACAGGCTAACACCTGAACCAAAATGATCTGATAGATATTAAATTTCTTGAGAGTTTTTCATGGCACAAAATGAAGAATGCTCAAGCACTGGACCTCCTAAGTACAATCTGGCAGATTATTTTTGCTTTGTGTTTTATTTTATGTGAATAGTGTCCTCATCCAAATAGGGGGAGATTGTTGGAACCCAATGTTGGATTTGGGTAAGGATCACTATTAGGTTTTATTAGATTGGCCCAAAATGTATAGTCATGGGTCATAGGATTATTTCCAGGTTTGGTCATTCAGAAAAATTCCAGAGAAGTTCAGATTTGAAGTTCAGAAAATTGCTGGAAGAAAATCTCTGAACTCAGTTCAACTATCTCTGAGCGGAGATCAACTATCTCTGAACCCAGTTTGAAGAAGCTTTAAAATTATGATGCAGTTCAAAATCTCTGAACTCAGTTAAACTATCTCTGAGCGGAGATCAACTATCTCTGAACCCAGTTTGAAGAAGCTTTAAAATTAAGATGCAGTTCAAAATCTCTGAACTCAGTTCAACTATCTCTGAGCGGAGATCAACTATCTCTGAACCCAGTTTGAAGAAGCTTTAAAATTAAGATGCAGTTCAAAATCTCTGAACTCAGTTCAACTATCTCTGAGCGGAGATCAACTATCTCTGAACCCAGTTTGAAGAAGCTTTAAAATTAAGATGCAGTTCAAAATCTCTGAACTCAGTTCAACTATCTCTGAGCGGAGATCAACTATCTCTGAACCCAGTTTGAAGAAGCTTTAAAATTTAGATGCAGTTCAAAATCTCTGAACTCAGCTCAACGATCTCCGAGCTGAGTTCAACGATCTCTGAACCCAGTTTGAAGAAGCTTTAAGATTTAGTTTGGCGATTTCCTATGCCGTTTTTCAGACCTTCTTATTTACAGCTGGCAGATTTAATTAAGGCTTAACTGCAGGCATTTATAGCTCTCGAATTTAATGCTATCAAATATAACTGTTTGAATGACAGTATAAAATATGGCTTATTACAGAGATTAAATGTCAATTGATTTCTCAAGACATATTCCATTCTCGGGAATTGATTTAGCCATTCCAAGATAGAAAGAATTCAAATGCTTGAATTCTTCAGGCATTAAATATACAGATATTATATCTTACAGGGAATATAAGAAGTGTAATACAGCACTCGACAGAATAGAAGAGATAGAGAGAGAATATTCAAGAAGGCTTTTTCTCTCAGCAAAGAAGAACTTAGCTACAAGTTTTCTTACAGCAAATCAACATCATCTTCTTCATCTGCTTCAGGCTTTCAAGAGACAATCAATTCATATCAGTCTAAAAGATTGTTGGAGTGCAACATCAACTTGAAGGCCTACACCCTAAAGCAAAGCTTCCACTCCTGAACTATTCTACATCTCAGGGGGAGCTTTGACAACATCACTGAATCCATATAGTCTTCTCAGCTGCTCTGAGAAAAAGAAGACTTTCATCACTCTCTCATCCCCACCTCTATAAAGGGTTATTACTCCCTTCAAAAGTGAACTCCTTGGTGATAGGGCACCTGATCAAAAACCTATTAGTTTTTAGGCACCTGATCAAAAGCCTGAAGGGTTTCTAGATCTACCTGAAGCAGATCTTGTGGTGATAGGGCACCTGATCAAAAACCTAAGTGGATTCCTACCAGGGTAGTAGAAGACTGGACTACCCAGATTTGGGGAACCACTATAAATTTCCTTGTGTCTTCTGGATTGCTTGCTTTCTTTCTTTTTATTTGTGCTGTGACTTTTTTCATTAACTCTAGTTTAGAAGAAAGTTAAGATCTAACTGCTCACTTTCAGAAATGTTTACTGTCTCAACTTTGATTGTGAGAATAAGAACTCTCCTATTTGTCTAGTTGCAGATGAGAAAGCTTCTCATTGTGTCAAATGGCATAAGAGGCTGGCTCACCTGAACTACAAGTCAATAGGCCAACTCCATAGTATGAAGTTAGTGAGAAATGGTCCTCGGGTCAAGTGCATCCAGGAGGGTGTGTGTTCAGCTTGTCAAAAAGGCAAACAGACTAAGACCTCCTTCCACAGTCTTGATACCAAAGACTCAGTGAGGTGTTTGTACCTCATGCATGTGGATCTATTTGGTCCTACGATAGTTCATAGTCTAGGTAGGAAAGTCTATACATTTGTGGTTGTGGATGACTATTCTAGATTTACATGAGTTTTCTTCCTGCGGCAGAAATCTGAAACCCCTAGTGTCTTCCACAATTTTGTTAGGCAAATTAAGAATGAACTTAACAATTCAGTGGTTAAAATCAGAAGTGACCATGGAACTGAATTTCAGTCTGAATTGATGACAAGATTTTATGAAGAACTAGGGATTCATCAAGAGTTCTCCTCACCTAGAACTCCCCAGCAAAATGGTATTGCTGATAGAATGAATAGGACTCTTATTGAGGCTAATAGAACCCTACTAAGTGACACTTCTCTCCCAGAATATTTCTGGGCTGAGGCAGTAAACACTGTATGTTATGTTCTCAATAGGTCTTCCATCACCAAAAGCCACAAGAAGACACCCTATGAGATTATGAAAGACAGAAAACCAAATTTAGCCTAATTTAGAATCTTTGGTAGCAAGTGTTATGTTCTTAATGATGGCAAGCACTATTTAACTAAGTTTGCTGTCAAATCCCAAGAAGGGATATTTGTTGGGTATAGTAACAGCAGTAGGGCATATAGAGTCTACGACTTGACTACTCAAGTTGTAGAAGAATCTGTCCATGTAGTTTTTGATGAAACTAAACTAATCAACTGTGAGCTGTCTTGTACTTCTTGTAGCTCTACATGTCTGAAGGAAAAGATGGACAAGCTAACCATTAGTGAAGACCAACCTGCAATGCAGGATGAAGAAAATGATGGATGCTGTCCAGGGGGAGTACAAGACCCACAATCTGATGATGAGGACAATGAAGTACAACATGGTGAGGAGATTGGAGAAAATCAAGGTGTAGATAGATTGCTTCCAGCAATAAGATATCTAAAGGATCATCCAACACAACAAATTATTGGTGATCCAAGTCATGGTGTTCAGACAAAGAGCAAGAACATGAACACAGTCCTTTGCTCAAGTTTCCTATCCCAGATATAACCCAAGAAATTTGAAGAAGCCATACAAGACCCAAATTTGATTGATGTCATGCAGGAAGAGCTGAATCAATTCAGAAGATTCAAAGTTTGGAAGTTGGTTCCTAAACCAAAGAATCACAATATCATAGGGACTAAGTGGATCTACAGGAACAAGCTAGATGAAAATGGCATTATAGTTAAGAACAAAGCAAGACTGGTGGCAAAGGGCTACAGACAGGAAGAAGGAATAGATTTTGACCAGACATTTGCCCCAGTGGCAAGGTTGGAAGCGATAAGGCTGTTCCTTGCCTTTGCAGCTTATCAAGGGTTCAAGGTATTTCAGATGGATGTAAAGTCAACATTTTTGAATGGTGACTTAAACGAGGAAGTTTATGTTGAACAACCCTCAGGTTTTGTAGATCCTCTCTATCTTAATTATGTGTATAGGCTTAAGAAAGAACTATATGGCTTGAAACAAGCCACTAGGGTTTGGTATGAAACAATGTCTACATTCCTCATTGAGAACAAATTCTCAAGGGGAAAAATAGACAAAACTCTATTTCTAAGGGAATCAAAAGGCAAGATCATCCTAGTCCAGATATATGTTGATGACATTTTCTTTGGATCAACTGAAAACAACCTTTGTAGAAAGTTTGCTAAACTTATGCAAGGGAAGTTTGAGATGAGCAGCATGGGTGAGCTGAAATTCTTCTTGGACTCCAAGTTAGACAGATTGATGATGGCTTGTCCATATCCCAGTCTAAGTTCGCCAAGGAGTTGATTAAGAAATATGGTATGGAGTTAGCCTCCACCATGAGAACTCCAATGGGGTCAAGTATGCCTATAGGCAAAGATGATACAGGAAAACCTGTAGATGAGTCTTTGTATAGAGGGATAATTGGCTCCCTTTTATACTTAACTGCTAGTAGACTAGACAATATGCATGCTACATGTGTATGTGCTAGGTATCAATCCTGCCCTAAAGAATCTCATTATACTGCAGTGAAAAGAATTTTGAGATATCTTAAGGGAACACCAAATCTTGGCCTTTGGTACCCTAAGAATAGAGATTTTCTACTAACTGGTTATTCAGATGCAGACTTTGCAGGATGCAAAGAAGACAGGAAAAGTACAACTGACACATGTCAGTTCCTAGGTGGAAGATTGGTGTCATGGAGCAGCAAAAAGCAGACAAGTATGGCTATATCCACTACTGAGTCTGAATATGTAGCTGCAGGTAGTTGATGTGCTCAGATATTATGGATACAACATCAGCTTGAAGATTATGACATCCAGGTAAGTAGAACTCCATTATTTTGTGATTCTACTAGTGTCATTTCTATTGCTCGAAATACTATTTCTCATAGCGGAACTAAGCACATAGAAATAAGATTTCATTTCCTTAGAGATCATGATGAAAAGGAAGACATAAGTTTAGAATTTGTCAATACTAATTTTCAAATTGCTGACATGTTCACCAAACCATTGAATGAAACTAAATTCAATTATTTTAAAATTGAATTAGGCATGCTAAACTTGGAATAAGAATGGCAAATTTGACTAAGTAAATTTGTGTCGACACATAAGGAAAATTCTATCGACACATCAAGAAGATTGTGTCGACACTTAAAATTTGGTGTCGACACATAGCTCTCCTTAAACATAGATATTGGTGTCGACACATACAGTCATCTTTGTCGACACACAGACATAAGTATAGACTCTTAAGGTTGTCTGTGTCGACACATCACAGAAGGTCTTGACACATAGTATTATAATACATTTACATTCTCTGTCGAGACTTTAATAGTCTGTATCAACACAATCCCAACTATGTCGACACAATAAGCTTATTTCAACCCGCCTTTTGACCTTCTTTGTTTAGAAACATATAAATAGGTGGAAGTAAAACCCGGTCGACTACGCTCTCAGTATTCTCGAGACAAATCTTTGTGTCGACAAGACTTCATCTTCTTTCTTCTCTCTCTCATCCCTAATGGCGCCAAAGCTGGAAGAGAACATCAATGAGGGCTATGAACTGGTTTGTCATGCGTTTGAGACTGCCACGTCAGAAATAAAAGCCGTGATTACCCTAATCACAGAAAATGGATTGGACTACTTAGTCTCAGAACCTACCCGGATATGGAAGAAGGAGGTTCTTGAATTCTACTCGTCGGCATCCATGGATTCGACTTGCATGAAAATTAAGTCGTCAGTTCACGGAACAAAGGTAAAACTAACACAGAAAAGCTTAAGAAAAACACTTCAACTTCCTAAGATTAAGGAAGAGGATGAAATAGCATCTTCCATGAAAAAAGATGCTCTCCAATGGTGTGGACTAGATCCCACTACCAAGACTGGATCATCCATGAACAGGAAGGGAATGAATTCCCAGGGCAAATTCCTCTCAGAGATCTTAGGCAAGGTCATTTTGTGCAAAACAGGAGGACATGATAGGATTTCAGCCAGTATGTTCAATATAATGATCAGGATTATATTCAAGGTAAAAAAAACTGGTCTGCTATTGTTTTTGACAAAATCAAAGAAGGAATCAAGAAACCTAATCTGTGCAGAATACTGAGCCTATATCTGGCTGAGAATATACCAGAAGTGATAAATCAATCTGCTGGATCTAAGATTAATCACATGAGAAGAATGGACTTAAGGATACTATCTAGATGGGATAGGGTATTGTCCAAAGATGTTTCTACCCCTCAGAAACAAACAAAGTAGATTCAGAAAAAGAAGCAAACAGCTTCCAAGACCACTGAATCATCCAGTAATTCATAAGAAGTGGTTGTTTTTAGCTCAGATGAAGAAGGAGCAGAAATGACTAACAAATCTCCTGCTCAAGAAACTGTGACTGATAGTCAGCTGCAGGGGGAGCAGATTCCTGCCACCAACATCTCAGTGAATCAGGTACAGGAAGAGCCTCATCAAGGGGGAGCCAATGAGCTTTCTCCAGTTCCAGCTCAACCACTGCCATCACCTTCAAAGGAAGCTCATGTACAAAAGCCAATTGACGAAACTGCTGAATTGGACAGTGAAACAGCAACTCAATCAATACTTGAGGTAGTCCAGGACATAAATCATGTTGCTATAGACATTAAAAATGGCGTATTAGATGTGCATATGACTGATATTGATAAAAATAACCAAGACAATGTCCCTGAGGATGACATTACCGAGGAAGAACCTTTTGAAGTTGAAGGAGGACAATCTGCTGAGCAAGAGCAAGCTATTCCTCCAGTTCAAATAAACCAAGAAGTAACATTAAAAGAGTTATTTCCTGATTTGATAGGAGTAAGGACTGAGGGGGAGCACTCAAGAATTGAGCAAGAGATGCCCATCATTGCCTCAAGTCCAAAAGACATTGTGGACATAGCAAGTTCATCTGATTCTTCTGAACATGAAGAAGCCTCCAGGGCTAAGAAGAGAAAAATTGTGGAGCTCAAGAAAAGGAGCTCAAGCTATAAGAAAGCCTTATAGGCTGTTCCACAAACTCCAGCTCCAGCAGTAGACTTCAGTTCACTTGTAGTGCAACTGCAAGTAAAGATGGATGAACAAAGACATGCACTTGAAAAATATGTTAATGAGAGAAATAAGGAATTACAAATTTAGCTGGCCCAAGATATCAAATCTATCAGATTTGAAGTGAATTTGCATAAAAAGGAAATGACAGATTGCTTCCATAAGGGAGGTAATGTTGTAGTCTATTTGGCCAAGCAACAACAGGAGGCCAAAACACAAATAGAAGACATAGCAGTTAAACAAGGCTATGTTCTGGAAAACCAAATTAGAATGAATGACAATATGACAGAATCTCACAATGTTATTGTCACAAAACTCCAGAATAAAGCCACTGCTTTCACTGCCAACATGGTTAAAGCAAAGTCTGAGTTTGATCAACAACTCAAAGAAGATTTGTCTAATGTCCATACTACTATTCAGGACTCTCAAAAAGTGATTGCTGATTAACTGCAGAAATTCTGATCATTCTATAAAGAAGGCACCAATTACCTAGCTAATCAGATTAGATTTCAAAAGGATGATCTAAGAGACAATATTGAAAGAGAAGTCAAAAAGGGGGAGAGAGTATTAGTCAATGCAAGCTCTGATCATGCTAAATGGATCACTAATGCTATCAGAGCAACACTTGGTTATCCACCCCTGTGTGATGATGATAACACTGCTGAATCAGGCATTCACCCGGCTTCAAATGAAGGGGTTCAGCAGGAAGTAGCTCAAATTATTTATCCACTTGCTAATTTTGAGGGCATTCAATATGCAGTTCAACAAATGTATAGTCCTCCACAGGAGGTACTGTCATTATTGAGAAGGTTGAAATTACTGAAGCTGCTTCGAAAAGAGAGCAAGAAGCTCAACATTCTAAGAAAAGGTTTAGAGAGCAGGCTGAATTAAAGCCTGATTTTGAAAAATGGAGTCGCACCTCCAGAAACTTTATTCTCACTGCCTGGCAAGCTGTTAAAACAACATGCATGATAGAGGCAAGTGGTATTCTGAATAAGAATGGAGCAAATATAAGAAGCGGCAAGATGCCATATATCAGTTTAGAAGAGATCTCAAAGCTGGGAAGATACCTACTACTTCTGTTGAGCCAAGTAAATACTTTTCAAAGCCTTATCATTACTTTGAAAGGCAAAAGGTCAAGGCTGAAGAGCTGAAGAAGAAGGATCTTAATGGAAAGAAGCCGGTTGATGACACTGAAGCTAATGTACAAGCTAGGATTCAGTCTGGCAAAGGATTTATTATCAAGGAGCATGATCAATCCTAGAATTAGATGGTCTAGGCTTGGGTCAATGTAAAATTTTGGACTAAATCATTGTTATTCTGAACATATATTAATAAAATTCCTTGGTTTAGTCTTTATGTGATATTGGATACTTAAAATTTTGTGATGCATGTTTATTATGTTATAACACAGTCTGTGATAATATTGATACATGCTATAACTGCTTATGGTTACTCTTGTCTTTTAAATACTTGTTTACATCATAATCTTTGCTTTATTATAAGTGATGTATATCATTGACTAAGGGTTATGACTTCTCCAAATAGGGAGAGATTGTTGGGTACATTGGAAAATGTGTACCTGATTTGGAGAAGCCTCACCTACCTCAATGATATTCATCAATGTGTATTTGATGTTGTGTTGAGTTTCAATGTGCAGGTTAAGGAAATGCAGAAAAAAAGTCTCTAAGTACAAGTGTCGACACCTGAGAAGAATTGTGTCGACAGTTGGGAAATGTTATGTAGACACCAGGAGCCAGATTGTGTCGACACACAGGACTTGTGTCGACACACAGAAAATCAGTCGACACATTCCAGAATTCTATCGACAACAACTGTGTCGACACACAGGACTTGTATCGACACACACCAGAATTCTGTCAACACCAACTTTATCGAGACTAGAAGCTGTTGTGTCGACACACAGGACTTGTGACGACATATTCCACTGAAGCTGTGTTGAGAAGATAAAGAAGGCCTGTGTTGACGTTATGAGAGCTGTGTCGACATCATCAAGGTTGTGTCAACACATGGTATATTTATGTCGACACATTTGAAGTATTGTCTCGACACTTTTCTGCTGAGATAGAGTACAATGGGGGATCAAGTATCATGACTGAAGACTTGACAGCTGTCATAACTAATAATGTTGTTGCATCTGTCAGAGCTGTCTGAAGGCCGTTATGAACCGGATCAGTCGGTAACCTCAGAAGAATCTATATAAAGACATGTTCTATCAACAAAACAGAAAGGAACACAACAAGAGAAGATAGAAGAGAGAGATCTGTCACAACCCGCATTTCCTCGACGAGTACCTCGTATCAGAGCAAGAGGAACTACGGGTTATGATGCCACGTCGTGCAGGGGATAACTGCACACGCTCAGGCAACCCTTGACGCTTACTTTATGAGTTGAAATTCAACAGTTAAATGCAAGAAAACCTTTGGATTTAAGGTCCGTATCCCTCGGCCTTAGGCATCAAAATGTGTGTTTGTACGCGGCGGAAATACTTTGTTTATTTATGACGATCTCCTATATGCAGTCTATATTGATACTATTATAAGAAATCATCTTTGTTTACGTCATTTGGAAAATACGTGTTTGGTGACCAAAACATGTTATGCATGGATACAATAATAGTTTTGTTTAGCTTAAAAATACCTAATGCAACCTACCATAAATTCTTCCCAAGAGCAAGAAGACATCATCTCATCCAAATGAGTCACATTAGCAGTCTATTATTCATATATCACCAGTAAAGAAAGCCACCAATGGGCGCCAACAAGCTGACACGAACTCATTGGGGCACATGTATGTCTGTACAACAAAGAAAAGAACTCCTCGCTCAGTAAGCTCGGCTAGCTCCCAGGAAACTCGATCCAAGCACTAGCCGCTCAACCGGATACAACCTGCACCTGAGGCATTCAAGAAAGAACACCTCAGCAATCATCAAAGCTACACAATATAGTAGGAAGTTCAGCAAATATGATGAAGGGGCTTACCGACCCCATAACAATGTTTCATGTAAGTAAAGTGAGTGAACAAAACAAGTGGAAAAACGCACCAAAACACATGCCAAACGCACCAAGTGCGTACACGTTTCAGCAAGTCCTGCTCAACCCGCAGGAGAAAAAGGCAAAACACATGCCCATTCCATCATCCTTAGTACAAGAAACAACTATACGAGTGAAACATAAGCAGCGGTTAAATGCGATTCAGCAAGGGTCTTTTGGTGGCAGCCCTAAAGTGGAACGCACCAATAAAAGCCAGCCCAAATCGGGGCCAAAATGGTGCTCTACACCACAAATCCAAACCCGGTGGCCACAAAGGCTTAAACCATACCACCCCTTACCGAATCCTCACACAAATGCTTCTACCATGGTTCACCATTCGCCTCGCAAAACTCACCATAAACGAACCTAACCTTAACACCACAAGCAAATCTCACCATAACCCAAGTACACACGTTTCCTTCCTTCATCCTCACACATGACGACAAATTGCCAACGTAAAGTTTGATGAATTGAATTACATGAAAAGAATCACATGCTTTTGATCAAAAAAAGAATCACATGATAGAGTTTGATTAACTTAAGTACATGAATCACATGTTTGGAACAAGAAAGAATCACATGTTGTTGATTGATTAAGGAAGAATCACATAAATTAGAAAGGCTACATGAACATGAATCAAATTAGCTACATGCATCACATGAACAAGATAAACTACATGAATCATCCTAAACAATCATGGAGCATAGGGAAATTCAAAAGCATCATAAGGCTAGTGAGGAATAAAAGAAGAACAAGCTAGGAAATGGAAAGAGGAAAACTAGCTATGTTACACAATCAAAGAACAAAAAATAAGATTGGCAAGGGTGAAGAACACTGCTTGCCTGAACCGAGACGATGCCGCGATGGCTGCTCCTCTCTTTCCTTGCCTTGCTTTAGCCCTTGCTCCCTTGAGTTCCTTTTGGAATGAGGAAGAAGATGAAGAGAAGGTGAAATGAGGAGGAGAAACTCTGTTTCGGCCTTATTTCCTCCAGAACAGAGCTGGACCGTTAGATGCAGAACCAAGGAAATGAACGGCACAAAAAAACTGGAAAAAGTCGATTTTCGGCCCAGTCACGCCCTGTGTCACGCCCGTGACGCAGGGCGTGTACCTTAAGCGGCGCAGATTCAGTTCCTTTTGCGTGAAGACGTACTTTAAACTTTTATGATCCGTAAAGATTTTACACTGTGCACCATAAAGTAAGTGTCTCCACAACTTCAACGCAAATATCACCGCTGCGAACTCCAAGTCATGCGTTGGGTAGTTCTTTTCATGACTTTTCAACTGTCGAGACCCATACGCAATCACCTTTTTGTCTTGCATTAATACACATCCAAGTCCAACGTGCGACGCATCCACAAAAACGTCATAATCTATCCCTTCTGTCGGCAAGATCAACACAGGTGCGGTACATAATCTGTTCTTGAGTTCAAGGAATGAGGCCTCACACTTGTCATTCCACTCAAACGCCACATTATTCTGGGTTAAGCGAGTCAAAGGTGCAGCCAACGTAGCAAAACCTTCGACAAATCTGCGATAATAGCCGGCCAATCCCAAGAAGCTTCGAATCTCCTTGGGTGTCTCCGGTCTTCTCCACTCCATGAACAACATCTACGATTGGTATTGGCCACTTTGCGAGACCAACGGTTATTCGCCAAGCTAAGCAAAAACCCGCATTTCCTCAACGAGTACCTCGTATCAGAGCAAGAGGAACTACGGGTTATGACAGAGATCTAAGAAGAAAGGACTTGTCATCTTCAAGTCATCAAGAGAAGGCAAATTCTGAACAAGTCTGCAAGAAGAATTCACATCTACATCTGAGAGAGTAGGAAGCTGGATTGAAGATCATCTCCAACTTCAGAAGAAGGTCAACCTTACTTTGTTCAGATTCAAGAAGCTTTGAAGAAGCTAAGACAGGTTGAATCTAAAGCAATCAGATCTATCAAGAACTGATCAAGAAACCTTCAACCCATTCTCTCTCTATATGGGTGAAGGATTTATTCTTTTTATAATCAATTTTCTCTGTAGGATCTTTTATAGATCTCAGTGTATGAGAGTTATCTCTCTGAGTTGTAAGCCTAAATCTATAAAGGCTGTGGTACGACTGAGTTCCTGAGGTAGGGGATTAATTTCTCTGAGTTGTAGGCCTGATGAAAGAGGCTAAGGTAGGGCTAGATTGTCTGAGTTGTAGGAGTGTGGACTCACTCTGAGGTAGGATTCTCTGGATTGTAGCACTTGGTGAAGTCTGAGCTATAGGAACCTTTCAGGGTTCTGAGTTGTAAGATCTGAGGATTTGAGAAGGAATAAGGAAGTTAGGCCAAATCTAGTATACTGCTAGATAGGCGAAGGGGGGAAAGTGGATGTACCCATCTCTTGGGGAACCACTATAAATCTGTGTGCAATCTGTGTTGGCTGTGTTTGTTTTTATACTGTGTTGTGATAGTTGTTGCATATATTAATTACTAGTAAAATATACTGTCTGCCTTAATCAAAAGAAATTGAACCTATTCATCCCCCCCTCTAGGTGCTTAGGATATCTTGAAACCAATTCTTTCAAAGGTGACCCAGGTCACACAATTAAAAGAATTAATTAGGGGCTTAACTACTTAGAAAAATAGTGAAATCCTAAATGGTCAACACCATACACTATACCAACCCATGATAATTATTTAGGGGTATTTGGCCCAAGGAATTGGAAGTCCTACTATACAGGTTAGTATTAGGTCATGGGGCGCGCTTAGCAAAAGTAGTATGTATTACTAGGACCCACAGGGAGTATGATAGAAGGTTTAGTTGATAACTATTTTGGGAAGATAGACCCTGTTGGTGTCTAGTAGGTCACTTAGTAACGAGTGTTAGAGTGCAACACCCCAAGGGGAATAACTAGAATAGAGTCCGGCGGAAGACCGTCGCTCTCCCAATAATACCTTAAGTCATTAGGTTCACGCCAGAGCAATAACGAGAGTGGGTACGAATAATGGGTAAATACTAATAAGAGTAAGTGTCCTTGAGAAAGGGAGCATTGGGCTTCATCTCATCGTAGTTCCTAGTTCCCCTGAGAGCCCTTCACTGGGAATGCCCTGGGCAGTCCTGGGATTAACCCTAAATTACTAGGTATAACAAACATTAGACAAGAGTAATCTAATATGCTAAGAGAACATGGTAACAATCTCACCCGTGAAGGGTTTGAGTGATTCAGAACTAAAGAACTGATGTGTAATCTTACCAGTGATGGGTTGGAGGGTTTCAGGACGATTGGTACTGTGAGATGGAGGCTCGAGAGGTTGATATCAGGACAGGTTTGGTCCTGCGAGCTGGAGGCTTGGGTTGGAATATCTTGCATGTACATAAAAATAAACTTGTGGTGGGTCATGCGGTACTGGGCCAATCGTCACACCGATGGAAGTATGGTGACTCTGACGAGGTGTGATTGTTTGAGGGGCAAGTGGGTTGATTTACACTGCGGTCTGGAGGACGATCCCCAAAAATGCACACTCGACCAAAAAGACTGGTAGGTAGCCAACAAATAGTACACAGAGACTCTAGAATGCACCTAGGACGTGTACAGAGGCGTATGGGAGGTCTAGGCATGGTAGTGTGTATACCCGCCTAAGAGTGGAGATGCCCGATCCACTACTATCGTAGCCACAACAGTGGTATCAGAGAGTGATGCTAGCTCCAAAAAGCGGGAACTAAAGGTCTGTGATCACAGAGTCATGTGTATGAGTTACACTTGCATGAATCATAACCTACATACATAACATATATACATATTTAGGTCATATGCACAATGGATCCTTATCATATAAATTAGTATGGGCTCTTTTATATGATAAGTTATATTTGGAAACCTTAACTTATAAGTTTGTATGGGCATTCATATAAGTTAAGCTACTTCTGTGATGATAGTTTGGCAGTAGATAGTTTACTTTCTGCTATGTTCTTTACTTGTTATAGTTCTTTCTTACTTTACTTGTACGATATAAAACTGCTAAAATAGAGAAATACTTGCTACTACATAATCTTGATAGATTAGTTCCACTGTCACCTACTTTCTATTTTATACCCCTTGTTGTCCTCCGCTTTGTCCTCCTGCACGGTGCCTAGGAGCGACGGGGGCGAGGTGTGGAGGAAATGGCTTAGTCTTTATGACTAACGGTCGGTTGTGACTGTATCATTTTAGGAGCTCGAGGAGATGGAGCACCAGCAAGACCAGCAGGACGAGGTGACAGGACTTGAGGAGCTGATACCGCCTACTACTACTACTACAGCCCGGCATCAGGTGATGACGCGTGTACCATTGATAGATTAGCTTCCGCTTAGTTTTCCTTTGTGAGGAAGATAGATTTGATATCATGTACAGGGCATAAGCCCTTTTCTATTTCTGTTGTACTCATTATGAACTGTTGTTGTACTTTTCATTTCCATATATACGATATGTAATGTGATTTTGTGGACTAATTAGTATTACATAGTACTTGTTTTACTTCTACTCTCGATTGGCCGAACAGGTTGAATGATCGTATTTGCCGGCAGCATCAACGTCTTGCAGTGTCGACTACCCTGCGATTTAGTATCACCGTAAGGAGGCGTTTCTGGGCATAAGACCGAGTTACCTCCTTGGTAAGAGGAGATGGGTCTTACACTCTTTGTATTTTTCTTCCTTCTCTATGCAGATAACATTTTAGATTTGAACATAAGTTAGGTTGGATTGGTCATGCCTTAGTCTAATGCTAAAGCTAGACCAAGAATTAGTAAGAGAATCGACGAGACATACCACTAGATAATTTTTTGGATAAAGTTGAGTCATCAACTCGAATCTTGAACAACATCTCATCTAGTTGGAGTTGAGGAATATGGGCTTGGAGAAATCAATCTTGAATTTGTGGAGATTGGAAACATTGCAGCGTTCTATACCTTTATTATCAAAGTTAAAGCATGCTTCAAGTGTATACTACAAATCCTTAGTCGTACGACATTGAAGGAAAAAATCATAAAGGCTATCAGATAAGACACTAAAAATTCAATTGCGACAATTATATTTTATATCCACTGAATCTCTAAATAGGACATGTATAACATTCGTTCTAATTGTATTTGCACTAAAGTATGAAGACGATAGAAGGGAGGAGGCGACTGTAGTTGTAACACTAAGGTTTTCATTTTCAAAAACGGGGCAGGGGGGGGGAGGGGCATCAAAAAAATCTGACAAAAGACCTAAAGTATTATGCCAATATTTTACGCGGGCTTCCGAATAAACAAAACCACTTACATTAAATTTCTCGAGTTTAATCTCGACAGAACCCTCAGATCTAGATGACATTTCAGATTTCTGGGATTTAAAATACATATAATAAATGACAGTATATATGAAAACGAAAGTATTGAAAATCATTTAATTATTTTGATTTTATTTATCTTGTAATTCTTGGACATCCAAAGGAATACCCAGTGACAAGTTCTCGCTGGTACTGGGCTGTTTGTTGGATGATAGCCTAACACGACCATTTTGTAAGAGATTCTATGATATGGATATACAACTTCTTTAGATTGTTTGAATATTTTTCTTATATTCCTATATTAATATATTTTTTGCATTGAAAAATTGCAATGAATAATAATTGCAAAACCAAATCTTGAAAATAAGATTATGAAACGTGCAAAAATGGAGAGATGAAAATAAAGGAAATTAGAATATATAAAGTTTAGAATCAATCCTGGGTAAGGTGCTGGTCACTGCCCTAAAGAAGTTGCACCACACTCATGTAGGGCTTTAATCAATGCTTACTTCTCCAAGGTAAAACACTCGGCACAATCTGAAAACTCTGATATACGCAGACAACAAAGAAGCACAGAGAACCAGAACTCCTGCTTGATGAAGCAAACATAAAAAATGGAATCATGAAGGAATTTTTGTAAGAGCGAGAGATAGTGCGAAAGCAGTTTTCAGAGAGCATTTGAAGAACGAACAAGGAAATCACTTATAGGAGTGTCGTAAAAATGGTAAGAAATTAATCATGTAGTAAATTAGAATGGATATAATTGGTATATTTTAATCATGCAGTGAAACATTGGATTTCAAACGTATATAATTAATGGCAAAAATAACCCATAAAAGAAGCAGTTAGAAAATTACGCACAGAACTATGTAAAGGGAGAAGTTGACGTAGGTTGCATCAAGTTCTTTTCAACGCACGTCAAGTGCTTTTCGATGCAACTCAAGTCGACGCAAGTTGACAGAGATCTTATCGATGATACATCGAGTCCTTATCGACACAAGGTGGGTTCAACATTTTTTGTCGACGCATGCGCCGAGTTCTTATCGACGCAAGCAGGGAAAATTCGACGCAACTTAGAATTTTTGGATTCCAAGTGTCAGAAATATTTTGTACAAAAAAGGCAATTTGTAATATCCCTATTCCTTCTAGACTCCTTGACAGTGTTAAGGCATGAGTTGTGGGTTAGGGCAATTGAATGACCCTAGGTATCAATAAGACAAGGTGATCTTACTTAAGGCGCACAAAGGAGCATAAGTCAACTTAGGTAAAATCACCCTCACTTGAACTCACAAGCTCAAATTGACTCCACCACCACATCCATAACCCTAAGGGTAAGACAAAGGACCATTCACTTCATGAATTAGTCAAGCAAGCTAGCCAAGTTGACCAAAGTCAACAGAGGTCATCTTACCCTAATTTGACTCAATTGAGTTTCAATTGGCAAAACTAACCCCACGAAAGTCTTCCTAACCACTAAGGTAGGCCATTGGGGCAGAAATATTCCATTGAGCTCAACTAATTTCATGGAATTGAACAAAGTTAATTTTAGGTCAACATAGCCCAATTCAACCCAAGTTAGCATAATTAGACTTCACATGGTCAAATTAACCTCACTGTTATATACTAAACCCTAGTAGAGGTTCAAATGACCAGAAACCCAACATTTGGTCAAGCAATTGAGCCAAATTGACCAAAGTCAAATCTATGTCAAACTTAGATCAAATTGAACCATGTGGATCAATTAGCCCAATCAAGGCCCCACGATGGACCAACCAACATTGGGTGGTGTCAAATGACTCACCGCAATCATATGGGACCAGCCAACTAATCAAATTGACAAAGCCAACCCCAAAGTCAACCATGGTCAAACTTAAGCCCAAAGAATGGAAATGGGTGCTAAGCCCAATTCCAGTGGGCTTTAACCTCTCACCAAGGCCCATTTTGCATCCCATGACCTAATTACATCCCATGCTATCTGAATTTGAAATGGAGAGACATTCATGGTGGAAAATTTGGAATTCCCCTCAAATTCCATATAGGACAAATTAGTAATTCATGGAGGGAAGGCCACTTGGCCTCATCTCTTCTTCTTAAAGCCTTCCCTAAACTTCTCAATAATTCCCAGCCGAATATCAGTAATAGAGTGACACTTAGAGCCCAGGAGGAGCATCAAAAGCTCATGGCCTACCACCCTTAATGGTAAGCTATTATACAACCCATCTCAGCTCAAATCAACCCTTTCACCATCTTTAGAAGGCCCTAAGGAGTGGAGCCACTGCTTTACAATGAAGGATTTTGTGGAGAATCCTGAGAAAGGAAAGGATCTTGGTGGTGGTGGATGACAATGGCAAATAGATAAAATAATCAATGGCATGCCCCAATGGAGGTTCGTTTCTCCTCTTCTCCCTCTGTGCTAGCATCTTAGGGCTTCTAGTTAAAGTTCCAAGCTCAATTGAGCTTGGGTCAGATTTATGAAATCAATGTTTTTGACCTGAAAACAACCACTACTTATTTCTAGCACAGGTCGCCTCTAGCTTACATGTCGCTGCCTTTCGATATCCACCATGTTGGAACACCCTATTACTAATTTGGGTCAGGATCACTATGTCTTTAGGAAACCTTTTGTTGACCTCCTGTATAGCTCTAAAGGTCAATTAGATTTGAGTCTAAGGGTTAGTACTTAGGTTTGGAAGCTGCCCTCAATACTAAGGATTTTCAGTTTGAAGACTAAGTCATATCGTCTAGCTCAGTACGACGAATCGTCGAACTCCAATCGATGATCGTCCAGCTCAACTTCGACAGATCGTCGAACTCCATTCGACGATCGCTGAGCTCAACTTCAACAAATCGTCGAACTCCATTCGACGATCTGCGAGCTCAGTTCGACGATCTTGACTCAGTATTGATTGTCTATCTCGGAGCTCAGTTCGATGATAGTTGAGCTCAGATCGACGATTTCTGTTGCTGTCTAAGTCCAAATCACTGAGCTCAGTTCGACGATAGCAGAGCTCAGTTCGACGTTTTTCTGATGACTTCAAGGATTTTCAAGATTCAAATTTACAACAGTTAAGGAGTTATTCAGCAATTAATTCAGAAGATTTTCTAGCCGTTTTCATTTATTCTAGACCAAGTTTCAAGGGATTATCAAGGAATGTTTCTTTGGACTTTCCCCAGAAGATAATTGCAATTAAGGAAGTCAATTAATGACAGGCCAATGGCTATTCTAGACAGATGAATTTTTATTCAGAACCAGAGAATAAAACAGAAGTTCTTTTTGAATCTCAAATACACAACAGACAGACAGAAAAAATAAGCAGAACAAGAAGAAGAAGAACAAAACATTCTCTCTCTCAAGGAATTCATACAAGAACACACACCAAAGGAGATCAACAAATCTGAAATCTCCAGATCCCCTTTGCTTCAAGTGTTCAAGGCCAACATCTTTCAAAGACTCCAGACACATAACATTTCAGTTGTTGCTGAAATCATCATTTGCTGGAGATCAACTTCTGAAGTCCTATCACCCTACAGCAAAGCTTCATTTCCTGAACATCTCAAGAACTCAGGGGGAGCTTTGACAACATAAAATCCACATAGTCTTCTCAGCTGTTCTGAGAAAGAGAAGACTTCCATAACTCTCTCATCCCCATCTCTGTAAAGGGTTTCTCAAACTCCCTTCAAAGGTTTGAGCTTGGTTTTTGAGAACCTTATCAAAAGCTCATTGGTGGCAAGACACCTGATCAAAAAATCTGATTTGGTTTTTGAGCACCTTATCAAAAGCTCATTGGTGCCCAGGACACCTGATCAACTCATCCTGCATTGGATTCCTACCTAGGGTGGTAGAAGAGTGGATGTACCCAAGTTTAGCGGAACCAATATAGCTCCTTGTGTCTTCTGGCTTGCTTGTCTTTATCTTTTGTTTCTGGCTGTGATTGTTTTATGATTAGTTTAGATCTGTGATTAATTTCTATTGTATGTTATTTTGTGATTAGATTTAATAGTTGCTTCCCTGTTCACTCAGATTACAACAATTGTTGTAAAAAGTTTTCAAGCACCATATACTCTATTCACCCCCCTTTAGAGTATATCAGATCTAGCTGCACTTTCAATTGGTATCAGAGCCAGGTTGGTTAAACATACCACACCTTGGTGGCTGCACAGGCTAACACCTGAACCCAAAGATCCCTAGTTAGATCTGCTTGCTGTAGATTTTATTTTTAGATTATTTCTTCACCAATCATGGCCCAAAACAAAGATTATGCTAGCACCAGACCTCCAGTGTGCAATCTATCCAAGTTTGCACTTTGGAAAGCAAGGATTAGATTATACATGAATTCTATTGACGAGGATATTTTTAATTCTGTTTTGACAGTTTGTCCAAGACCTCCAGAGAACTCAAGTACAAATGTTGTTCCACTCCCATCAGGAACAGATGCTGATATCAAGAAGTGGAAGGTAGCTGATGCAAAGGCTATGAATATCTTAGCCCAGACCATGTCTGATGACATCTTTCAAAAGGTGGCTGAATGTAATTCAGCAAAGGAAATCTGGGATAAACTCTCTGAAATAGTCTCAGGCTCAGTTGATGAGAGAAAGGACAGGAGATCCCACCTCATATCTCAATATGAGAATTTCAAGAAGGGAGAAGCTGAGTCAGTTGGAGATATGTATAATAGACTCAGTCTGATAGTCAGTGAACTCAGGACTTTGGATAAGGAGATATCACTGACTGAACTTAATGACAAAATTCTAATATGCTTCCCTAGCACTTGGGATTCAAGAATCTGGCCAATCAAGGATGCCAGAAGTTTGAATGAGATCAGCATAGAAGCTCTTTTGGGCAAGCTCAAATCTTATGAGCTACTAATCAAAAATAGAGAAGAAGAGCAGAAGGCTGCTTCACCAGCCACAAGAAAAGAGAAGATAATAACCTTCAAAGCAACTGAAGATCAGCCTGAAGACAAAGTCACAGGTAATGATGAACTGCTCAGTCTGTTGGCCAAAAGATTTTACAAGATGGCCAGAAAGGACTTCAGAAGGAGATCATACAAGGAGCATGATAAGCCAAGGTATGATAAGTCAATTAATAATAAGGAAATTGTTTGCTTTGGTTGCAGGAAACCAGGGCACATTGTTCCTGACTGTCCAGAAAACAAAAACAAGGACAGAAGGGACAAGAAAGAAAGCAGAAAGGAGAAAAACTCCAAGAGGAATGGCAATGGCAAACCCTCCTCAAGCAAAAACAAACACACAAGAAAGGGGTTTGTTGCTGAATCCTGGAGTGAGACTGAAGAGGAGTCAGAAGCCTCATCCAGCTCCAGTGATGATGAAGATGATGCAGAAGAGAAGGAGTTCTGCATGATGGCAATCAATGCCTCACAACATAATTCAGATGAAGAAGACTCAGAGTCAGACTCAGAGACTCAACTTGAAGAGGACCAGGTAATCAGCTCTTTTGATTTCAATTCAGAGGACTTTAAATCTGAGTTTAAAGCATTATGTTTAGACTTACTAAAATATGAGAAAGAAATTATCTCTCTCAGAAATCATTTATCTGAACATAATACCTTAAATTCAGAAAACCTCAAACTCTCTCAGGAGTTGGAGTGTTGTAGGGAGCAGATAGCTTCACTGAAAGGTGAGCTACCAGAGGCCAAGAAGCTTGAAGAATCCCTTAATGGGAGAAGTATCAAGCTGATGGACATCACAAACATAGTGAACTCCAGATTTAATAGTACACTGGGCTTGGGTGCTTCATCCAGCCAACCCATAGTTCTAACAACTCCAATCAAGTTCATTTCTGATAAAGGAAAGAGAGTTGTAGAGGTAGCTTGGAAAAATTCTGATCTGCCTAAGAAAACTAAGTTCCAGCAGAAATCGTCGAACGGAGCTCGACGATCGCCAAACGCAGATCGACGATCTCAGGCAAAATCGTCGAACTCAGGTCGACGATCTCAAGTTCCTGAACTCTGCCACAGTCGACCGTCGAACGGAGCTCGACGATCTGACCCAAGATCGTCGAACGCAGCTCCACGATCGTCGAACTGAGATCAGAGCTCTGGAAACTCTTTCAAGGGCAAGTCAAAATCCAATCCTAGGGGTCCTTCATCCCAAATCTTTAACCCTTATACTGAATGGATTATACCTCCAAGGAGATATCATCCTGAAGGTTATAAGAGTCAACCTGGGATGTCTTTTATTTCTGAGTTTAAAGGTTATCAACCTAGGCCCAAGGTAAACTGGGTCAAAAACAAATGAATTATTTTATGTGCAGGTGAAGACCTATCCAACATCAAACCAGCAATGGTACTTGGATAGTGGGTGCTCTAAGAACATGACAAGAAACAAGGACAACCTCACATCCTTTAAAGCCAAGCTTGGACCCAAAGTTATCTTTAGTGATTCAAACTTTGGACAAACTAAAGGATATGGTGCAGTCCAGATTGGATCAGTAACATTCAAGAAGGTAGCTTATGTGGAAGGACTGAAGCACAACTTAATAAGCATCAGTCAGCTGTGTGATGAAGGCTACCAGGTGACCTTCAGCAAAGCTTTATGCAAGATCAAGTCAGAGGACAACACAACTGTGTTGACAGGTAAAAGGAAAGGTAATATCTATCTAGTAGATTTTCTTTCAACAGATGTAGATATTTGTCTGTTCAATTATGTCTGTAGACCTAATATTTTATGGCATAAGAGACTAGGACACTTAAACCATAGAACTATTGCTAGGCTATCCAAGGACAACCATGTTAGAGGACTACCTTCTGGCCCCTACAAGAAGGAAGGACTCTACAGGGCTTGTCAATTAGGCAAGCAAACTAAAAATAGTTTTAGGTCACTTAATAAGAGTGATTCACCTAGGATATTGTATCTGTTACACATGGATCTTTTTGGACCCATCACAGTACAAAGTCTAGGAGGAAAATCTTACACCTTAGTAGTTGTAGATGACTTCTCTAGATTCACATGGGTGTTCTTTCTGAGGAAGAAGTCTGATAACTTTAAGTGTTTGACAGAGTTTCTCAAATGTATACAGATTGAGTTCAATACTCATATTGCCCTGATCAGAAGTGATCATGGGATAGAGTTTGATTCTCTTCTTATGCAAGAGTTCTGTCAGAGTGAAGGGATCAGGCATACTTTCTCAGCTCCTAGAACTCCTCAACAAAATGGGGTAGCTGAAAGGAAAAATAGAACCCTTATTGAATCTGCCACTACATTGTTGTCAGATGCTCATCTTCCTCTATCCTTTTGGGCAGAGGCAGTGAACACCTCCAACTATGTGCTGAATAGAAGTTTGATACATAAACTAAAGGGTAAGACTCCCTATGAATTACTCAAAGGGAAGAAACCTAAAGTTGATTATTTTAGAGTTTTTGGTTGTATTTGCTATATACATAATAATGACAAGAAATATTTAGCAAAATTTCAAGCTAAAGCTGATGAAGGAGTGTTTCTGGGATACTCCATGATCAGTAAGGCTTATAAGGTTTATAATAAATCATCTCTAAAAATTGAGGAATCTGTTCATATATCATTTGATGAATCTAACATGTCTTTCAAGGAGAAGAACACTTCTATCATAGCATCTTTGCAGGAACATTCTCTTGTTGAAGACTTGAACAAGTTACAGGTTACTCAAAAAGAGGAAAGCAGTGAAGATGAAGAAAGTATTCAACACATTGAAGAGAAACAACCTGAAGAGCCAGTTGTTGTACCACAAGAGGAAACAACAACACATGTTGGTGAACAATCAACACCCCCTGTTGATTTAGTAACATCAAGAGACCATCCAATTTCCCAAATAATTGAAGACATCTCAGCTGGTGTGCAAACCAGAAATCAGGTCAATCAAAACCTATTGCACACTTGCTTCCTATCTCAAATTGAACCTCAGTCCATTCAAGATGCAGAGCAAGATCCACATTGGATCATTGTAATGCAAGAAGAGTTGCATCAATTTGAAAGGAACAAAGTTTGGGAACTAGTGCTTAAGCCTAAGGATCACTCCATTGTTAGAATAAAGTGGGTGTTCAGAAACAAACTGGATGATCAAGGAGTAATTGTAAGGAACAAGGCAAGGCTAGTTGCTCAAGAATATTCTTAAGAAGAAGGCATAGACTATGACCAGACTTTTGCACCAGTTGCAAGATTGGAAGCCATCAGAATTTTCTTAGCTTATGCAGCACATAAAGGCTTCAAGGTATATCAGATGGATGTCAAAAGTGCATTTCTAAATGGAGACATCAAAGAAGAAGTATATGTCAGACAACCTCTAGGTTTTATCTCTCCAACTTATCCTGATTATGTTTTTAAGTTGAACAAAGCATTATATGGTCTCAAGCAAGCTCCTAGAGTATGGTATGAGACCCTAGCATGCTTCCTTTTGGAAAATGGATTTATAATGGGTAGAGTAGACCAAACTATTTTCATTAGAACCCATAAGTCCCATACCCTACTAGTACAGATTTATGTAGATGATATTATTTTTGGTTCTACTGATTCAAAATTGTGCAGAAGGTTTTCCAACCTAATGCATTCTAAATTTGAAATGAGTAGCATGGGTGAGCTATCCTTCTTTCTAGGATTGCAAGTCAAACAACATGCTGAAGGCATCTTTATTTCTCAAACCAAGTATGCAAATGAATTGGTTAAGAAATTTGGCATGTCTGAAGCATCTTGTATGAAAACACCTATGCCTACTAATGCTGTATTGGATGCTGATGAACATGGGAAACCTGTTGATCAGACAATATATAGAGCAATGATTGTCTCTTTACTGTACCTTACAGCTAGTAGACCAGATATAATGTTTGCTACATGTATATGAGCTAGGTTCCAAGTAAGCCCTAGAGAGTCACACCTAACACTAGTAAAGAGGATTCTCAGGTATGTTAAAAGTTGTCCAAATCTAGGTCTCTGGTATCCAAAAGTTTCAGCATTTGATTTAACTGGATTTTCTGATGCTGATTATGCTGGATGCAGAATTGACAGGAAAAGCACTAGTGGAACTTGTCAGTTCCTTGGTGACAGACTTGTCTCTTGGTTTTGCAAGAAACAAACTTCAGTGTCAACTTCAACAGCTGAAGCTGAATATATGGCTGCAGGCAGTTGTTGTTCACAAATCTTGTGGATTCAAAACAAACTCCTAGACTATGGCTACAACTTAGAGAAGTCTAAAATCTTTTGTGATAACACCAGTGCTATTTCTATAGCTCAAAATCCAGTCCTCCATAGTAGGACAAAACACATAGAAATTAGGCATCACTTCTTAAGGGATAATGTTGAGAAGAATAAAATTGAACTGCAATGTATCCCAACTGATTTACAAAGGGGAGATATTTTCACCAAGCCCTTGGATGAAAAGAAACACACCTTCTTCCTAAATCAGTTAGGAATGTTAGATGGAGTAAGTCTAAAATAATATCCAAGATTTTAAAAGTTTAAAAATTGACCAAGACTAGGCAAACATCTTGATTTTTCTTAGTGTCTAGAGTGTTTTTCTGGTCTATGAACTGCGCTCGACGATTTTCCTCCAGATCGTCGAACGAAGATCGACGATTTTCGAAATCATCGACCTGAGTTCAGCGCTTCTCAGATAGTGTTCACCTATCTCTCAGGTCTACGATCGTCGAACGGCGCTCGACGATTTGGTTCTCTAACCTATCGTCGAACGGAGCTCGACGCTCTCCAATATCGTCGAACGGAGCTCGACGATATTGCAGACTCTTCAGATTCCTTTAGAAGCCCCGATCGTCGAACTGAGTTCAACGATCTTTCCTTTTCTGCGTCGAACCCTAATATAAAATTCATTTTTCGCCGTCGTTCTCCTTTTGCACTTTCGATTTCTCTGCAAAAATTCTCTTTCCCTCCAACCATTTCTACACTTGGTCGTTTTGTTTGTTGATTTTTGCAGGTAACCATGGCAGTTTCTGTTGCTGTTCTTGCCGCCATGAAATTCGATGCTGGCTTTGACATTGACATGGAGTCCTTCAGCACTACTGATCAAGTTTTCCAGGATATTTTGGAACTCTTCAAGGAGCAGAAACTTGCTACCATCATGACCACCAGGATCAAGCTTGCTGCTGATGAGATTAAGGAGTGGGTCTACACTGGCCACAACCAGGATCAAAACACCATAGTTGGTTCAATTTCTGGAACCCAGGTACCCTTGACTCTAGCCATTCTGACAGAAGTTTTTGAGTTAAGTTCTGGTAGAGACTCTGCTGATCTGTCGGGAGAGGAATTTGCTGATCTGCTTGCAAGAATGGGTCACTGTGAAGCTAACCATAGCAAGCTGCTGAAGAAGAACCTAGCTGTGGAGTACAGGTTCTTGGCTGATGTAGTTGGAAAGGTTTTGTTGGCTAAGCACTCAGCACATGATACCATTTCTAGGTATCAGCTATGCTTAATGGGAGCCATAGTGGACAAGAAATAGTTGAACTGGGGAGAGGTCTTCTTTGACCTTATTAAAAAGAAAATAAATAAGAATTTTGTGAATTTTGGGAGGATTCTAGGCCTCTTTCTGCAAAACAGATGCCCTACTCTGCTTGTATCATCTGGGATACATATTAATGCATCTAAGAGATTGTCCTGTGCCCTATTTGGCAAATGAGACAGGCAGATCACCAAGCCTAGTAGGCCCTCTTCAAGCACACCTTCAGGCACCAGGACTGTAATAGTCACTTCCCCTCAAGTCTCTGCCCCTACAGATGACTTGCCTGCTGCTGCCTCTCCTCCTCCTCCAATTCCATCTTCTCCAGTTCCATCCACCATTCAAACTCCATCCACTATCATCATCTCCATCCCTTCTCCAACATCAATACCATCTCCAATTCCAACTCTACCAACAACAGAAGAAATCTTCCATCCATTATATTCCTACCCTCAACCAGACATTGCCACATCACCCTCCATTCCCTCCTTCAATCTTATTGATGATTCCTTCATGGATGACTCACCCTCATCTCCTCCTGAGCTCCCCTCCTCATCAACATCTTACCAGGAACTTCTACAAGAGATCATTGATCAACCCACCTTCACACCCTCTATCTCAATTCCACTGTCTTCCATCTCCACTATACCCACACCTCAACCATCACTCCTACCATCCACCAGCTCTCCACCACCATCACCAGTAGCTCCACCTCCATCCTCTACCTCTGCTCACATCCCTGTTGAGCAAGTAGATCTTCCAGCCCTAGCTGACAGGATATATGAACTGCTAGCCCCCAGGCTATCTCCTCTATTGGAGACCTCCTTGGCTCCATTACTTGAGTCAGTGGCAGCCCTTTCTGCCAGGCTATCCTCCCTCTTCCCTCAGGCAATCCCTTCATCAGTGTGCCTTGATCCAGCCTTATCTGAATCTAGGCAGGGGGAGATGCCTTATGAAGTGAACTTGCCTGCTGTTTCTTCAGTTATTGTTGTTGCTGCTGCTGTTGTTCTTCAAGCTCCAGTTCCCCCTCCAGTTGCAGTCTTCCCAGTGGACATCAGGTCCTTACTTTCAGTATTTGATTCAGCCTATTTCAGTTGTCTTCCAGAGAGAGTTGCTGTTCACCCATCAGAGGATTTGTCCAAGGCCATTGTGCCCTTCTCTAGCTGTGACATCAGCATTATTTATTCTTTTGTCAATTCAGTATATGCTGCTGCTACTCCTGCTGAAAGCATTGTTGATGTTTCTGATGCTGCTGCCCTTCCTGCTGAAAGTTTTGTTGATGTTATTGCTGATACTGCTGATGAGTTAATCTCTAAGGATATGCAGATGACAGAGGCACATGATTTTGAGCCTTCTGTGTTTGCTGATGATATTCCTGATGTTGTTGATATTGTTGTATCTGAAAGTGTTTCATCTGAAACTGTTGCTGCCCCAACTGCTATTGTTTTTACTACTGCTAATATTACTGCTGTTATACCTTCTAAGAGTGCTGCTCCAGAACTTTCTGTGTCTGTTGTTATTACTGCCTCAACTTCTGTTTCTATTGCTGCTGCTGCTGCTTCAACTTCTGCTACTAGTGCTGTATCTGCTGCTGCTCCAACCACTGCTGATACATCCGCTTCAACTCAACTTCAGAAGGATTACATGAAAAAGATTGATGCTCTATATGATGAGCAAAGTTCTGAAAGTGATGAATTCAGGACTGATTCTGATGACTCCTCTGCCACTATTGCCAGAAAGAGAAAGGCAAGGAGCATAGCCATGAAAAGAGTACCTTCAGCCAAAGTCAAGGACAACAATGGCATACCATATTACATTCTTCATGACTGCCCCATAACTGAGCACTGGATGCAGTATTCAAAGAACCAACTTGAAGCCATGAAGAAAAAGAGGAAGTATGAGAAAGGATCTTCCCAGTTTCATCAATCTCATCCTCCTCCACCACCTCCTCCTGATGTAGGTGCAGGTGGAAGCTCAGCTACTCAACCTCATGCTAAAAGTCAAACCCCCTATCAGCCACATGCAAGATCTTATCATAGGGGAAGCCAGTCTAGAGGTTCTCAATTTAGAAGAGGAAACTATAGAGGAAACCAGAGGGAAGTCCAGGTTTATTCAAAAGGTTATTCAAGGCAACATCCTTACTCCAGGGAAGGACAAGCTTCATCAAACACAACCTCAGGTCCTTTTCCCTATAAGCTGAAGGAAGTAGTTTCATCCAGGCCTCCTCAGGATAATCCATCCAATAGATATGAGCCACCAGTGCCCTTTGAAGATCCTGAAAACAACCCTACTGCTTGGACTGCCAGGATGAAAGAGCTTGCTGCACTGGACCAAATTAAGAAAGCTAAAGAGTAAGGCAGAGATTCTTCCAACATCACTACATTGTCTGAACAAAGAAAGAAAGAATTGGAAAGATATGGCTCAGGCAAATTCTTTGACTCTGACAGATATATGGAGCTGCATCCTTAAGCTGTAGTTCCAAGGCCCAAACAGCAAACCTCTTTAGTGCAGCAGATGACACAAGATCCAAAAAGGAAGCTCTTAACCCCAATAGAGAAATCAAACTTATAAAGCGCAAGGAGAAGAAATAACTATGTAAGGTGACAATCATTTTGATTTCTGATTTCTGTTTGGGATGATATTTATCTGTGGTTCTACTATGTCCTGCTTATTGCTTTTCTGTATTGTTGCTTTGTATGCTGTTATTTAAATTTTTCCAAGTTTTGTAAATAGTAATCCTAACCCAAATAGGGGGAGATTGTTGGAACACCCTATTACTAATTTGGGTCAGGATCACTATGTCTTTAGGAAACCTGTTGTTGACCTCCTGTATAGCTCTAAAGGTCAATTAGATTTGAGTCTAAGGGTTAGTACTTTGGTTTGGAAGCTGCCCTCAAGACAAAGGATTTTCAATTTGAAGACTAAGTCATATCGTCTAGCTCAGTACGACGAATCGTCGAACTCCAATCGACGATCGTCTAGCTCAACTTCGACAGATCGTTGAACTCCATTCGACGATCGCTGAGCTCAACTTCAACAAATCGTCGAACTCCATTCGACGATCTGCGAGCTCAGCTCGACGATCTTGACTCAGTATTGATTCTCTATCTCTGAGCTCAGTTCGGCGATAGTTGAGCTCAGATCGACGATTTCTGTTGCTGTCTAAGTCCAAATCGCTGAGCTCAGTTCGACGATAGCAGAGCTCAGTTCGACGTTTTTCTGATGACTTCAAGGATTTTCAAAATTCAAATTCAGAACAGTTAAGGAGTTATTCAGCAATTAATTCACAAGATTTTCAAGCCGTTTTCATTTATTCTGGACCAAGTTTCAAGGGATTATTAAGGAATGTTTCTTTGGACTTTCCCCCAGAAGACAATTGCAATTAAGGAAGTTAATTAATGACAGGCCAACGGCTATTCTTGACAGATGAATTTCTATTCAGAACCAAAGAATAAAACAGAAGTTCTTTTTGAATCTCAAATAGACAACAGACAAACAGAAAAAATAAGCAGAATAAGAAGAAGAAGAAGAACAAAACATTCTCTCTCTCAAAGAATTCATACAAGAACACACACCAAAAGAGATCAACAAATCTGAAATCTTCAGATCCCCTTTGCTTCAAGTGTTCAAGGCCAACATCTTTCAAAGACTCCAGACACCTAACATTTCAGCTGTTGCTGAAATCATCATTTGCTGGAGATCAACTTCTGAAGGCCTATCACCCTACAACAAAGCTTCATTTCCTAAACATCTCAAGAACTCAGGGGGAGCTTTGACAACATAAAATCCACATAGTCTTCTCAGCTGTTTTGAGAAAGAGAAGACTTCCATAACTCTCTCATCCCCATCTCTGTAAAGGGTTTCTCAAACTCCCTTCAAAAGTTTGAGCTTGGTTTTTGAGCACCTTATCAAAAGCTCATTGGTGGCAAGACACCTGATCAAAAAATCTGATTTGGTTTTTGAGCACCTAATCAAAAGCTCATTGGTGCCCAGGACACCTGATCAACTCATCCTGCAGTGGATTCCTACCTAGGGTGGTAGAAGAGTGGATGTACCCAAGTTTAGGGGAACCACTATAGCTCCTTGTGTCTTCTGGCTTGCTTGTCTTTATCTTTTGTTTCTGGCTGTGATTGTTTTGTGATTAGTTTAGATCTGTGATTAATTTCTGTTGTAGGTTATTTTGTGATTAGATTTAATAGTTGCTTCCCTGTTCACTCAGATTACAACAATTGTTGTAAAAAGTTTTCAAGCACCATATACTCTATTCACCCCCCCCCCCTTAGAGTATATCAGATCTAGCTGCACTTTCACACCACCATGACAGAGGTGGTTGTGGTGGCCGGCTATGGAGGTGGACATGTGGTCGGGAAATTAGCGTTGAATATAACCCATGTCAAGGAAATCCCAACCCTTAGCTGGAGAAGGAAGAAAACCAATGCCCTCCATTTTTGCTCCAAGATTTGTGCAGCATGATTATATATGCACTATAGTTAGTATTTAAATATTATGCTTCCTGTCACACTTGTACATCAATATTCATCCTAGATTCTAGACCTCTTAGAGGAAGATTTATAAAAAGGGCCAAACATAAACATTGTAGCCCTTGGTCTCTACTTTCCATATGATTTTGAATCATCATGATTGGTTTCATACAGCCCCAGAATCTCCATTCTCTTGGACTGTGTCCTAGGGATGGTCCAGTCAATGAAATGTGGATTTATTTCACATGGATGTTTGTATGGGCCTGATAGTTTGGCCATGCATGTATATACTTAAACACACCCTTTGCCCAAAATCATAATTTTTGGGCACTATTTTTTATAGTTTATCAAATAATTTAATTATTAATGTATAGGTAAAATGCATGGTTATATGAACTTAGATTTACCCAAATCTTCGGTGGATTGTAGATTAGGTCATTATAAGACACTAATCTAAAATTAGGACCATTTGGACCTCTACATGTTGGTGTATTCCACTTGCATGAAGTTAGTAAATATGAAATGGTGTGTATTTAGCACAAAAGGTGTATTATGTGAATTTCTCCCGAATGGCTTGCAGCATGGAAATATGATTTTGTCCATGCATGTATTAAGATGGGATATATAATCCTTAGATAAATTGGAATTTTTGGGCTTAAAATTCCTAGGTATTTAATTATATTCAATGTGTCACAATTTTAAATAAGTAAAATATTTTTGATCAAATCACCTAGAAAACATCCACAACTCTGTCATAAGTTTTAATAGGATATAATACACCTCTAAAATTTTATTGGAAATGATTGAACATTATTTTCCCCATTATAGTGAGATAAAGGCTTAAGTGTTGTTGTTGTATTAAACATTATTTACTTTGTTGAATTAATTTATTGGAATTTCCACCATATGTAAATTAGTGAAATAAATATGGCAAACTTATTCTGGAAAACTCCTAAATTCTGTCCAGTCACTTTTTATAGTATTATCTATCATTGGAAAATTACTTGGAATTTTAAAGCAATATTTTATATAGTTCATGTATAAGTGTTGATTAATCACTATGATGGGATTATGGATAAATAGGGTTATAATATACGTGGAAAATTATTAAATTCTGTTGAACATCATTTTGATTCAATATAACCCTCTGTAAATTTACTTAGAAATTTTGAAATTCATTTGAAGGTACTTCATGTTAAAATTTTACCACTCCCTATTATTGGTGAAATTAAATATTAGGCCCAAAATTAATGGAAATTATAAGAAATTATGATAGACCTTATATGTCATCATATTGAATCTCTGGAATAAATTTCAGATACATTAGATGTTATATGACAATAATCTCTTCACAAATTCCATGGTTATTAATAATAGTGCATATGATCTGCATATAATAAAAGTATTACTTAGGGATTTGAGCATCATAATTACCTTGGATGTAGATGAAAATTGACATATGAGTATGATTATATTTATATCATCTCCAAAAATTATTAGAATTTTTGGAGCAAAAATGTTCTATAGTTTGAGTAAAAATACGATTTACTGTGACATGTGCATATTAATGAAATTTTCATATGTACATTACCTTAGAAAATTATAGTTTTTTGATATGACATCATTTGGATCACAATACATCCTTGGTAGAACTTTTAGAACATTTAGATGAGTTTCAAAGAAGGGTCACTCATAGGCCTTAATCCTTAAGGATAGAAGTGAGCAGTGTTTAACAAAACACATTCTAAGTAGTCAACTTTAAGAGCAACCTAGGACGTGACAATGATAATATAAACATTAATAGATGTGGTCTAAACTTCTGATTGGAGTCCTATGACAATTAGCCAATGAGTGATGAGTGATCAGACACAAGGATTTTAAGGGTAGTAGCATTGGAGTTCAATAGTTAGATCACTCTCTGAAAGAATATTGGTAGTCTAGATCACCTAGTGGGGGATGAATAAGTGCTTTGAACCTTTGGGATATTTTAAAAAGTTTGCCTCACTATGCGGTAATGTAATCACAAGCACAACACACGGAAAAAGCACACAGGAATTTTATAGTGGTTCCCCAGATTATAGGTACATCCATTGTACCTCTCCACCTATCCAGTAGAATGATAGAATCGCTAAACTCCTCCTTTACTCAGTTCGAAGAACTTACAACACAAATTCCTCAAAATCTCCTCTCAAGTATTAACCAGACCATACCTTAGGTTATGCATAGTCCTACCTCATAGTTCTCTAACTCCTACAGCTCAGAGACCCAACTGGTTTCCTACCTTAGATCTTTACCAAGATCCTTCCTCAAACAAACTCAAAGTCATACCTCAGGCCTCTCAATCAGTGTAACATCCCTCAAACAACTAGACCTCTATGATTTTATTTTTGTTAGAGCATGCATTCCATGCTTCCTAGTTTGCTAATAACAAATCTTGTTTGTATTTGATATTTGGATGTTTTTGGTGAGCAGATAACACAGGTCTATAGCTAATATCTTTTTGGTGCTGAATCGGGTCAGAATTGAACACGGGAGATATCGCCAGGCGATATTGGGTATCGCCAACAGGCGACAGCGCCACTCGACACATTTTCGCTCGACACTCGACGAAATCGTGGCTTCCATTTTTTGTCTATCGCCAACGGGCGATATTGGGTATCGCCAACAGGTGACAGCGCCACTCGGCACATTTCTGCTTGACGCTCGACGAAATCGTGGCTTCTGTTATTTCGCTATCACTAGACGACGATAACCAGTATCGCTCGGCGATAGAGCATGATTCGGCGCTCAACGTTTATGCGATGCGATAATGAGGAGTTTGTGGGACACGTGGCAGCGGTTACCGATATCGCCAGATGGTGATACCCAGTATCGCCCGGCGATAGCGCCAGAATATAAAAACCTTTCATTTTGTGAGGATATCACGAATTTTATTACCTGGAGTGTATTTTCCTGCATTGATGTTTCAGAGAGCTCCAGAACTTAGAGATACTCCATACTTTCAAGAAGGCCAAAAGTGCAAATGATTGACGACACGTGTGAAGCATTCGAAGCATCTCTAACAAGGATTCGTCGGCATCTTCAGCGCATTATTTGAAGGGAGTGTCTAGTCTAAAGTGTTAAATTTGTTTTTGTTCTTTCTTTTACTTTCTCATTGTAATCGGTAGAGAAAATCGCCGCCTTGTGCGTGGCGTCTAGGTCCTTGTGTGGCTTAAGAGAGAATCACCGCCTTATGAGTGGCATCCAAGTCATTGTGTGGCTTAGGGAGAAATCGTTGCCTTGTATGCAACATCTAGATCGTGGTTAGATCTAGGGGGAGGATAGTAGCAAGATCTAGGAAGAGATACTCTTTAGCCTACCGGTTCTTGGTAGAAGAACCGGCGAAAACACTAGCAAATTATTTATTTCATGAGCCTTTGTCTCTAGCTATATAGAGACACTTTGTATTCAATTTATCTCTTTTGCAATATATCATTATTGTTTTTTTTGCTAGTATACATTTGCACTCTTCAATTATATTACTGTTATTCTTCTAGTAAAGTTTGTTTAATTTTTAAGACAAAATTAAAAGAACCCTTATTCACCCACCCCCCGCCCCCCCTCTAATGGCGCCGCAAGATCCTATAATTGGTATCAGATCCAGGTTACTCCAAAAACGATTTCACCACCGGGAGTAATGGCGCAAAACACAGACGCGTTTTCTGAGGGGCAAGGTATTAGTAGACCTCCCTTATTCACGGGCACTGACTACAACTATTAGAAAGCTCGAATATGAAGCTTTTTAATAGCACTAGATATAGATGTTTGGGGCATGGTATAAACATGCTGCACTACTCCTATAACTGTTGTAGAAAGTGTCTCTATGGAAAAACCCAAGGACAAATGGGATGAAGCAGATAAGCTTCGATGTAAGAATAACGCTAAGGCAATGAATGCTTTATTTTGTGCGTTAGATAGGACTGAATTTAACCGTGTTTGTGCATGTGATACTACATATGATATTTGGAATCTTCTTGAAGTTACTCATGAAGGAACATCGCAGGTAAAGGACTCAAGAATTTTCCAGCTAGAATCAGAGTTTGAGAAGTTCAAAATGGCGGTTGATGAAGATGTAGACTCCATGTACACGAGGTTTAGCAAGATAGTAAATGACTCGAGGATTCTAGGGAAGAATTTCTCAAATGGAGATTTGGTGAGGAAAATACTTAGATCGCTTCCCCCAAAGTTTAATCCTAAAGTGACTGTCATCTCAGAGTCACACGATATAAAGTCTCTCCAAATTGAGAATCTCATAGGCAACTTGAAAACTCATGAAGTAGAGTTGAGGATTCAATAACAAGAGTATAGCTTGGAGCCAAGAAAGAAAGCTTTGGAATTGAAGTCCAAGAAGGAGAAGGAAAGCAAGTCCGATGAAAGTGACGATGAAGATGAAGAGAGCTTTTTTGTGAAGAAATTGAGGAGATTTATGGGAAATCCTGAAAGAAGAAATTCTTTCAAGAGATTTTTCAAGAGGCAAGAATCTGGGAATAGGAAAGGAAAGTTCCAAGCTGAAGGAGAGGATGACGAAGATAGACCACCACCTGAATGCTATCATTGCAACAAGATTGGCCACATAAAGAGCAAGTGTCCAAAGTATCTGAAAGAGCTGAAGGAGAAGCGACACGAAAAGAAAGATAAGAAGAAAGTTCTAAAGGCTGAAACATGGGATGAAAACACTTCTGAGGAGTCAAGTAGTTCAGGGTCAGAAACTGAAGAGGAGGCCAACATGTGCTTGATGGGAAAGAGCGCTTCATCTTATGATGAAGGAAGTAGTGTCCAGAGCGACACAGAGGTAACTCCTAAAACTTATGATGATTTATATTCAGAATTTTTGAGAACTGGCGAGTTTTTAGACAAAAAACTACATGAAATTAAATTGATTAAATCTGAAAATAAAGTATTAGTTAAAGAAAATAAAAAACTAAAAAATGAAGTAAAGTTTCTTGGAAAGGAGAAAGCGTCTTGTCAAGAGGATTGTCCTTCCTTGACAAAGATAGTGGAGCTTGAGAAAGATCTCGCTAAGACTCAGACTCGGGTTGGGACCCTTATAAAAGAGAAAGAGGCCTTAGAGAGATCTCTAAAGTTTTCTCAATCTCAAGTAGAAAGCAGCAGAATGTCCTTCTCTAATCGTTGCGACACCATAGTTGCCAAAAATAATGTATTAAGGGGACAAGTCCATAATTTAGAAATGGCCACTAACAAATTTGGAGTGGGCCAAAAATATCTAAATATGATTTTGGGAAACCAGTACTATGGTTCTAGAAAATTCAGACTTGGATACTCTCCTGAGCACTATCGCCCGGCGACATCCACTATCGCCGGCGATAGGAAAAATTCCAGGAAAGGGTCAAAATCTGATTTTCAGATTAAAAACAATAAACCCCTTGTCCCTGTAGCTTCCAGCAAAGGGTCAAAATTTACTTTAAAGAATTCGTCGACTTCTTTCATCAAGTGCGCCAAATGTTGTAAGTTTGGTCACACAACACATACTTATAAGAAGACGGGATACTACTCAGTCAAACAAATCTGGGTGCCTAAGGCTTCCACCTATTCTATGGGAGAAACCACTTGGGTAGCCAGATCTTTACTCTCATCCTCTTTCTAGGTATGTTGGCAGGCTAAGTACAAAGAAGACGTGTGGTACTTGGACTCAGGGTGTTCCAAGCACATGATGGGCAATAAATCAAAGTTCCTTAGCCTAAAGATGAAGAAAGGAGGAGTAGTTACTTTTGGAGACAACGAAAAGGGAAAAATCATCGGCATTGGAGTAGTAGGTAACAAACCATTTTCTATCTCAAATGTTTTATATGTTAAAGGTTTGAAGCATAATTTAATTTCAATAAGTCAGTTATGTGATATTGGCTTAAACATCTTGTTTGACTCATCTTCAAACCAATACAAAATTATTAACTCTAAAACAAATGATATTGTTATTACTGCTCCTAGATTTCAAAATGTTTACATGATTAGATTTAATGATTTGTCACATTCTTCATTAAAGTGTTTTATTTCTAAAAATGAGGAGTTAGATTTGTGGCATAGACGTCTTGGACATTCTAGTTCCAAACTAATCATAAAATTGTCTCAAAATAAACTTGTTAAAGGTTTACCTTTTTTGCATGAAAATTTATCATCTTTATGTTCACCATGTCAAAAAGGAAAATTTACAAAGTCTTCTTTTAAAAACAAAAATGTCGTTTCCACCACTAGGCCTTTAGAATTGATACATATGGATTTGTTTGGCCCTGTTAATACACTAAGTCTAGGTGGTAGAAAGTACACCTTTGTTTTGATTGATGATTTTTTCTCTCTTTAGTTGGACAATTTTCTTATTGTCTAAATCTAATTCGTTTTTAGAATTTTCCAAATTATGTTTACGTGTTCAAAACGAAATAGAATTAAAAATAAAATGCATTCGTTCAGATCATGGGGGTGAATTTGATAATGAGAAATTTGTTTCTTTTTGCAATGAGTTAGGAATTAAACATGAATTTTCTTCTCCTCGTACAACTCAACAAAATGGTGTGGTGGAAAGGAAAAATAGAACTTTGCAAGTACTAGCTTGCACTATGTTATCTGAATACAAATTACCTCGATCTTTTTGGGCCGAAGCTGTTAGTACTTCTTGTTATGTTATTAATCGTGTTATGTTTCGACCCCTCTTAAAATTAACACCTTATGAGTTATATTTTCAAAAGAAACCAAATGTGTCTTATTTTAAAGTTTTTGGTTGTAAATGTTTTGTTTTGAACACTAAGGATAATTTAGACAAATTTGATGAAAAGTGTGATGAAGGCATTTTTATTGGTTATTCTTTAACAAGTAAAGCCTATAGAGTTTACAATAAGAGGACTAAAATGGTTGAAGAATCGATACATGTTAAATTTGATGAGTTTTTTTCTTGTGTAGAAGCTAACAATACAGGTAAAGATGAAGAGCCCTCCCCTCTACAAAGGGTGGATGACGATGAAAACCTTGGAGACAAAGATGAAGAAAAAAGAGTCGAACAAGAAGAAGAAGAAGAAGAGCAAGGATACGTGCCTCCAAGCGAACTTAAATTTTCAAAAGATCATCCCCAAGATTTGGTTATTGGAGAACCAACAAGAGGGGTAAGTACTCGTTCATCCCTACGTGAGTTATTTTCAAATATGTGCTTTATTTCTGATATAGAACCTAAAAGCGTTGAAGCCTCTTTAAATGATAATTCTTGGTTTTTAGCTATGAATGATGAACTTAATCAATTTGAACGTAATAAGGTTTGGAAGTTAGTAGAAAGACTGCCAAATCATCCTATTGTAGGGGTTAAGTGGATTTTTAAAAATAAACTAGATAGTGAATCTAGGGTCACTAGGAACAAAGCTAGCCTCGTAGCAAAAGATTATTCACAAATTGAAGGAATAGATTTTGATGAAACTTTTGCACCTGTAGCACGTTTAGAAGCAGTTAGAATATTTCTTGCATTTGCTAGTTTTAAGAAGTTCAAATTATTTCAAATGGATATTAAAACTACTTTTCTTAACGGGTATATTAAGGTGGTGGTTTATGTAGAACAACCTTCAGGCTTTGTTGATGTTAGATTTCCTAATCATGTTTTTAAATTAGAAAAAGCCCTTTTATGATTTGAAACAAGCACCCCGAGCATGGTATGATAGATTGACTATTTATTTACTAAAAATGATTACAAAATGGGCAGTGCTGATTATACTTTATTTGTTAAACAAATCAATGATGATCTTATCGTTTTACAAATATATATTGATGATATTATTTTTGGATCCACAAATGAAAAATTATGTGATAGTGTTATTGAAATTATGAAGAATGAATTTGAAATGAGCATGGTAGGCGAACTCACTTATTTTCTTGGTTTTCAAATCACTCAAAAGCATGATGGAATTTTTATTTTTCAATCTAAATATATTCATGATATTTTAAAAAGATTTGGGTTTGAAAATCTAAAACAAGCAAATACCCCCATGGGTGTCTCATTAAAGTTAGGAAAAGATGAAAGTGGAATATCAATAGATCAAATACTTTATCGAGGAATGATAGGATCTCTATTGTATTTGACTGCCTCTAGGCCTGACATTATTTTCGCTGTATGTTTATGTGCCAGATTTCAAGCTAATCCCAAAGAGTCTCATTTAAAAGTAGTTAAACGCATTTTTAGATATCTTATTAGCACATCTAAATTAGGTTTGTGGTATCCTCATAAAGATACATTTATATTACATGGATTTTCTGATTCTGATTATGCTGGGTGTTCATTAGATCGTAAAAGCACCAGTGGTACATGTCACTTTCTTGGTCCTTCACTTATCTCGTGGTCGAGTAGGAAACAAAATTTTATTGCCTTATCCACCACTAAGGCCGAGTATATGGCACTAGGAAGTTATTGTGCACAAGCTTTATGGATGAAGAAAACTTTAGAAGATTTTGGAATAGTTCATGAATCAATTGAATTAAAATGTGATAATAAAAGTGCAATTGACTTAACATATAATCTGGTTCATCATTCTAGGTCCAAACACATTGATGTACGTCACCATTTCATAAGAGACCACATAAAACAAAATACGATCAACGTCAATTTTATAAGCACTGATTCACAGCTTCAGATATTTTCACGAAACCACTTCCAGATTCCCGTTTTTCATTATTACGGTTAGAACTAGGAATTCTAGATCTTTCAAATTAATAGATTACCATCGCAAGCAAAAAAATAACATAAAATTAATAATTAAATTGCTAAAAACATGAACATTAAACCAAAATACACTTACATAAATCATAAATGAGAACATCACATTTTGAGTCTTATGTTATTACAGAAGAACAATACCACATTTAAGTCCCACATAATATTACAGCATAAAAAATTTCAGGAAATTGAAGAAAATTCACTGTCGCCGGCGACAGTAACTGTCGTCGGGCGATAGCTGCAAAATGTCCAGCCATCCCAAAATCTTCAAAAATATCTGTTGTCACCTGCATTGGTATCTCCTTGGTCATCTGCCGAACTGTGCTCACTGCTCCGCGTCCGACGTGCTCGGCGAATCGATGTACGGGACAGCTCCATGACCGGAGCTTCCCATTCTGCTGCCTCTGCTGGAGTGGGCTTCAACTTCAAACTTTTTGTTAGAAATTTAAAAACTTTCTGAATTCCCAAGAAGTTTTTCTTCACATCCCTCTTGTGTTCTTCGAACGACTCTTGCAAGTCGTCTAACCCTTCTCGCAATGATCCACCTCTAGGAATTGGTGGGTTTTAGATAGTGGACACCGGTTCACTCCTCCTTGATGACCCTCCTCGTGTTGATTGACCGATGGAAGGCGTTCCCCTCGTCGAATATATAGATGGGATACAATCATTGAAGTATAACTCTGGGTCGATCCACGTATATTTCTTATATAAAATTCGTTGGATAACAGCTCCAAGTGGTAGTGTGTTCAATTTCTTCCAATTAGGACTCTTCAATCTAAATGCATAGCGTACTATCGAAAGGACAAAATCTGCCATGCCAAACGGCTCTCGCTCAAAAATCATGTACGTCACATAACTGAGTTGAGCCGTTATTTTCCGTGTATCTCCGGATTTTAGTAGGGTTGTATGCCTCAGTATATCTTGCACTAGTCGTGCATCCTCCGTAAGGGTGGTCGTTGATTGAATTAGTGTTTTGATGGAATTTTCATGCAAAACCATATTCAATAATGTCCAATCCCTATCTTTCTGATAGTTCTCCACTACATCTAAAGTGTTTTCATGCTCGATTAATCTAAACTCATCTCTCAGGTCATAGTGTGTTATTTCTACCGCCTGTCCTTGAATTTTCGACCAGACTCCGCTATTCAATTCCGTGAAATGTGGATCTTTGACATAATTGTAAAATTCTCTAATCAGTACGGAGGAGAATGTATCTGGAATAATAATCGACATTATTCCAGCCATTGCTAACAAATCATGGATATGAGCATGTCGGGCCGGGTCGAATTCGATCACCCGTCCGATTCCTATGTTAGCGTTCTCTATTCCAGGAAATTTTTGATATGACGAATATGAGTCACTCCCTGTGCTTCTTCATACTTTGGAACTGGAAGCCATTCCTGCATATCAAATTGTTTTTTTTAGAAACAAAGTTTTTTTTTTGCTATCGCCATCTGGCGACACGCACTGTCGCCGGGCGATAACAAGAAATATTTTTCCTCCCTTTCCAACTTCAGATCTGGTTTCCCGCTCATCCCAAATACCAGATTTAAAAGTTCTTTTACTCCAAATCCTCTTACAACTTCTTAAATTCACGAAACTATACACATTTTTCACTTAAACAAACCTAGTTTCTTATGATCCACACACACAATCTAAACAATTTAAAACCAGGAAATTTCTCATCAAGGATTACATGCTACACTATCCTACCAATTAGATACATAAAAATCCAAAGAATTAAAACCAAAATCCAAGTTTCATACCTAGGTGTTAGGGTTTCGCCGAGTTCTACTCCGCCTTCCGTGATCTGTCTTCAGGAAAAAGGGTTGGTTTGATGCCTTGACTGAATGAGCCCGTTTTTATACTTTAACCACTATCGCCAATCGGCGATACCCGGTATCGCTCGGCAATAGTGAATTTTTGCTGTTTCTTCGAATTGTCTTCCTTACTCAGATTTAGGCCAGGTGTAATGTTTTTTTTAGTTTTATACTAACTTGGCTCTCTAGTTCACCACTCTTATATCTGTTCTACATATTTCAGTACTAGTGTTCTTAAACTCATAAAATTGTTTTCACATGACTCTAAGTATGAGAAATCTTTTAGTTACGATAATGTTATTTCACTCACGGTTTTGAAAATCTTCATATGCATCCATCTTACAAAATGTGAATTGTGATGTTTTACCATAAGTACTAGTGATGCATATTTTCTGCTTCTACTTTATCCGAGCTTGGTATAGTGCACCATACTATTAAATTATTCTGTATGCTCTCACAAGTGAATTCGAACTCCTTTGTTCAGCTAAAGAAAAAAAATGTGAGTAACAAAAGTGTATCATCCTAAAAGTGCAAACCTTTGGTGATTGTTTCACACAACAAAAAAAAGAAAACACTCAATAATACAGGGTTGACAAGGAACCTCCACCAACCACTACTTACCCTCCTGATAAGTCTTCATAAGCATTGTGAGGTTGAGCACCTTGGCAAGAATTGTAAAGTGTCTTGTGCAAATCTTTACATGAATAATTTCTTTCTTGTGTGCTCTGAACTCTTGGGTACGAGTATAGCTCTGCATATCTACCTCCATGTTATGTTGTTTTTTAACATTCTCGTGTTCATGTTTTTTTGTAAGACTATGCATAAGTATTTCCGACAACACCTCACCTGTACACAACATTATCCTCTCTAAACGTTCTTATTCTGAGAATTGGACTGATAACTGTTTCACAAAAACTATTCACTAGTGTATGTGTTTGTGATATAGTTTGTTGAACGTTGCCAAAGTTCCTGTTTACTCATTTTCTTTATTCTACATTGCTCACCTGCCTCTATTATTCTCTCTTTTGTGTTTTTCCTTCTTTCGCTTCCGCCACACGTTTACCTCTCTTTTGACAATACCAAAGGGGGAGACACTTTCCAAAAGAAATCATTCACCGAAGTCTGTTCAAATATTGGAAAACTTATTTTTGTGCACACTTGGAAACCTTTTTTTTACACATCTTTACTTCAAATACACCAATTTCCCTATGCTTCCATTTAGGTTGAGATCACATGTAGGGGGAGTGTTTCATCCAGGAGTAATTTGTGCACATACACATGCTTCGTCTCGATACTCCAATTGGTTGGACCTTTTTAACATTCATGATTTCTTTCATAATAGATTTTTTATTATCAAAAGGGGGAGATTGTTGGAGCATGCATTCCACGCTTCCTAGTTTGCTAATAACAAATCTTGTTTGTATTTGATATTTGGATATTTTTGGTGTGAAGATAACACAAGTCTATAACTAATATCTTTTTGGTGTTGAATCGGGTCAGAATTGAACATTAGAGATATCGCTAGGCGATATTGGGTATCGCCAACAGGCGACAGCGCCACTCGACACATTTCCGCTCGACACTCGACGAAATCGTGGCTTCCGTTATTTCACTATCGCCAACAGGCGATATTGGGTATAGCCAACAGGCGACAGTGCCACTCGACACATTTCCGCTTGACGCTCGACGAAATCGTGGCTTCCGTTATTTCGCTATCGCCAGACAGCGAGAATCGATATCTCTTGGCGATAGTGCACGATTCGTTGCTCAACGTTTATGCGATGCGACAATGAGAAGTTCGTGGGACACGTGGCAGCGGTTACCGATATCGCTAGATGGCGATACCCAGTATCACCCGGCGATAGCGCCAGAATATAAAAACCTTTCATTTTGTGAGGATATCATGAATTTTATTACCTGGAGTGTATTTTCCTGCATTGACGTTTTAGAGAGCTCCAGAACTCAGAGATACTCCATACTTTCAAGAAGGCCAAAAGTGAGAAAGATTGACGGAACGTGTGAAGCATTCGAAGCATCTCTAGCAAGGATTCATCGGCATCTTCGACGCATTATTTGAAGGAAGTGTCTAGTCTATAATGTTAAATTTGTTTTTATTCTTTTCTTTTACTTTCTCATTGTAATCGGTAGAGAAAATCGTCGCCTTGTGCGTGGCGTCTAGGTCCTTTTGTGGCTTAGGAGAGAATCGCCGCCCTGTGAGTGGCGTTCAAGTCCTTGTGTGGCTTAGGGAGAAATTGTTGCCTTATGTGCATCGTCTAGATCGTGGTTAGATCTAGGGGAGGCTAGTAGCAAGATCTAGGAAGAGATACGCTTTAGCCTGCCGGTTCTTGGTAGAAGAACCTGTGAAAACACTAGCAAATTATTTATTTCATGAGCCTTTGTCTCTAGCTCTATAGAGACACTTTGTATTCAATTTATCTCTTTTGAAATATATCATTATTATTTTTTTTCTAGTATACATTTGCATTCTTCAATTATATTGTTGTTATTCTTCTAATAAAGTTTGTTTAATTTTTAAGACAAAATTAAAAGAACCCTTATTCACCCCCCCCCCTCTAAGGGCGCCGCAAGATCCAACAATTTTGTCATGACTAGGTCATTACAAAACCATTAGAAGCTTTAAACCAAGTGGGCAATGCCCAAGGTGAAGAAAATTACCTTGGTTTGCCTATAGCTCATCCTCAACATTTAGACCTAAGGTTTGACTTTAGGGCTACAACTTGATCCCATGACCCTACCACAACACCCCTAACACCTTGAGTAGTCCATAGGGCCACTAAGGACCCACTGTGGGCAGTCAAAGTGGTTAAGTTGACCTAAGTCAACCCTAACCCTAAATAGGTCAAACTAGCCTACTTAGGGTCAATTGACCTTCCCCTAGCCAAGTGGACCCCACCCATACCCTCCTAACCCTAAAGTGAGGTCAATGGGTCACCAAGGACCCATTGGGGTCAACCTTAGTAGCTAAGTTTACCCAAGTCAACTCTAGCCTCAAAGTGGTCAAAGTGCCCTTAATAAGGGACAAGTGACCTTCAAGTTGCCAAGCCAACCATACTCATCCCTAACTAGAGCCTAGGGGAGGCCAATAGTTCACCAAGGACCCATTGATGGTGACACCAAAGCTCAATTTGACCAAAGTCAACCCAAGGCTAGGTCAAGTCAAACTTAGCTCAAAAAGGGCTAACCCAAGCTCAAGTCCCTAGCCACTTGGGCTAACCACTCCCTAACCACTTTATAATAGCTTAGTGGGCTGCATTTAGGCTAGTGTCATGATATAATTCAGCCATGAAGGGCAGGAGAGAGAAAACTCCAAATTCCTCTTTAATGGAGGAGAGAGAAAAGGAGGTAAAGGCCATTTATGGCACAGGGAAGCCAAGGGCCCTTCTTCTTTGCTTGCTTCATCTCCGCTAATAGCTCTGAGAAGATCAAGCGCTTTTCCAGCCCTTTTTATTAACTGGATGTTCAGAACCACCATGGCCAAAAAATCCTATTCATGGCCATTAATGGTGTCATGAAGGAAGGCCCTTCTCCCTAGAGAAGAAGTTCCAGCCATTTCCTGGCTGGATTGAGCCCACATTCATCCCCCACCACCATGGCTGAAATTCACCTTAAGGGGGCATTAATGTCCACCACCAACTATACCCCTCCCCTCCCCCATTTTATCATTTTAAAAGCATCACAGGACTCCAAGCATTCATTTTCACCCTTGCCCCGACGTTCCCCTGCAACTTCACTGTGCAATTGCAGAACTCCGGCGACTCCTCCACCACCAATGGCATCCGGGAGATCGATGCATCTCCAGGCCGCAAGCAAGGTCCTCCCCTTCCTCTCTCACTGTAAGTAGATCATAGGAATTGTTAGGACCAAGATTCGGGCTCAATTGAGCCTTATTGGGAGAAGCTTTCTCCTATTTTTTCCCACAATAATGAACTCATCGGTATCGCCGGAATCCTCCCCTCCGGCAGCTTTGCCTCCGCCTGGCGATAGCCACCACCTCAACGGAGGTGGTGGTGGCGGTGGCCGGCCTGGGAGGCGGCCGGATGGACGGGAAATTGGCTGGGAAGTGGCTCGAGGATGGGATGATCCTGGCCATCGGCTGGAGCTAAAAGACGACCCAGCCACCCTTAGATGCACTTTAAGATTCGTGTAGGAGATGTATTTAAACTATAGGATATGATTCCATATTATTTCATTTTGTCACAGAAATTGTATTTAATGTTTCAATTTATTAAAAATACCTAGGTGCACCTACAGGAAAAGTGATGAATATCAAATTTGTAGCCCTAGGAGTGTTCTATATTTTAAAATTAGTTGAACCAATTTGGGTGCATGGTTTGACTAGGGCACTCATTTTGGTGGGGTCTATACCTCGGGTTAGACAGAAACTAAAATGAGTGCCCTCACTTCATCCCTTGTCCAAATGACCTGAAATTTGGACAGGGTGTCACCCTACCTATACTTGGGTCCTGTCCAAAAATGGGAATTTTTGGAGATAATTTTTCTATAGTTTTTGAAATCATTTAATAATCCTATGGTAAATTAATTGGAAGACCTAATTACCTCCAAACCCTCCCAAATCTTGGTGAGTGGTCCTTAGGGTCATCATGAGGTTCTGTAAAAACTTTCACCTCATTTTGAGTTGATTTGGTTGGGAAATGAGTAGACCCTAGTTTTGCCCAAAAAAGGGGTATTTAGGTCAAAAGTGCACCTTGTGGGTCTGGATGGACAAATCACCTCAACAGAGGCTGAAACTTTGTCCACTACTTTGTTATGACCTTGGACACCATCCCGTGGGAGATGGGGGTGGATTAGGGTAGATTTGCCCTAGGACCCAAGTTCAAACCCTAAGTTTGGACTTTGGGGACTTGAGAAGGGCATGGGGCCAAATGCCCTTGTATGGACTTGAAATTCGGTAGAGAGGACACTAGGGCAGCTAAAGTCATATGGTAAAAATCTTATAGGCTTTGGAGATGGTTAAACCCCTCAAAACCCTAACCCTAGTTTAGGTCACAATCCTTAAAATTGAAGGAAAGGTAATTAGAACTATGTGAAAAGTTGTTAAACTTGGGTAGTGTAGTGATAATGTCATTATAAGCCTTGGATAATTTTATTGGGAATTTCAGAACAATAATTTTAGTATCACCTTTGCAATACCAGAATTAGCCCTAATTAATTATGTTTTTATTATGACCTTGATATCCATTCGATGATCAAGTTTCACTCTTTCCAATTGGGGAAGAGTGAGTTTTTGACCATTATGATCATACATGAATTATATTGTAATTTTTAGATGTAAATTTCCAGTACTTACTTCACAAATATATAAATACGGGAATATGATCTATAATAGATTTAGAGCTCCGTTTTAATTGGAAAATCATGAAACTTGATCAGTATTGTTTCCAGGTAATATGCTCATATGAGAATTTTATTATAATTTTTAAATGAATAATTGTTGTACTTAGTTCATTGACATGTTAACTTGGATTATTATGAGAAAATCAAGTTTAGAGTTAATTATTCATTGATAAATTGTGAAACTTGACATGGAGTGTTTATATGTCTTTATATTCATCCTTGAATTTTATCAGAATTTTTAGAAGAATATTGGTAGTACTTGTCTCTTTAATTTGGTTAATGTAGATTATGTTCAAAAATTATTTTTAGAGGTTTAAGTTTTACTGAAAATTTGGAGACCTTGAATTTATTGATAAATAGTTGTCTTATATTTATCATGATTTTGTGGAACATTGTGCATGCCTGAAAATAGTACTTCATGTTCAAATTAAGGTATTTGGATCACTTAGGAAATTGAATAAATTATTAAGTAAATTAGGAAAATTATAAACTTCTGGATTTAGGCTAATCATGTCATGATAGACCTCCAATAAATATTGTAGGGATTTTGGATGATAATTTGGAGTACCTCCCATTGTATACATCATATAGCTTAGGATGATCTGCGTTTAGTAAAAACTGCATAAATCATAATATGGTGCAAAATTAACCTAGGAAGTTGAGATTTTAGTGTATTGTTCTGGTAAGTGAAATGAGATGATCATCGGGAGTCGTGATGCAGTGTGGGAGGTTTGACTAGTATTAAGAGGTGCTCGGGGTCGACGAAACATCATCTTCCCCGTGGAGAGAGAAAGAGTCAAAATGCACTAGGGTTAGACCCAGTACAACATTAAAGGGATTGGGAGTTGGGTAACAACCAATAATAGTAAGTGCCTTGCGAAAGGGAACGATGGGCTTCAGCTACCATCATAGTTCCTAGTGCCCTCGAGAGCCCTTCACGAGGAATATCTTGGGCAGTCCTGGGCTAACCTAAACAGTAGGAATAATAAACCACAAGAGCAACAAGTATAACTAGGGTTTCACATTCACATACCCTGGTAGTTCGGGTGGTTGGTTAGGTTGGTTTGATTAACCATCCGGACGGTAGGTTCGGAAGGTAGATGTAACGGACGGGATAGTCCGGGGAGCCGATGGCTCAGAAGGATTTGGATACAAGTTAAGGTTGTGGGTCTTCGGTATTGGACGCTCGTTCACACCGACGTCGATACGTTGACTCGGCGGGTGTGGTTGACACTTAGCCAAAGAAAGTCTGGTGGATATGGCCAGCATTAGTATATGGTGACTCTAGGTTGTGTCCTTCTAGAAGCGTATGTAAGGGCTAGGCCTAGTAGTGTGGATACCCGCCTAGGAGTGAGGGTCCCGACCCACTGTCTCTGTTTGCCACTATGGAGGTTCCTGGGAGTGAAGCTAGCTTCCCAAATAGGGGAAACTAAAGGTCTGTGCGCATAGAGTCGTGTGCATGTGTTGCACTTGCATTAATCATGGCATAGCATATCACTACACTCATACTTGTATACAACCGACACCCCAACGTATAAATTGGTATGGGACTTTTTATACGATGGGAGCCTTGCAGAAGTCCCCTTAACTTATAAGTTTGTATGGGCATTCATATAAGTTAAGGTTACTTACTTCTTAGAATATCTTATCTACCTGTATTTCTTTACTCTACTTGTTTACCTTACTGCTTACTATTATAGAACTGCTAGCTTGTACCTTTCTTCCTTAGCTGCATGCACATTATAATTAACTGCTAGAATAGTTCCACTGTCACCTGCTTTGCTTACTCTCCACCTTTATAGCTTCCCTTTCCTCCTCCCTGCACGGTGCATAGGAGCCATGGGGGAGGGGTAGGGGATGATAGGACTTAGTCTTTATGACTAATGGTTTTCGGACCATAACATTACAGGGGCTCCGGGTGGGAGACAGGAACCAGCAGTTCAGGGACCAGCACCAGTGGAGTATGGTGCGCATGGAGATGGGTCAGTCTAGTATCAGAGCACCTGTGACCAGCTCCGTGAGTGATTAGTCTTTCTTATAGCTTACGCGAGAGATTGTAGTGAGGATCTGATGTTCTGGGCTTAAGCCCGTTTATATTTCATTTGTACTGTTCTATGTAGTACTCTCTCTCTTTTCTATGTTTATGGACTGTTGTGGTTTCTCATTTTCTTATGATGATTGTGGACTCAATTATAATTCAGTTTATGATTACTGCTCTCTCTTTGATGATTGAAAAGGCCGGCAGTATCGGCGTTTTGTAGTGGCGGCCTTCCCGAGTGTTGGTGCCACCGCAAAATGGCGGTTCTGGGATAAGACCCCGGGGTTTGAAAAAGAAAAAAATGGGGTCTTACAATCAGCCCTACACTTAGGCTGACAGTCCAACCCTACAACTCAGATCTCAAAAGAGATTCTACAAATAAATGTTTTTATATAAAGTTTACAATAAATAAATGACTCAAAAAGATTTACTTTAAGCTCTGAGTCTTCCTTAGCTTTCCTGAAAGATAGCTTCCTTCTTCAGTAATGTAACAGTATTGTAGTTGATCCACTGCTGATCCAATTTTCTGAAGAGTGAGAAGATCTCCTTCTTATTCAACAAGAAGAGGAGATTGCTGATGATCTTGCTGTGTAGCAGACTTGCAGCACTAAGATTACTCAGTTTAGATTTCAGCTGCTAGCTCTTGTTTCTTGGCAACTTGCAAGTTGTTAAGGTTTCAGCTTGAACAACAACAACAATAGTGGAAAATAGGCACTTTTTAACTCTTGCAGCCCATTTTTGATAATATTTTTCCCTTTTATAAGAGCCCCTTCCTTTGAAAATCAACTTCTAACAACTCAAACGGTCGAAAGACTTTCTGTCAATAAGACAAAAATGTCTTTCTAAAGTCACTGTTGTGACTTAACTTTCGGCGCTCCCGTAGATTTCAAATCCTGCCTTTTTGTCAAGACGGTACGCTGGTCTTCTTAATAAGATCTTATCATCTTGATCATTAAACATATCAAGATGGTATAGCCATTTTGTCATACCTGTCAAGATAGTGAACTGTTCTTCTTATCAATATGGCATTGTCTTGACCTCTATACATATACAGACGATATAGCTTAGCCTTAGACCAATCCTTAGAATTTTGGTCTTGACTCATCTCCTGAATTGATGGGATTAATTAGCAGTACTAATCAATGGGTATACAATCATGAGAGTAGATAAACATCAAATACAAGTTGTGCTTGTCACAGTAAGATGCACTTCTTCAAATCCAGGAATATTGAGGGAAAATTCCCAACAATATCCTCTTATTCGAAGAAGTCAGAACAATTGCACAATGATAAGTTGCATACAGTCAAAATAAAATAATCGCAAAGATAATTAACTTTAATGAAACTGACTTCATGAAGCATAATTACTGATGAAAGTAATATCATATACATATAGGAAAATGATTTAAGTTTTTAACCAAAAATAAAAACATCATGTAGATAAATTGGCCTAGTCTTAATCAGCAACATCACTCCTCCTAGATTTTCTAGCCTTTATCCTTTTTCTTTCAAAGTATTTGATAGGCTTTGGAATATACTTTGATGGAACCTTGATGGGGTTCTCCCTGTTCAAATTTTCTTGAATGATCCATCTCCTGAGAGACACTCTCTCCAGGTGCTTGATCCATTCTTCAAAAGTGTACATTCTGTCAATATCATGCCTAATGTTTCCATAGTAGATCCATGTATACAGGATGATTGAGCTTGACTCATCACTCTATTCCTCATGTTAAGGATCTTTAGCAGTTTCTTTCCTTCTCTTGTCCATGAACTCCTCAGGGAGCATTGTCTTTTATTATCTTATCTTGGCCTTATGAACATCCTGAGCATCCCTTACCTTGTCAACAAATCAACTCTTAATAATGCGTTTATATCCAGTAGGTGTAGGTGAAGTGAATGTCTTGGTCCTTGAAGAACCCTTAGGGTTTGATCAGTAACAACCTTTTCCCCCTTTCTGTCTTCTTCAAATAACTTTTCCTCTAGGCCAAGGGTGCATGACATAACTATGCTTAAAAGAGTTTGAAATATGTTCTCATTATCATATAGAAGTTCTCATTTTACTTCATCAATATATTTCATGACCTCAAGTTGAGTTACATACACGTAGTTTTTTTTATGATTTACTCTCTGTTCAATAGTCTCATCAGTCTTGCTAACATAATTCTTGACACTGGCTATGTCTTGAGAGCATTGCTCTGTCAATAGTTCTTATAATTTTAACATTGTTGTCTACAGCCCCAACAGTCTTGACAAACCATCTTGATATCTCTGAGTCCATATGAGCAACATCTTCTTTTATGGTCTTAATTTCTCCCATGAACTCTTCTTTCACACCTTGAATTACTATATTGATGTGATCTTTGAGAGAAGTGATGTGCTCTTCCAGGATCAATTTCCTGGAAGTAAGGATAAAGTTTGTGGAGACTCGAGGTGTTGATGATGAAGGTCCTGATTGGTGAGCAGCTTCTTCAGCAGATGGTTGTGACTGTATCATTAGCTCACTTGGGACCTCCAGAGCTACCAACATAGTGTGAGTTGCAATCTCAATCCCTTGGATAGCTGGAGTAGGGAGATCAATGCGAGCCTCCCCCTCAACACCACAATCCACTCCAAGCATTTCATTTAAGTCATCATCCAAGAACTTGTCAAGGATGTCTTCCTGGACTTTTTTCAATTATCTTAATTGCATCTATTTTCTCTTGAGGAACTTGGTCTACCATCCCCTCAATTGAGGCTTTCTTCTCCAAGTCAGTATGACTGATGTAATCCTGAGTGCTGACATCTTAATAACCACTATCCGTATCTTTTGATGATGAAAGTGTTGAAACTGAAAAATCGGTCGTTGTGGAGTTCGACCCTTGGGGAATGGGTGATCACACACATACTTCTCTATTAAAAGCCGAACGACCGAAAACTTAGCACAAAGAACATACCCAAGGCTCCAGCACGGAGGTCCCACCACACTCCTAAAAGATCTTAGAGTACTTCCCCTCCTTAGCAAAGTGCTGAGCTAAGGATACCTCAGAATGCGCAAGAAGACCAGGGCACAAGTAAGCATGCCTTCTTTGGTACCCCCTTGGGTATATTTATTGTTTTATGAAAACGATCAGCAAATAGTGTACCCCCGCTATTCTAACCAGCTATATGCAGTCCCAATCAGCCAGCCAACAGCGTAAATCCGCTGTTCTGAAAGGCTACCTGCAGGCCTATAGGGTTAAAAGAATAAAAACATCGCTAGGCAAGTGGTCCATGATATTCCACTCGCTTGGGGTGGCGAGTGCCTGATGAGGCCGGCACTCGCTACCTCCTCGAGGGCCAGGGAAAGTGTGGGTCTGGCTTGCCCCGCTCGCCGGCTGCTTGCCAAGATGCCATGGACGAGTGCGAGACCTCTTGCTCCACTCTCCCCTTCTATGCTACCCTCAACCCAGGCGAGTCGGGAAGCCCCAAAGATGCTCGGCCCCCTTCTGACACGTCGGGAACTTGGACTGCGCCAAGATGGCTGACAAGCTCTTGCTGACACCACTCGCTGGATATGGGGTTGTACACAATCCCCTCTCTTTGCGAGATTGCCCCAAACTCAGAAAGAAACATCCAACCCCAAGAGATCGGCAAGTGGGTCAGTGAGCCCATGGGAATCTTTTGGTGGGATCCACCAGCGGCTATATATGTCTGCCTGCGTACCTGGGCAACGTTTGTCATTCCCCTTACTCTGACCCTACCGAGATGCCTCTTTCCAAAGAGCTCCAAAAGATGTTGGACCATGCTCGCGGGCTCAACGCCGCTCACGGTGCAGCCTGGTCGCTATCACCCCCAGCGCTTTACTGTACGAGCCTCCCAATCCTCAGCCTGCCAAAAAGGTCAAGTCAGCCCCAAAACCTGTCGAGTCGGTCTATCGCGACCTGGCCTCCACCCCCGATCATGGACTCATTTCTTCCACTGGGCCAGCTCCTGAGCGAATGGGAAAATGGATCATTAAGATTCCTGCCAATCCAGGCAGCCATCAGACAGACGCCGAGGCCTCCACGCCACGAGTCGACTCACCCTGCGATAACTCGCGGCCTAGAAATCTGCTTACTCGCCAGCGAGACCCATCTCCTCCCTTTGGGATAACGAGGCTGGACTCACTGAGGTTGAAGTCACCAGCCCGTGCACCTTCTCAGCAACCCACACCTGCTCCCGCATTCACGAGGGGAGGTGTCAGAGACATCCCTGTTCCGAGCTTCGCGCTCATCTCCCTAAGATCCCAACTTCCGGGTCACGGCAAGAACCTTTCCTTGCCTCCTACCTACACCTTCCGGGTGCAGCCGAGCTCATCCCATAAGATCTACTTTCATCAGACCATCTCGCATAGTCCTTTTGAAGCACTCCCCATTTGTACATTTATCTTGGTTGTCTTTTGCAGATCTTCCAAGCCAATCCGAGGCTGAAGAATCAATTGATCCAGCCCATCACTCGCAACCCCATTCCCCTAATGTGATAGAGAACTTCCTGTACATCTCGCTAGACTCCGCCAAGTTGAGGAGGCGAGTTGTTGAGGTCTTCAAGACGTAGGGGTGCGCGTTGCGCAATATGCAGGAGGAGAATGATCTCGGCGAGCAGAGACTGTAGGTGCTGGAGCGGTACTATGTGTTGTTCGTAAACGAGGTGAAGCACGGCTCGGCAAGTGGGATGATGTCCCACACCCCGCTCATGGACAGGATTAGCGAGAACATGCGGTTCATGCACCATGATCTAGATTTGGTCCGTGAGTTCAACAACTCCCGCCGAGCTCTAGGGATGGGGACACGAGGTCGGGGTAGGTGGAAATTGGCTCCCTAGTTGATCCTACCAGCACTCGCCCACCAGCGCCAAACTCACGCGCGCTGAAATAACTTCCCCTTCTGGTTGTACTTTCTTTTTCTGAACTGTGAGAACCCCTTGTTGGAGTTACCATTGTGATCTGAAAGTGATCAAACATGTAATCTCACTGTCATCGTGATATGAGCCTGCAGGGTCGCACATAAGAGATGTGGAGAAGTTGGATGATTGACTGTGTTGGTAAAGGTTACCAATCACCGACCTAAATGGGGTTATGGGCAAAGTGTTGCCTTAAAGAGAGTCGGGTTGGGCAAAGTGTTGCCTTGGTGGATTGGTGCTCGGATCCTCGCCGATCGACGAGAATCGTCGAGTAGTGTACTCTGATTCTCGCCGATCGACGAGAATCGTCGACCCGTCGACGATCGTCGGTGATTCTCGATGATCAACGATAATCGTCGACCCTGTTCGACGTGTATCGTCGGTGATTCTCGACGATCGACGAGAATCGTCAACCTACGATTCGACGTGAATCATCGGGCATTCTTACCGATTGATTCTCGCCGAATCTGCTGGTGATTCTCGCTGACCGATTCTCGCTGATTGGTTCTCGCCGATCCTAGCCGATACTCACCGATCCTTAGTGATTCTCGACGATCGATTCTCACCGATCGGCTGGTGATTCTCGCCGATTCTTGAACCCTTATTCTTGGGTGGTCTGCGGATAGCGACACTCCTAAGTCTATTTTATACTTTAGGTATAAATAGAATACTTAGGGTTTTTCGGGATAGATCTATCTGCGGCTGATCGAATCGAAATCGACGGAAGCGTTTCGCCGTTCCGCTCGATCCGCCGATCCCGAATCCCGCCGCCGACGGAAGTGTTCCGCCGCCGCCGTGATCGCTCCGTTGACCTCCTCTTCTCCGGCGACTGTCGCTGGTGTTGCTTTTCCTGGCGTGGACCTAGCAGTCCGTGGAAAGAAAGGTGCGGTCTTTTCTCCTTCCCGATTTTCCGTGCGACGGAAAGATCGGTGTTCTCCCGCTCGTGTGGATTTCTGCAGAGACGTGGATATTATTCCACGTAGAACTCGCCGCTAGCAAGAAGACGAAGCTTGGAGCATCTCCGTTGAGTTGTGACTCAACGCCACCGAGGTAATTTTTGCCTAGTTGTTTGTTAACTTCTTGATTCAATTATCATGGCCCGTTCCCATCTCTTTTGGGTTTTCTTGGTGATTTTATTCTTCCGCTGCGTGCACAAGCGTTATGCCATCCTCATAGAGAAACCCAACAGTGGTATCAGAGGGAGGTTCCGGCCATGATTGTTGTTTTGGAAGTTTTGTTATTCCAGTGCGTGTAAACCTAGGGATTTAGAAGTGTTCTAAATGTCTAGATTTAGTCTTGGTACCCCGCCAAGAACGTCTGGAATTTCGTGGGAATTTCTAATTGTTAGAAATTGTAGTCTCCTTAGCAGTAACCATCCCTCGAGTTTGTTTTGGATTTTGAATCCAACATAGAGAGATGAGCTTGTCTACTGCTTTAAGTTGAGTTGTCTTTGCCTTTGTCCAATGCATGTAAATCTGAGGATTTGGAAATTTCCGGATGTTCAGATTTAGCCCTTCCTTCTATCAATTGTTGATGGTGTCAGGATGTGCACATAAGGGATGCATGTGGTTTAGAAATTGTTTTTCTTTGGATTTGCACATTGATCAAATGTTGATCATGGTTAATTATTAACCTATAATTGAAAATCCCTTCATCAAATATTAAGTGTTCGGATGCCTTCCGATGGATGACACTCTTCCTGCCTCGATCGATGAAGTGTGGGCTTGCCAAAGCAAGGTGCATTAATCTATCTTGGTAAGGGTACGAGCGGATAATTGTGATATCCCACTGTCGACATCGGGTCCAACTTAACTAGGTGACCTCAAAGGTTGAGTGCCTAGAGGCATAGGGTTGGCATGCACCATATGATGGATGCGAATAAGGAGTTATTCACCAACCATACAAGAATTGCATGAGGATGCAATAGGCAAGCGTTGCCTACCTAAATAACCGCATCGTGAGAGGAAAGCCAAAGCTGACTCATTGTGTTGGTGAAATACGGATCTTGTCCACTAAGAGAGTAGCTCGCATGAACTCTCTGAATTGTTAGTGAGGGCTATCATTTCGAATAAAATAGTGGGAGTGTTTTAATTGAAGTCCAAATTAAAATAAATTGTATTTGAAATTTTGGTACTGATTTTATTCTGCATAAATTCTTGTAGAATTCCATGGCAAGTGTTTCACACACCACATTGTCTCTGAGAGCCATCCTTGAGAAGGATAAGCTTAGTGGGACTAATTACATGGACTGGTATAGGAACCTGAGAATTGTTCTCAGGCAAGAGCGAAAGCTCTATGTCTTGCAAGAAGAAGCCCCCGAGGTGCCGACCGGGAACTCTTCCCGTGCTGAGAAGGATACTTATAAGAAGTATACTGATGATGCTTTAGATGTCGAATGCCTTATGCTTGCCACTATGAACTCTGAGCTTCAGAAGCAACATGAGTGCATGGGGTGCAAGGAGATTGACGAGCATCTCAAGAAAATGTTTCAAGGGCAGGCTCGTCAAGAGAGGTTCGACATCACAAAAGCATTGTTTCAGTGCAAGATGGGAGTTGGAGACTCAGTAGGGACTCACGTACTCAAGATGATTGGGTATATAGAGAACCTTGAAAGACTGGGTTTTCCTCTTGGTCAAGAGTTGGCCACGGATCTGATCCTGCAATCGTTGCCGGACAGTTATGAGCAGTTCGTCTTGAACTACAACATGAATGAAATAGACAAGACACTGCCCGAACTCCTAGGCATGTTGAGAACTGCCGAAATCAATATGAAGAAGGCCAAGCCTGCCAGCCCCATTCTGATGGTACATAAGGGCAAGGGCAAGGCCAAGGGCTCTAAGAAGACGAAGGTGGGACCTAAGTCATATCTTGAGCCCAAGTCTTCTGTACTGATGAAAAGGAAAAGCACGGTGAAGGAAGGGAAATGCCACCACTGTGGCAAGGCTGGTCATTGGCGGAGGAACTGTCCTTCGTACATTGAGGGTCTGCAGAAATTGAAGGGAGGTATGACTTCCGCTTCAAATGTCTACATTATAGAGATAAACCTTTCTGCTCCTTCATCTTGGGTATTGGATACCGGATGTGGTTCTCACATTTGTACAAATGTGCAGGAACTGGGAAGGAGAAGATTGCTGAGTAAAGGGGAGGTGGACCTCCGCGTCGGCAATGGAGCAAGAGTTGCTGCTGTAGCCGTAGGGGTTTACCGTCTTTCTTTGTCCAGTGGGCTTGTAATAGAACTAGATAATTGTTATTTTGTTCCGGCCATAACTAGAAACATTATATCTATTTCATGTTTGGACATGATTGGATTTTCTTTTATAATTAAGAACAACTATTGTTCTATATTTAAGAATGATGTTTGTTATGTTGTAGCCCAATTGTTTAATGGTCTTTATGTTTTGAACTTGAACCATCTGATCTGTAATGTAGAAAATAATAAAAGACTAAGAACAAATGACTCGAACCCTAATTTTCTCTGGCATTGTCGTTTGGGTCATATCAACGAGAAGCGCATATCCAAGCTCCATAGAGATGGACTTTTGGACTCATTTGATTATGAATCATTTGAGCGATGCGAGTCTTGTTTGTTAGGCAAGATGACTAAAGCTCCTTTCACTGGTTATACTGAGAGGGCTGAGGATCTCTTGGGTGTTGTACATAGTGATGTATGCGGACCCATAAGTTCCATGGCTAGAGGTGGGTATTTCTACTTTGTTACATTTACTGATGATTTCAGTAGATACGGATATGTGTATCTTATGAAGTGCAAATTCGAGACCTTTGAAAAGTTCAAAGAGTTCAAGAATGAAGTAGAAAACCAGTTGGGTAAAAGGGTTAAAGCACTCCGATCTGATCGAGGTGGCGAATACCTGAGTCATGAGTTCCGTGATCATCTGAAAGAGTGTGGTATTGTATCACAGCTCACTCCACCTAGAACACCACAACATAATGGTGTGTCTGAGAGGAGAAATCGTACTCTGTTAGATATGGTACGTTCGATGATGAGTCATGCAGACTTGCCTGTTTCCTTTTGGGGTTTTGCTTTAGAGACTGCTGTAATGACATTGAATCGCGCTCCAACAAAAACGGTTCTGAAGACACCATATGAGATATGGACTGGGAAGCGTCCTAGTATGTCGTTCATTAAAATTTGGGGTTGTGAGGCATACGTGAGACGTCAAATGCCTGACAAGCTGGAACCCAAATCGGATAAATGTTATCTGGTGGGATATCCTAAGGAAACGAAAGGATATTACTTTTACCTAACGTCTGAGGGCAAAGTGTTTGTCGCAAGGACTGGTGTCTTCTTGGAGAAAGAGTTCTTATCAGGAAAGACTGAAAAGGTAGAGCTTGAAGAAGTTCAAGAACCACATGTAGTGAATGAACCGGAATTGGATTCTGAGACAGGACTACAAGATGTTGTAGCTAGAGAACCTGCTCAGGGAACACAAGTCCTACGTAGATCTGGTAGACCGAGGTTTGAGCCTGAGAGATATGGATTTCTCGTGTCTCAAATAGGTAATGTGTTGCTTATGGATCATGATGATGAACCAGCAACCTACCAAGAGGCTGTGAATGGACCGGACTCCGACAAATGGCTTGAGGCTATGAAATCCGAAATGGACTCCATGTATGCAAACCAAGTTTGGAACTTGGTGGAACCACCTGAAGGGGTACGACCCATAGGGTGCAAGTGGGTCTTCAAGAAGAAGACCGACATGGATGGGAATGTACATACATTCAAAGGGCGACTGGTGGCTAAGGGTTTCAAGCAAATTCATGGTATTGACTATGATGAGACCTTTTCCCCTGTTGCTATGGTAAAGTCCATAAGGATATTGCTTGCTATTGCTGCGTATTATGACTACGAGATCTGGCAAATGGATGTCAAAACGGCTTTCCTTAATGGAAACCTCCTTGAGGAAGTGTATATGGCACAACCCGAGGGTTTTGTATCCCCAGATGAAGCCACTAAAATATGCAAGCTGAATAAGTCCATTTATGGACTGAAACAGGCCTCTCGAAGTTGGAATCTTCGTTTTGATGAGAAAATCAAAGAGTTTGGTTTCATCAAGAATGAAGATGAGCCTTGTGTTTACAAGCGAATCAGTGGGAGCATTGTTGTCTTCCTGATATTGTATGTAGATGACATACTGTTGATTGGGAATGACATTCCTACCCTGAAAGTTGTTAAGAACAACCTAGGGAACTGCTTTTCAATGAAGGATTTGAGTGAAGCGACTTATATACTTGGTATTAAGATCTATAGAGATAGATCGAAGAAGTTATTGGGTTTGACCCAGAGTACGTACATCGAAAAGGTGTTGAAGCGGTTCAACATGCTTGAGTCCAAGAAAGGATTTTTGCCCATGTCTCATGGTGTGAATCTCTCTAAGGACCAGTGTCCAAAGTCTTGTGAAGATAAGGACCGCATGAAGTTGATTCCATATGCTTCGGCAATTGGATCAATCATGTACGCGATGTTATGTACTCGACCCGATGTCTCCTTTGCTTTGAGCATGACTAGCAGGTATCAGTCACACCCCGGTGAGTGTCATTGGATTGCAGTCAAGAATGTCCTGAAGTACTTGAGAAGGACTAAGGATGTGTTCTTGGTGTATGGTGGAGAGGAAGAGCTCGTTGTAAGTGGTTACACGGATGCTAGCTTCCAAACTGATAGAGATGACTCCAAGTCTCAGTCAGGTTTTGTGTTTTGCCTGAATGGAGGAGCTGTGAGCTGGAAGAGTTCCAAGCAAGAGACAGTTGCTGATTCTACAACAGAGGCCGAGTATATCGCAGCAGCTAATGCGGCGAAGGAGGCTGTATGGATTAGGAAATTCATCGGCGAGCTTGATGTAGTTCCTAGCATTGTTGGTCCCGTAGTTCTCTACTGTGATAACAATGGTGCAATTGCACAATCTAAGGAACCTAGATCCCATCAGCGCTCCAAGCACATACTTCGGCGGTTTCATCTTATTCGTGAGATTGTCGAACGAGGAGATGTAAACATTTGCAGAGTGCCGACTGAGGAGAATATTACGGATCCACTGACAAAGCCTCTCGCGCAGAGAAAGCATGATGGTCATACTAGATCGATGGGTATACGATACCTAAATGATCAACTCTAGTGAGAATCTTATGGGTTGCATGTAAACTTGTATTTTGTTGGCTATTTGTTCATATGATGAACATTGTACCTAGTTTTTCTTTTACAATTACTGGCAAGTTCTTTTATTATGAGTTTTTCTATTTGATAGTTAAATGTTAACATAATAGATACCCTTAGAATGTTCGCTTCCATGGGACATCAAGTACGTGACTTGAATGTGAGAGCCTATGATTTATTTGAAGCTTCATTCTTAAAAGTCCCTGGTCGAGTATCATCATAGAAGCTAAGAGTGATGATGATACATGAAGGCTAGCACGTGCGTTGACTGATGACTGGTTCTCACAGGTCATGATATTGTGATATCAAGTCATCACGTGGGTACTTGTTAATGAACAAGTTGTACTGGACAGACACAACCTGAGACTACTCTGTGGATTGTCATCCAATCATGTCACGAGTAGGTCTCAATTGACAATGGTGTTGTGGTCCTTTAACCTGAAGTCGCAGCATTCATCAAGTGAGGAAGAGCGTGCTTTGATGCCATCTAAAGTCTTCCTTGAGAAAGGTTGATGATAAGGGTGGTTGTTGGGCATGTTACGAATCATTTGGGTGTTTGTGTGTGAGCAGATATGGGATTTGTCCTCCTGTATGACAGGAGTTGCATCCATGGGCCCCTTGATGGAATTGGACTGAGAAATGCATGGCCATGCTTGGTTGAGTCAATATGTTTTATTGGACTCACCATTCTCTGGAAGTCCGTCCTGGATCAAGAAACTTGGATTGAGCTATTACGAGGGTGACACGGTCCATGCCTCTAGTTCTTTCCGGATGTAAGGGACAAAGGGACAAAGACAACGCTGATACATTGATCATAAAGGCTTATGAGTTATAAACTCTTATTGCTTGGGGAGCAATGATGCATTGCTAGATGCCGCTCATTGTTTGTGAGGTTTTTGCTTTGATACTTTCGAGATCAAGTGGGAGTCTGTTGGAGTTACCATTGTGATCTGGAAGTGATCAAACATGTAATCTCACTGCCAACGCGATATGAGCCTGCAGGGTCGCACATAAGAGATGTAGAGAAGTTGGATGATTGACTGTGTTGGTAAAGGTTACCAATCACCGACCTAAATGTTGTTATGGGCAAAGTGTTGCCTTAAGGAGAGTCGGGTTGGGCAAAGTGTTGCCTTGGTGGATTGGTGCTCGGATCCTCGCCAATCGACGAGAATCGTCGAGTAGTGTACTCTGATTCTCGCCGATCGACGAGAATCATCGACCCTGTTCGATGTGTATCGTCGGTGATTCTCGACGATCGACGAGAATCGTCGACCCTGTTCGACGTGTATCGTCGGTGATTCTCGACGATCGACGAGAATCGTCAACCTACGATTCGACGTGAATCATCGGGCATTCTCGCCGATTGATTCTCGCCGAATCTGCTGGTGATTCTCGCCGACCGATTCTCGCTGACTGGTTCTCGCCGATCCTAGCCGATACTCGCCGATCCTTAGTGATTCTCGACGATCGATTCTCACCGATCGGCTGGTGATTCTCGCCGATTCTGGAACCCTTATTCTTGGGTGGTCTGCGGATAGCGATACTCCTAAGTCTATTTTATACTTTAGGTATAAATAGAATACTTAGGGTTTTTCGGGATAGATCTATCCGCAGCTGATCGAATCGAAATTGACGGAAGCATTCCGCCGTTCCGCTCGATCCGCCGATCCCGAATCCCGCCGCCGACAGAAGTGTTCCGCCGCCGTCGTGATCGCTCCGTTGACCTCCTCTTCTCCGGCAACTGTCGCTGGTGTTGCTTTTCCTGGCGCGGACCTAGCAGTCCGTGGAAAGCAAGGTGCGGTCTTTTATCCTTCCCGATTTTCCGTGCGATGGAAAGATCGGTGTTCTCCCGCTCGTGTGGATTTCTGCAGAGATGTGGATATTATTCCACGTAGAACTCGCCGCTAGCAATAAGACGAAGCTTGGAGCATCTCCGTTGAGTTGTGACTCAACGCCACCGAGGTAATTTTTGCCTAGTTGTTTGTTAACTTCTTGATTCAATTATCATGGCCCGATCCCATCTCTTTTGGGTTTTCTTGGTGATTTTATTCTTCCGCTGCGTGCACAAGCGTTGTGCCATCCTCATAGAGAAACCCAACACCCCTGTCTGTAATAACTTGGAACAATTTTTAGATTTTTGTTTATTGATTCTGCATAATACGTTGCGCTTTAGGTTCAGGTCGCCATAGGATAGAATAGGTCGTAGGGGTTGGCGAGTCATCGTCGGCGAGCCAGACTGACCGGTAAGCTTCGACAATAATTCTATTTTCTATAAATAGGCCCCCTCACCAACCCCCAGACTATCACCTTTATTGCTGATACTTACTCCCACTCCTTGCACTTCTCGCCACCTTGACTCGCGCCATAACCATCGGAATCATGGCCAAAATACGACCTGATGCTGATGGGAGGTCGAAATGTGCTTTGCAATTCGCCGAATATAGCTTCTATGAGGGAAACACCAGCGAGTAGGAGCTCGCTGACTTCATTGTTGATTACGTCCCCGCAGGGTTCTATGCGCGCCGACCCGCGGTAGGCGAGGCCATCAACTCATTCTTTGACGATGAGCTCGTCTTCCCCATATTGCACTTCGAGGTGGGGTTGCGCCTTCCCCTATGGCCAGAAATCCGCCAAATCCTGAAGTACTACGGGGCGGTCCCCACCCAACTGAACTCGAATGCCATCGCCATGATGGTGGCCTTCTCCTGCTACCTCCGCCGAGAGCGGATAGAGTTCAACCTAACAGTATTCAGGAAGCTCTTCATCTACCGCGCGACCAATGACAGGGTCGCCTTCCTGGCCGGCTCGCAGTTAAAGGTCCGTGAGACGGCTAACAAGAACCACAACTGGTTCTCCAAGCTTGTCTTCATCAAGGGCGAGCACGACAACATAGCCTTCTCTCCTCGACAGAGGAGCATGGAGCTGTACCGGCCCCCGACGATGATGGGGAATGATGCTAAGCTGCACAAATTCTTCCTCGGCAAGGACTTTGAGGTCGCCTTCCTTCCATGGGGCCTCGACTTGCTTCCCCCGGTTCCGTCCGGTGAAGTTATAGCTCTTTCCCTTATTTCCTCATCAATGGGCTCGCTTATAGATAATATTGATTTTCTAACTCCCAAGTTTTCTCTGCAGGGGAGCGGCTGATTCCCGAGCACCCGCCTTTTGCGGGCTCGGGACTCTACCAGGACCCACTCACGCACGAGCGGGCAGCCGCAACAGCCCGCCGGAGCGAGCTGGTGTCGGGGAAAGCTTCCTCCGGCAAGAAGCGACCGGACCCTGTGGGAACCAGCTCGCCTCGTCGCCTAACACCTCCAAAAAATATGAAATGGTGATGACATCTCCAGGGCAGAACAACAATATCAAATATAACCTGAGCTCCCCAGAGACCACATCGGAGAAGTCGCCAGAGAAGGACCAGGGCAGAGGAGACCCTCCTGCCTCCAACACTGCCAAGGAGTTCGTGTCCCGCGAGCCGGGCCTGCTAAAAGACCACCAGAACTTTGGTCTCGACGGGAAGATCATGGACCGACTCGACACGCAGATGGTCCAATGGGATGAGCAGGTTCACAGAGTCTCCATCTCCTCCATCCATCGCTCTTGGTCGGAGCACCAACCTCCTAGCGGGCACGCCTATGCCCTAGGGTTTTGGCTGTACGGCCGCAAGGCCGCTGCGACCTACAATGGAATGAGCCTCCAGCGGCTCGCCCTTGAGAGCTCGTGAGCTCAAATGCATGCGCTGGAGCTCGCGGATATGTTTACATGCCGCAACTTCCAACTCAGCCGCGACTTGGCGAAGGCGGAGCAAGATCAGGATGTCGCGAAGGACGATGTCGCCGACATTGCGAAACGGCTTAAGATCATCGAGAGCCTCCTAGCCAAAGCTGCTAGGCGGGGTGGTAAGTATCGGCTGACCCCTTCTCATCTTTTACTTTGGTTTCCCACAATTTCTTACCTTTTATTTCATGGCAGGATGCCGAGACAGCAGACCGCATGCGTGCTCATGCTGCCGAGCTGGAGGAGAGAAACAAGGTGCTGCAGGAGCAGAAAAAAGGCCTCCAGGGCGAGGTCACTCGCCTAATAGACATCGTCCTCCTCCCCTCTGGCAGCGAGCTTGGCGGACCAGTCCAAAGACCAAATATCTTCACCATGGTCGAGGTCGCCAAGAAGTTGCTCGTCAACTCCATAAGTACCGCCGACTTCACCCTGAAAGTCATGCGAGACATGCAGGTGCTGATGGAAGGCTGCGAGGAGATGATGACAAGGGACTTGGTGCCAGAGCTGTTCTCCCCTCCTGCACCCCCAGGAGACAAGGAAGACAACTTCGAGTCACTCTTCAAGGACATCGCCGGCTATATGGGTGATAACTCTGGAGGGGAGGGTGAGAGCTAGCTAATCTTTTTTGTAATGATCTCTCCCCCCCTAATTTTGTAATCCCGCCGAGGCAAGCCCCCTTACTGTAATGAAATGTACATTTAATGAAAAATCATTTTGCCAAACCTTCCTTCCCTTTTCTGTGTTTACTTTCTAAGTTACACTCGCACGCGCGCCGCCTCTTCCTTGAGCGACCTCGCAAGGATAACATTCACCATTAAAATGTACTTGAGTTAGGATACAAACCCACAAGGAGACCTTGAGATCTCTCCAGCCCTAGACCACCAGGAGGTAGACCACTCGGCGCGCTGACCCCATGAACATCTAGCTCGCCTCCGAGATCTCTTCTTTTTATAGACTTGTTTCAAGCCGGAAATTTCTTTGAAAATTTCCAAGCAAAATCTCCATGGGATGGAGCATAGTTGTCGAGCATAGCCTCGGTATGCCCTTCTGCCGAGATCTCAGCTCGCCATCTTTGACATTGCCTTGCTCAGATAATTCCACACCCATGGTAGTTGTCGAGGTCCCTTCTCGCTACATCCAGCTCGCCCAAAAATTGTTGGGCCTCAAGTTTCCCCAGCCTCCGTCCCAAGTAACTCCAACTGCTTGTTGGTGATTGGCAAGAGCATCCCGTGACTTGCCTATAGAGCAAGAACGATGTCCATCGAGGATCCCGGGCCTGCCAGCTAGATGGAAGCCTAACAGCGGGAGCATCTCGAGACTTAACTCCAGGGTCACAACGATGTCCATCGAACATCCCGACCCTACCAACTAGATGGAAGCCTAATAGCGGGAGCATCTCGAGACCTAACACCAGAGCAAGAATGATGTCCATCAAGGATCCCGACCCTGACATCTAGGTGTAAGCCTGACAGAGGGAGCATCTTGAGACTTAACTCCAGGGTCATAATGATGTCCATCGAGTATCCCGGCTCTGCCAGCTAGATAGAAGACTGACATCAGGAGCATCTCGAGACCTAACCCTAGAGAAAGAATGATTTCCATTGAGGATCCCGGCCCTGCCAGCTATGTGGAAGACTGACAGCGGGAGCATCTTGAGACTTAACTCCAGGGTCATAATGATGTCCATCGAGGATCCCGACCTTGCCAGCTAGATGGAAGCCTGATAGCGGGAGCATCTCGAGACCTAACACCAGAGCAAGAATGATGTCCATCGATGGTCTCGTCCCTACCAGCTTTCTGGAAGCCTGACAGCAGGAGTATCTCGAGACTTAACTCTAGGGTCATAACAATATCCATCGAGGATCCCGCCCCTGCTAGCTAGATGGAAGCCTGACAGCGGGAGCATCTCGAGACTTAACCCCAGAGAAAGATTGATGTCCATCGAGGATCCCTGCCCTGCCATCTAGGTGGAAGCCTGATAGCAGGAGCAACTCGAGACTTAACTCCAGGGTCATAACAATGTCCATCGAGGATCCCAACCCTACCAGCTAGATAAAATCCTGATAGCATGAGCATCTCGAGACTTGACCCCAGAGTAAGAATGATGTCCATCGAGTATCCCAGCCCTACCAGCTAGGTGGAAGCCTGACACCGGGAGCATCTAGATACTTAACTCCGGGCTCATAACAATGTCCATCGAGGATCCCGGCCCTTCCAGCTAGGTGAAAGCCTGACAGCGGGAGCATCTTGAGACCTAACCCCAGATCAAAATGAAGTCCATCAAGGATATAGGCCCTGCCATCTAAGTGGAAGCCTGACAACGGGAGCATCTCGAGACTTACGATTGACCCGATGATCATGGCCTGCCACAAACTCTACTGCCAAAAGAGCTGGAGAGTCAAAAGATATAATATTCATCAAAGGAAAGAACGCAGATGTTTTGCGGATAGAAACATTTCAAGTCATCACAACTCCAGGTATGACTTACGGTCTTGCCCTCCACATCTCGGAGGCAATACCCTCCTAAGCTTAATTCCTTCTATACAATATACGGGCCTTCCTAGTTGGGATTGAGATTCAATACGGCGGCTGAGCTTTCTGCTGCATCTACCTTTTTCAAGACCAAGACCCCCTCCGTGAAATGCTTGATTCGAATGTGCTTATCATAATACTTAGCCATTCTTTGCTTGACCTCTTCCTGTCGGTTAGCAGATAGGTCGCGCAGCTCCTCCACCATGTCAAGGGAGAGCTGAAGCTCGTCCTCGTTCTCGGCCCGCCACTCTTCTCCACCTTCCGATGTTGCCACCATCTGCGGTGTCTGAACCTCGAACTAGATAGGAAGTACTGCTTCGCATCCATGGGAGAGTTTGAAAGGAGTCTCCCTTGTGGCCGTGTTGGGGGTGGTCCTCAAGGCCCAGAGGACTGAAGGGAGCTGTTCAACCCAGCTCCCCTTCAAGTTGTCAACTTTCTTCTTCAAGAGGTTTATAATGATCTTGTTTGCCGCCTCCACCTACCTGTTGCTCCTGGGGTGGTGGACCGAGGAAAAACTGAGGTCGATCCCAAGCTGCCCACAAAATCCGATGATTTCCGCGCTAGCAATCCAAGGCCCATTGTCTGTGACAATGGCTTGGGGCAACCCATGTCTGTAAATGATCTCCCCTCATACGAAGTTCCTGATTACCTGGGAGGTCACTTTGGCCAGTGCCTTCACCTCCAACCATTTAGAAAAATAATTGATCATCACTAACAGGAACCTCCTCTTCCTGTTGGCCTGGGGGAAAGGTCATACCAGATCCATTCCCCAAATGGTGAAGGGCCAGGGTATTGTGATGCTCATGAGACGCTGAGCTGATAGAATTTGGAGAAGGGCGAACAACTAACAATTGTGGCACTTCTTTGCAAACTCAGCGGCATCATGGCCCAAGGTCAACCAGAAATATCCTTGCCAGACTATCCTTCCTTCCAAGGTCTTGCTCCCTAGTGACTCACGCACTCCCCGGAATGGACCTCTTCCAAAATCTTCGGGACCTCCCTCTCGGCCACGCAATGTGCCAACATCCCCGAGAGGTTCTTCCTATACAGCTAGCCATCGTGCATAAGGTAGTATACCGACTTATGTTTAAATCACTTCTTGTCCATCCCCTCTGGATAATCCCACGTGGATAGGAAGGTTGCAAAAGTATCCATCCACGAGATATGCTGGTCCACCTCCATCAGCTCCCCCTCTTCGATGGACGGGCGGAACAAGTCAGTGATGGTGCCACCCAACCGGGGTACGTGCTTGGCCAATTGATCTACTGGCTCATTTTCTTTCCTTGGAATGTGTAGGATGGAGAACGTTTGAAACATGTCGATCACCCCCTACACCTTTGCTAAGTAAAACTAGAGACTTGGCTCCTTAGCCTCGAACTCGCCATTGATCTAGGAGGCCACCACCATGGAGTCTATGAGGACCTCCACATCATGCACTCCCAGTTCCCTGGCCAGGAGGAATCCTGCTATCACTGCCTCATACTCAGCTTGATTGTTGGTGATGGGAAAATATACTACCACTGATTGCTCGGTCTTTACTCCATGGGGGCTTTCCAAGATCACCCCCACCCCCAAGGAATGCCTTCCTGAAGTGCCATCCACCATCACCTTCCAAGGGACTGGACGAGTGAGTTCTGCCTCCGCCACCTCGACCACAAAATCAGCAAGAAAGACAGTCATCGCCTGGGCCTTGATCGAGAGGTGGGGAATGAAGGATATGTCGAACTCACTCAACTCCACCGATCACTTTGCCAACCTCCCTAAGTTCTCCACCCACTCAAAGATGTTCTGGATTGGGTGGTAAGTCACCACCCGGATGGAGTGCGCCTGGAAGTAGGGTCTGAGCCTCTGAGCGGAGATAACCATGGCAAAAGCCAACTTCTCTAGAATCGGATATCGGAACTCTGCCTTCCTCAAGACCATACTCACATAGTAGATAGGTAATTTCTTCTTCCCTTCTTCTCGGACCAAGACGCAGCTTAAGGCCTCGGCTCCCACCCCAAGATACAGGGACAATTCCTCCCCTTCCTTGGGCCCTTGGAGGAGCAGAGCCTGGGTCAACTGCCTCTTTAAGGCTTGGAATGCCTCCTCGAACTCCTTGGACCACTCAAACTTCTGACCCCCCTCCCCCAATGCTTTGAAGAAGGGGGAGCAATTCTCTCCCACCCGAGAGAGGAACCTGCTTAGTCCTGCCAACTTTCCCGTTAGCCTCTGGACCTCCTTGGCATTCCGAGGCAACCCCAACTCCATGATCTCCTTCACCTTATCAGAGTTGGGCTCTACACCTGCAAGAGTAAGGAGATGGCCTAGGAACTTACCCCTGCTTGCCCCGAAGACATATTTCAAGGGGTTTAGCCTCATCTTGTACTTTCGCAGGGTATTGAAGGTCTCTTCCAGATCCCAGAGGTTAGAGACAATATCCCGAATCTTGATCATGAGATCATCTACGTACACCTCCAGGTTCTATCACTTCTGCTCTTGAAAGCCCTGTCCGTCAACCTTTGATATGTTGCCCGCACATTCTTTAGCCCGAAGGGCATCATCTTACAGCAGTAGCACTCATCCCCAAGTGATGAAGGAGACATCTTTTATTTTGGACGGGTGCATCCTGATTTGACGATAACCTGAAAAGGCATCTAAGAAACTCATCACAGAAAAACCAATGGCTGAGTCAACTAACGCGTTGATCCAAGGCAAGGGATAACAATTCTTAGGACATGATTTATTTTATAAAGAAAAATCAACACACATCCTCAACCGACCATATCATTTTTTAGCCATCACAACATTGGAGACCTAGCCAAGGTATTGGTTTTCGGATACAAAGCCGGCCTTGAGGAGCTTGGTCATCTCCTCCCGGATGGGCTCGACCATCATGTCTAATGTCGACCTCTTCTTCTGCTGGATGGGGCAGACTTCTGTATCCAGGTTTATGCGATGGCAGGCGACATCCATATTGATCCCCAGCATATCTGCCGCGCTCCACGCGAAGATGTCCACGTTCTACTGGATGTATTCCAGCATCCTCCCGTGGTTCTACAGGCTCAGCCCCCCACTTATCCGCACCTTCTCCACCCTGCCTCCCTGGGTGAGAACATCCATCTCCACCACCTCCTTGGCAGCCACCAACTAGGACTGCTCTTCCCACTCTCCAATGGCTCCCTCACCTGGGACTGTGATCTCCTCCTCCTCAGCGTCCACCACGGCCATCAGCTCGGCCAGCTCCTCCAAAGCTCCTTCCTGCACCTCCACCTGGGTACGGACCTATTCCTCCACTTCCATCTGCACCTCTCCTTCGGCCTCCTTCCTGGATAGCTCCTCAATCCTCCTCTCCATCGCCTTTGCTCTTCCCTACCAAGAGATGGAGTTCACTGTGGTGACATAGAACTCCATTGCCACCTTGGGGTCTCCCTGGACGCTGACCTGGATTCCCTCAGCATTGAACTCCAAGCACCGACGGAAAAATGAGGGCACACATCGGAATGCACATATGAGGGGTCTTCTGAAGATAGCATTGTAACTTTTGGCCGCATCCACGATGACGAACCTGTAGTTTCTGGACTGCCCCCCCCCCCCCAAGGTAACTTGGAGTCCTACTCCTCCTTCCACTTACTTCCTCTCTCATAAGAACCCAAAGAGAGGTCCATCCGATGCCAGCACCCTCCGAGCCTCCACCTCCATTGCATCAAACGCCTTCTTGAAGATGACGGTGACCGAGCTCTCGTTATCAATAAGGATCAGGGAGACAGTAAAATTTTCGACCGCGGTCTGGATGACCAACGAATCGCAAAAAGAATCCTCATGATCCGGCATGTCCTTACTGGAGAAGGTGATCTTATCCTCTGTGGTGGGGCTAGAGATGTGGAGGCAATGCTCCGGCGGTACATAATATGGAGACTCGCCTTCTAGGCAGCATCAACTCCCCCCCCACCCCCACCCCCCACCCCACCCCTCGTGGATCACTCTGAGCCCTCCTTTGTTGCCTACATCGGGCCTATCCTCGCACCGGTCATCCTCTCCCCTAGGCAGGACCTCATCAATCTGCACCTCCTGGTGGGGTTGCCGCTACAGCTCCCTGTTAGCTCTGATCTCAAGGAACTTCAGGCACATGGTCGTGGCATGACCCTCTTCTTGGTGGAAGTCACAATAGGGCAACTCCACCCTGACTTCCTACCTCTCCTTTATTATCCTCTCCTCCTTTAGGCTATCGCCATAGCCTGATGTTAATTGGGGAGAGGAGGCCTCTGGCCCTGCCTCCAGCCTGGAGGGTTGATCTTGCCCTGGCCCCAATGACGGTTGTCTCCTCTGTGGAAACCTCTTCATTGGCCTTGGTCCTGCCACTCCTTCTGCCTCCAGTTGAGCGGATTGTTCGGCTCCTAAAGCCCTCACCTTGGCAGCTACTGTTGTTCCCTCTGTCGGGGTTCAGCTCTCCTAACCTCCTGACCTCTGTCACCTCATGGCACCTTCTCCTCCTCTGTGGCCCACCTGGCCAACTTCCAAGCAAAGTCCGGGTTTGGCGCCTCCCCGTCAACCTCCCTCACAACCCTCTCCATCAACTCCTCAAAAGAGAGAGGAGACACCCTCTTCAGCTCCATCCTGAAGAAGCCTTGCTATAGCCCCAGGGTGAAGCCATCATCACGGTATGCCCTAACATCTCCTACACCTTTAAGGCCTCCTCATAGAACTGATCCACATAGCTCCTCCAGGTCTCGTTCACCCCCTGCTTGATGTGGAATAGGGACTCAGAATCCTTCTTCTTCTTCTTGGAGGTGGTGAACCTTAGCATGAACCCCCAGAGTAGGTCCTCGAAGCAGTAGATGGAGCTGACCGGTAGCTAGTGGAACCAATCTATTACCCTCTCCTTGAGGGTGGTGATGATGAGTCTGCACTTAAAGCCATCTGACATCTACCTTATCGAAACTACATCCTCGAACCACTGGATGTGATGAATCGGGTCGTCCTTCTCGGTGTAATAGGACATCTCCGGCTACCGAAACTTCTCTGGAACTGGGGCGGATGAAATCAACTAACTAACGGGGCTGCCTCCCCCTACTGGGCGAGCCGGGGGATCTCGCACACCCATCTCGTCAATCTGGCCTCCACTTGTTGAGCCGGGGAATAACACTCGCCCATACAGATCTTGCACCCACCCATCCTCAGCTACCTCCTTCCCAGCTCATCGAGTCGGGGCATCCTTGCCTAGGGCTGGGGCAGCGACAACTAGGATTGTTGGCGTCGAGCACTCGACACGTGTGTCGAGTGCGAACGTGATGAGGCTGATCACCTCCTGTCGGAAATCCTAGAACATCCTGAGGGTGGCGAGTGGAGGGGGAGGTGGCGAGTCGACCCTATCAGATCCCTATCCTTCTCCTCCAGTCATCGAGCTCACTAAGGATTTTCGGGGCTAATCACTCTCCATGCTCACCGCACCAAAATGTTGAAACCGAAAAATCGGTCTCTATGGAGTTTGACCCTTGAGGAAGGGGTGATCGCATACTTACTTCTCTCTCACAAGCTAAATGACCGAAGACTTAGCATAAGGAACAGACCCAAGGCTCCAGCAAGGAGGTCACACCATACACCCGGAAAATCTTAGAGCGCTTCCCCTCCTCAGCTAAGTGTTGAGCTAAGGATACCTCAAAAAGCTAAAGAAGACCAGGGCACAAGTAAGCATGCCTTCTCAGGTATCCCCTTTGGTCTATTTATAGTTTTCTGAAAACGGCCTGCAAATAGAGTACCCCTACTATTCTAACCAGATATATGCAGTCCCAATCAGCATGCCAACAACGTAACTTGCAATTCTGAAAGAATACCTGCAAGCCTGCAGGGGTAAAAGGATAAAAACATCGATAGGTGAGTGGTCCATGAGATTCCACTTGCCTGGTGTGGCGAGTTCCTGATGAGGCAGGCACTCGCTACCTCCTTGAGGGCCAGGGTGAGTGCGGGTCCAGCTTGCCCCGCTTGTCGGCTGCCTGCCGAGATGCTAGGGGCGAGTGCGAGCCCACCTACTCCACTCTCCCCTTCTATGCTACCGCAACCCAGGCGAGTCGAGCAGTCCCAAAGATACTCGGCCCCCTTCTAACTCGCCGGGAACTTGGACTGCGTCAAGATGGCTGGACCAGCTCTTGCTGACACCACTCGCTGAATACAGGGTTGTACAGAAAGATCTGGGTCATGGATAGGTTCACCACTTTCACTTTCCTCACTAATTTCCTCATTTCTTTCCCTATGATATTTTCTTCCTTAGAGAAGTCCTCTTTACTATCAAATTCTTCAACAATTATCATGCCCCTTTTCAGAGCATGTTTCTTCTTTCCTTGAGAGGTGTTTTGCAGAACCTTCTTATACCTATCCAGGGTATTTAGATCTATTTTCCTCATGTGGTGAGTATTAGACCCATACTTCTTCTGCAAGTAGTTGGGATATTCTGTTAATAGGTATAGAGAAAGAATCATTTCTACAATGGGAACATGTAGGCTTTCCTTTATTCTTAGGAAGATGACTTCAGCCCAATCTGTCTTCTTTATCAGAATGACTCTTCTTATCAGTTCAAACATTTTTTTGAATTCCTATCAGGAGATTCAAATTTAAATAGAAGGGCCTTTACTATTATATCTGCCAAGAATTTCCCTTTCAGATTGAAATTCTTTCTTTCTAGAGATCCATAGGTCTTTCTAGCATACTCACACCAGGCTAAGGCTACTTTAGTGTCCTTTTTGGGTGATATTATCATAATCCTCAGATTGAGGAAGTCGCGGAGCCTTAGCAAGACGCTTATGGTTTTTCTTTATGTGTACTCCACCAATCTTTCTATTTAGGGATTCTCCTGATGAATACATCTTCTCATTTGAAAAGAAATTCAATGCCTCCTTCAGAATTACTGTAGGTTCTAAAGGAGCAAATTCCAAGTTGACGATGTCAAGTAGACTGATGACTATCTTGATTTTTCTAGAGCTTCCAGAAATCCATTCCTTACAATCTTTGTGCCCTCTTGCAAGTAAACTTCTCGTTTGGTGGCCATATTTGTGTGATCTTTGAAGATTCTAGTTGTCGAGAGAGATCAAAAGTGAGACAGAGACTAGTTCTAAGTTGTTTATGTTTCAAGTTTTAAACTTAAACCTTTGGCACTATTGTAAATGCATATATATAATATAGGAAATGAAGCGCCGCAAACCTGGGTAGATGAACTGCTTAAATTTGATGACTGAGATTTGATTTGAGAAAGATAACGTAATAATAACCCATCAAGACTGTACCATCTTGAGACATTAGACTCATTCTTGATATACTTGTACCAAGGTTAGAATTCTAGTAACTACTAGAAGCAACCAGATTGCATAATATTAGCATGAAAACATGTTAGTAACAATAAGTAAAATAACAGTTGATAAATCAAACTCACTCTAGATTACGCATACTCAACTATATTTTAAAGAAATTAAATTTTGCTTCATTTAGAGGTTTAGTGAATATATCAACCACTTGTTTGTCTATGAGTACAAACTCAAGGTAGATAAAATGATACATAATCTTAATATGCTTAGTCCTGCTGTGTGATACATTATTCTTAGCAATTGAGATGACATTATATGAATCACAAAACATAGGGGTTTTACATATCTAGAGATTGTAGTCTTGTAGCTGATGCTGAATCCATAATAGTTGTTCATAGCAACTGCCTGCTGAGCTATACTCTGACTTGGTTGAGGATATTGTCACATTGGTCTGCTTCTTGCTGCTCCATGAGCCCAATTTTCTCCCTAGGAACTATCATGTCCCAAAGGTACTTTTTCTATCTTCTTTGCAACCTGCAAAATCTGCAGAAAAAGCCAAATAACTCAAAGTCATTGTTCCTAGGGTACCAAAGTTCAAGATCTTGAGTGTCCTTAAGTTATCTCAAAATCCTCTTTATAGTTGAGTAATGAGATTCCTTGGGGCATGTCTGGTACCTTGCACAAACACATGGTGCATACATTATATCTGGTCTACTAGCAGTTAAATATAGTAGAGATCCAACAATAGACCTGCACATGGACTCATCAAAAGGTTTCCTTTTCTTATCCTTGTCCAGGGATATATTGATTCCATGGGAGTTTTCATGGTGGAGGCAGACTCCAAACCAAACTTTTTAATTAGTTCTCTAGTGTACTTGGTCTAATAGATACAAATTCCATCTTTAGACTATTTTACTTGGAGACCTAAGAAATACTTGAGCTCTCCCATACTACTCATTTCAAAATCATTCTATATCAGGTTGGAAAATCTCTTGAAAAGGTTGTCATCACTGGACCCAAATATAATGTCATCAATATATATTGGACTAGGAGACACTTGCCCTTTGTTTCCATAAGAAAGAATTTACTTTTTATCTTCCCCATTGAGAACTCGTTCTTAATGAAGAAGGTAGATAGGGTTTTATACCAAGCCATATGGGCATGTTTATCCCATATAAAGATTTACTGAGAAAGTAAACATGATCAGGAAGAGTTGGATGTACAAAACCTAAGGGCCGCTCTACATATACCTCTTCCTTGAGTTTGCTATTTGAAAAGGCTAACTTGATGCCCATTTGATATACTTTGAATCCTTTGAACGCAACATAGCCAAGAAACAACCTTATAGCCTCTAGCCTTGCAACTAGAGCAAAGGTCTGGTCAAAGTCAATGCCCTCTTCTTATTTGTATCCTTTGGTGATGAGTGTTGCCTTGTTCATTACAACCACACCATTCTCATTTAGCTTATTTTTGAAGATCCACTTGGTGCTAATGATGTTGTGTCCTTCTGGTTTTGGTACCAACTTCCAAACTTTACATCTCTTGAACTGGCGTAGTTCATCATATATTGCATTTATCTAGTAAAGATCTTAATTTGCTTCTTCTAATTTCTTTTGAAAGGGGAAACTAGATCTGATATACTCTAGAGGGGGGGTGAATAGAGTATATGGTGCTTTTTAAAACACAAAGAAAATCTTTTGCAAGGCTTTACAACAATTGTTGTAATGAATGTGAGCAGGGAAGCAGAAATAAAATAAACCACAAAACTAAGCTATGCACAAAAGAATCTAGTCCAGAAACAAAAGAAAAACATGCACAACCAGAAGACACAAGGAAATATAGTGGTTCCCCAACTTGGGTACATCCACTCTTCTACCACACTAGGTAGGAATCCACTGCAGGATGAGTTGATCAGGTGTCCTGGGCACCAATGAGCTTTTGATAAGGTGCTCAAAAACCAAATCAGATTTTTTGATCAGGTGTCTTGCCACCAATAAGCTTTTGATAAGGTGCTCAAAAACCAACTTCAAACTTTTGAAGGGAGTTTGAAAAACCCTTTACAGAATGGGGGTGAGAGAGTGATGGCAGTCTTCTCTTTCTCAAGCAACTGAGAAGACTATGTGGATTCAGTGATGTTGTCAAAGCTCCCCCTGAGTCCTTGAAGTCTTCAGGAAGATGAGCTTTGCTGAGGGTGATAGGCCTTCAAAGATAGATCTCCAGCAAAGGATGATTTCAGCAAGCTGAAATATTGAGTGTCTGGAGTCTTGAAGTGATGTTGGCCTTGAACACTTGAGAGCTGAAGAGATCTTAAGATTTGAAAGCTTGATCTCTTGATGAGTGTTCTTCTGAATTCTTGTTGACAGAAAATTTTTCAGAGTCTCTGTATATTGAAAGATGTCCTGTTCTTGTCAATCTCTCTTAACTGTGCATCATTCAAGAAAAACATTCTCTCTTTTATTCTCTGAATCTCAATAGGAAAATTGCTCTGTCAAAGATAGCCGTTGGTCTGAATTAATTACAGCCTTAATTGCATAAAAGGTTCTGAAGGAAAGTCCACTGATATATTCCTTGTAAAATCCCTTGAAACTTGCTCCAGAATTAAATGAAAACGGCTGGCAGATCTTCTGACTTAAATGCAGAATAACTTCTATCTTGATTTGAATTTGAATTCTGAAGATCAACTAAAATCGTCGAACTGAGCTCTGCTATCGTCGAGCTGAGCTCAGCGAACTGGAAAAAGCAAGCAGCAAAGAAATCGTCGATCTGAGCTCAAAGATCGTCGAACTGAGCTCAGAGATAAAGATCCAGTACAGAGTCAAAATCGTCGACCTGAGCTCAGCGATCGTCGAATGGAGTTCGACGATATTGAGAAGTTGAGCTCAGCGATCGTCGATCAGAGCTCGACGATATTGAGAGGCTTGAGCTCAGCGATCGTCGAATGGAGCTCGACGATCTGCCAAAGTTGAGCTAGACGATCGTCGACCGGAGTTCGACGAAACGTCGTGCTGAGCTCGACGATTTGGACTTAGTCTCCAGAAATACTTGGGTCTTCAGAGCAGCTTTCAAACCTAGACTCCTGATCCCTTAGACTCAATTCTAATTGACCTATAATCTATACAGAAGGTCAAAACATAGAATCCTAGAGACATAGTGATCCTGACCCAAATTAGTAATAGGGTGTTCCAACAATCTCCCCCTATTTGGGTTAGGAGAACTATTTACAGACATTGAAAAACAAACAACATCAGACAGAAAAAAATAAAACAACAACAACAAGACACAGAGCAGAACCATCACAGAGATATATTATATATGTGATATCCAGATAGCAGTTAGAAGAACCAAAAGTTGTCACCTTACAGAGTTATTCCTTTTCTTTGCCTTTTACCATTTTAATTTCCCTGTTAGGATTTAATGCTTGTTGTTTTGATCTGGTATCATCAGCTGCACCCAAATAGATTTGCTTTGAAGCCCTGCAAACCACTGCAGCTGGATGCAACTCCATGTACCTGTCTGCATCAAAAAACTTACTGGAAGCATATCTTTCTAACTCTTTTTGCCTCTGCTCTGACATGGTGGATATGTTGGAGGTGTCTAGCCCTTGTTCCTTTGCTTTCTTTATCTGATCTAAGGCAGCCAGTTCTTTCATCCTTGCAGTCCAAGCCATAGGATTTTTCTCAGGATCCTCAAATGGAACAGGTGGCTCATACCTGTTGGAAGTAGTTTCTTGAGGTGTCCTGGCAGTCACATTTTCTCTAAGCTTATAAGGGAATGGACCTGAAGATGTATCAGAAGAAACATGTCCACCCCTGGAATAAGGATGCTGCCTGGAGTATCCTTTGGAGTAAACCTGAGTTTCTCTTTGGTTTCCCCTATATCCTCCCCTTCTAGAGTAGGACCCCCTAGATTGGCTTTCCCTTTGATATGTTCTTGCATGAGGCTGGTAGGGAGCCTGGCTTCTAGCAGGGCCTGATCTTGCAGAGCTGCCACCTGCACCTGTATCAGGTGGAGGTGGTGGAGGAGGATGAAGGTGCTTGGACTGGGAAGAATCTTTATCAAACTTCCTCTTCTTCTTCATTGCCTTTAACTGGTTCCTGGAGAATTGCATCCAATGCTCAGAGATTGGGCAATTGTGCAGAATATAATATGGAACATCATTATCATCTCTGACTTTGGCAGGAGGAACTCTCTTCAAGGCCTTACTTCTTGCCTTTCTTTTCCTTGCAATTGTGGCAGATGAGTCATCAGAAGCAGTAGCATAATCCTCAGATTCAGAGCTTTGTTCATCATACAGTGCATCAAGCTTCTTCATCAAATCCTCTTTTAACTGGACAGCAGCTGATGGGGCAGAAGATACAGAAACAGGAGGAGCAACAGGAGCAACAGCAGATGTTACAACAATTACAGGAGCAGCAGCAGCTTCAGAGATAATAACTTCTACAGCAGTGGCAACTTCAGAGATAGCAACTTCAACAGCAGGCTCAACATCAACAGCCTCTGTCATCAGAAAATCCTGTGAGAAGGGCTCAACAGCAGCAATAGAAACAGTTTCTGCCTCAGTAGCAACAGCAATTCTAGAGGTAGACACAGCATTGTCTTCAGCAGCAGCAGCATCAGCATCATCATAAGCAGCATTCACTGACTGAATGAAATCAGAGAGGATTCTGGGGTCACAGCAGGAGAAGGGCACTAGAGCCCTGGTCAAGTCTTCTGACTGGGCAGCAAGAACCTCTGGGGGCTGGACAGTATAGACTTCTGGAATGCAGCTGAAGTAAGCAGGGTCAAAGGTAGACAGCAAAGACCTTAGGTCTATTGCAAGTACTGGAATGGCAGCAGCAGCAGACACAGAACCAGTGGCAGTAGCAGTAGCAGAAGCAACAGCAGCATCAGAAACACCAGCAGGAGGAGCAGCAGCAGCAACAGCAGCCTGGAAGCTGGCTTCATAGGGCATCTCCCCCTGCCTGGATGCAGAATCCTGTGCATCAAGGCACACTGCTGGGGGTGCTGCTATGGGGGTAAGGAAAGAGGACAGCCTGGCAGAGAGAGCTGCCACTGATTGTTGCAGAGGAGCTAAGGAGGCCTCCATGAGAAGGGAGAGCCTAGGAGCAAGGAGCTCATACAACAGATCAGCAAGGGCTGGGAGATCTACATGCTCAAGGGGAGCAGAGGTAGAAGGTACAGGGATGGCTGAGGGAGCTGGAGGAGGAGGGCTGAAGGGTGGAAGGGATGGCTCAGGAGAGGGTATGGTAGAGATGGAGGGTACAGGAATGGAAATGGAGGGAGTGAAGGTGGGTTGATCAATAAGTTGATGGAGAAGGTCTTGGAAAGTTGTTGAGGTGGTGGGGAAATCTGGAGGAGAGGAGGGGGAATCATCCATGTAGGAGTCATCCAAGAGAGTGAAGGATGGAATGGATGTAGAGGAGGTGACATCTGGAGGTGGATAGGAGAAAAGGGGATGGAAGTGGTCTGCTGGAGGAGATGAAATTGTTGCTGGGGATGGAATTGAGGTTGGAGATGGGCTGGAAATGGTAATGGTGGAGGTTGCTGGAGAGGTGGATGGAGCTGGAGGAGGGGAAGCAGCAGCACTGGCAGCAGGCAGGTCTTCTGCAGGGGCAGAGACCTGGGGTGGAGTGACTCTAAGAGTCCTGGTGCCTGAAGGGCCAGAAGAGGAGGGCCTGGAGATTTGCCTGTCCCATTTGCCAAAAAGGGCACAGGTGAGTCTCTTGGAGGCATTGATGTGCACTCCAGAGGAGACTAGCAGTGCAGGGCACTTAGTCTGGAGGAATATTCCCAGAATTCTTCCAAAGTTGACAAAGGTCTTGTTGATCTTTTTCTTCAATAGATCAAAGAACACTTCTCCCCAGTTCAAGCTTTTTCTATCTACTAGAGCTCCCATAAGGCAGAGCTGGAATCTGGAGATAGTATCATGAGCAGAATGCTTGGCCAAAAGGACCTTGCCTACAACATCAGCCATAAACCTGTATTCCACAGACAGGTTTCTCTTAAACAGTTTGCTAGGGTTCCCCTCAGGATGACCCATCCTGGCAAGAACATCAGCAAACTCTTCTCCAGAAAGGTCAGCAGAGTCTTCACCATTCCTGAAGCCAAATACCTCTGTGAGTACTGCTGAAGTCAGAGGTACCTGGGTGCCACCAATGGAGCCAACTATGGTGTTGTTGTCCAGGTTGTGGGCAGTATATACCCATTCTTTAATTTCATCAGATGCTAGTTTGATTCTGGTGGACATCAAGGCAGTTAATTGCTGTTCTTTGAATAAGTTGAGAATATCTTGGAAGATTTGATCTGTGGTGTTGAAGGAATCGAAATCGATGTCAAAGCCGGCATCAAATTTCATTGCAGAGAGTACAGCAACTGAAACGGCCATGGTACCTGCAAAAAATCAACAAACAAAACGACCAAGGTAGAACTGTTTGGAGGGAAGAAATGTTTGCAGAGAAATTGAAAGCGCAAGAGAGAACGACGGCGAAAAAAGAGTTTTATATTAGGGTTCGACGCAGAAAAGGAAAGATCGTTGAACTCTGTTCGACGATCGAGGCTCCTAAAGGAATCTGAAGAGACTCCAAAATCATCGATCTCCGTTCGACGATCTGGAAAGGCGTCGAGCTCCGTTCGACGATCGTTCAATGAACAAAATCGTCGAGCGCCGTTCGACGATCGTTGACCAGAGGAGATAGTCCATACTATCAGAGGGGCGCTGAACTCAGTTCGACGATTCTGGAAATCGTCGAACTCCGTTCGACGATCTTTGGGAAAATCGTCGAGCGCAGTTCAGAGATCAGAGAATTTCTAGATACTAAGAAAAATCAGAAATTTTGCCTAGTCTTGGTCAATTTTAGCTTTCAAAATCTTGGGTTTTATTTGAGACTTCCTCCATCTAGCATGCCTAACTGATTTAGGAAGAAAGTATGTTTCTTTTCATCCAAAGGCTTGGTGAAAATATCTCCCCTTTGTAAATCAGTTGGGATATACTGCAATTCAATTTTATTCTTCTCAACATTATCCCTTAAGAAATGATGCCTAATTTCTATATGTTTTGTCCTACTATGGAGGACTGGATTTTGAGCTATGGAGATAGCACTTGTATTGTCACAAAATATTTTTGACTTCTCTAAGGTGTAACCATAGTCTAGGAGTTGATTTTGAATCCACAATATTTGTGAACAACAACTGCCTGCAGCCATGTATTCAGCTTCAGCAGTTGAAGTTGACACAGATGTTTGTTTCTTGCAAAACCAGGAGACAAGTCTATCACCAAGGAACTGACAAGTTCCACTGGTGCTTTTCCTGTCAATTCTGCATCCAGCATAATCAGCATCAGAGAATCCAGTTAACTCAAATGCTGAATCTTTTGGATACCAGAGTCCTAGATTTGGACAACTTTTAACATACCTGAGAATCCTCTTTACTAATGTGAGGTGTGACTCTCTAGGGCTAACTTGGAATCTAGCACATATACATGTAGCAAACATTATATCTGGTCTACTAGCTGTAAGGTACAGTAAGGAGCCAATCATTGCTCTATATGTTGTCTGATCAACAGGTTTCCCATGTTCATCAGCATCCAATACAGCATTGGTAGGCATGGGTGTTTTCATGCAAGATGCCTCAGACATGCCAAATTTCTTAACCAGTTCATTAGCATATTTGGTTTGAGAAATAAAGATGCCCTCAGCATGTTGTTTGACTTGCAATCCTAGGAAGAAGGATAGCTCACCCATGCTACTCATCTCAAATTTAGAGTGCATTAGGTTGGAAAACCTTCTGCATAGTTTTGAGTCGGTAGAACCAAAAATGATATCGTCTACATAAATTTGTACTAGTAGGGTATGGGACTTATGGGTTCTAATGAAAAGAGTTTGGTCTACTCTACCCCTTATAAAATCATTTTTCAAGAGAAAGCATGCTAGGGTCTCATACCATGCTCTGGGAGCTTGCTTGAGACCATATAATGCTTTATTCAATTTAAAAACAAAATCAGGATGAGTTGGAGAGATAAAACCTGGAGGTTGTCTGACATAGACTTCCTCTTTGATGTCTCCATTTAAGAAGGCACTCTTGACATCCATTTGATAAACTTTGAAGCCTTTGTGAGCTGCATAAGCTAAGAAAATCCTGATGGCTTCTAATCTTGCAACAGGTGCAAAGGTCTGGTCGTAGTCAATTCCTTCTTCTTGAGAATATCCTTGGGCAACTAGCCTTGCCTTGTTCCTTACTATTACTCCTTGATCATCCAGTTTGTTTCTGAATACCCATTTTGTTCCAACAATGGAATGATCCTTAGGCTTTGGCACTAGTTCCCATACTTTGTTCCTCTCAAATTGATGCAGCTCCTCTTGCATGGCAATGATCCAGTGTGGATCTTGCTCTGCATCTTGAATGGACTGAGGTTCAATTTGAGAAAGGAAGCAGGTGTGCAACAGGTTTTGGTTGACCTGATTTCTGGTTTGCACACCAGCTGAGAGTTCTCCAATTATTTGGGTAATTGGATGGTCTCTGGATGTTACTAAGTCAACAGGGGTTGTTGATTGTTCATCAACCTGTATTGTTGTTTCCTCTTGTGGTACAACAACTGGCTCTTCAAGCTGAGCTTCAATATGTTGAGCATTGCTTTCATCTTCACTGCTTTCATCCTCTTGAACAACCTGTAGCTTGTTCATATCTTCAACTAGAGAGTGTTCCTGCAAAGGTTCTATGGTAGAAGAAATCTTCTCCTTGAAAGACATGTTAGTTTCATCAAAAGAGACATGAACAGATTCCTCAATTTTCAATGATGATTTATTATAAACCCTATATGCCTTACTGATCATGGAGTATCCCAGAAACACTCCTTCATCAGCTTTGGCTTGAAATTTTGCTAGATGTTTCTTATCATTATTGTGAATATAACAAATGCAACCAAAAATTTTGAAATAGTCAACTCTAGGTTTCTTCCCTTTGAGTAATTCATAGGGAGTCTTTCCCTTCAGTTTATGTATCAGACTCCTGTTCAGCACATAGTTGGAGGTGTTTACTGCCTCTGCCCAAAAGGATAGAGGTAGATGAGCATCTGACAACAATGTGGTGGCAGATTCAATAAGGGTTCTATTTTTCCTTTCAGCTACCCCATTTTGTTGAGGAGTTCTAGGAGCTGAGAAAGTGTGCCTGATCCCTTCACTCTGACAGAACTCTTGCATAAGAAGAGAATCAAACTCTGTCCCATGATCACTTCTGATCAGGGCAATGTGAGTATTGAACTCAATCTTTACACATTTGAGAAACTCTGTCAGACACTTAAAGTTATCAGACTTCTTCCTTAGAAAGAACACCCAAGTGAATCTGGAGAAGTAGTGTAGGATTTCCCTCCTAGGCTTTGTACTGTGATGGGTCCAAATAGATCCATGTGTAACAGATACAATATCCTAGGTGAATCACTCTTATTAAGTGACTTAAAGCTGTTTTTAGTTTGCTTGCCTAATTGACAAGCCTTGCAAAGTCCTTCCTTCTTGTAGGGGCCAGAAGGTAGTCCTCTAACAAGGTTGTCCTTGGATAGCCTAGCAATAGTTCTAAGGTTTAGGTGTCCTAATCTCTTATGCCATAAAACATTTGGTCTATGAACTGAATTGAATAAGCAGATGTCTACAGTAGTTGAAAGAAAATCTACTAAGTAGATGTTACCTTTCCTTTTACCTGTTAACACAGTTGTGTTGTCCTCTGATTTGATTTTGCATGAAGTTTTGCTGAAGTTCACTTGGTAGCCTTCATCACACAGCTGACTGATGCTGATTAGGTTGTGCTTCAGTCCTTCCACATATGCTACCTTCTTGAAGGTTACAGAACCAATCAGGACTGCTCCATATCCTTTAGTTTGTCCAAAGTTGGAATCACCAAAGATAACTTTGGGTCCAAGCTTGGCTTTAAAGGAATTGAGGTTGTCCTTGTTCCCTATCATGTGCTTGGAGCACCCACTATCCAAATACCATTGCTGGTTAGATGTTGGATAGGTCTTCATCTGCACATAAAGCAATTCACTTGTTTTTGACCCAGTTTACCTTGGGCCTAGGTTGATAACCTTTAAACTCGGAAATAAAAGATATCCCTGGCTGACTCTTATATCCTTCAGGATGATATCTCCTTGGAGGTAAAATCCATTCAGTATAAGGGTTAAATGTTTGGGATGAAGAACCCTCAGGATTCAATTTTGACTTGCCCTTGAAAATTTTTCCACTGCTCTGACCCCTGTTCGACGATCTTGGAGCTGAGTTCGACGATCTTGGGTCAGATCGTCGAGCTCCGTTCGACGGTCGACTATGGCTGAGGTCAGGTATATGGGATCGTCGAGCAGCGTTCGACGATCTTGGCTGAGATTGTCGACCTGCGTTCGACGATATTTCCTGAGATCGTCGAGCTGCGTTTGGCGATCGTCGAGCTTCATTCGGCGATCGTCGATCTCCGTTCGACGATTTGTGCTGGACCTTAGTTTTCTGAGGCAGATCAGAATTCTTCCTGGCAACCTCTACAACTCCCTTTCCCTTGTCAGAAATGAACTTGATAGGGGTTGTTAGAACAATAGGTTGGCTGGATGAGGCACCCAAGCCCAGTGTACTGTTGAATCTTGAGTTCACTGTGCTTGTGATGTCCATCAACTTGATGCTTCTCCCATTGAGAGATTCTTCAAGCTTCTTGGCCTCAAAGAGCTCACTCTTCAGTGAAGCTATCTGTTCCCTATAGTTCTCCAACTCCTGAGAGAGTTTGAGGTTTTCTGATTTTAAATCACTTTGTTCAGATAATTGATTTCTGAGAGAGATGATCTCTTTCTCAGACTTTAGCAGATCTAAACATAGTGCTTTAAATTCAAGCTTAAAATCTTCTGAGGTAAAATCAAAAGAGCTGATTACCTGGTCTTCTTCTGGTTGAGTCTCTGAGTCTGACTCTGACTCCTCTTCTTCTGAGCTGTTCTGTGAGGCATTGATTGCCATCATGCAAAACTCCTTTTCCTCTGCATCATCCTCATCATCACTTGAGCTGGAAGAGGTCTCTGACTCTTCTTCAGTCTCACTCCAGGATTCAGCAACAAATCCTTTCCTTGTGTGCTTATTTTTGCTGGTGGAAGGTTTGTTGTTTCCATGCCTTTTGGAGTCCTTCTCCCTTCTTCTTTCTTTTCTTTCCCTTCTGTCCTTGTTCTTATTCTCTGGACAGTCAGGAACTATATGCCCTGGTTTCCTGCAACCAAAGCAGATGATATCTTTGTTATTGCCAATGGACTTGTCATACCTTGGCTTGTCTTGCTCCTTGTATGATCTTCTTCTGAGGTCCTTCCTGGCCATCTTATAGAATCTTTTGGCCAATAGGCTGAGAAGATCATCATTGCTTGTGGCCTTTTCTTCAGGCAGATCCTCAGCTGCCTTGAATGCAATAGTCTTCTCCTTTCTTGTGGCTGGAGAAGCAGCCTTCTGTTCTTCTTCTCTGTTCTTGATGAGTAGCTCATAAGATTTGAGCTTTCCCAACAAGGCTTCAGTGGTAATCTCATTTAGGCTTCTGGCATCTTTAATTGGCCAGATTCTTGAATCCCAAGTGCTGGGGAAGCACATTAGGATCTTGTCATTGAGTTCTGTCAGTGAGATTTCTTTATCTAATGTCCTCAGTTCACTGACAATTAGACTCAATCTATTGTACATGTCTCCCACTGACTCAGTTTCTCCCTTCTTGAAGTTCTCATATTGGGAGATGAGATGAGATCTTCTGTCCTTTCTCTCATCAGCTGAGCCAGAGACAATTTCTGAGAGCTTGTCCCAGATCTCCTTGGCTGAATTACATTCAGCTACCTTCTGAAAAATGTCATCTGACATTGTCTGAGCTAGAATGTTCATTGCCTTGGCATCAGCTACTTTCCATCTTTTAATGTCAGCATCTGTTCCTGATGGAGGTGGAACAGCACTTGTGCTTGTGCTCTCTGGAGGTCTTGGGCACACTGTCAAAACAGAATTAAAAATATCTTCGTCAATTGAATTCATGTAGAGTTTAATCCTTGCCTTCCAAAGTGCAAACTTTGATAGATTGCACACTGGAGGTCTGGTGCTAGCATAATCTTTGTTCTGGGCAATGGTTTGTGCAAGCTAACAACAAAAAAAAAGAAAACAAAAGAAGGATCTAGTTTGGGATCTTTGGGGTTCAGGTGTTAGCCTGTACAACCAAACAGATATGGTATGTTTAACCAACCTCCCTCTGATACCAATTGAAAGGGGAAACTAGATCTGATATACTCTAGAGGGGGGGTGAATAGAGTATATGGTGCTTTTTAAAACACAAAGAAAATCTTTTGCAAGGCTTTACAACAATTGTTGTAATGAATGTGAGCAGGGAAGCAGAAATAAAATAAACCACAAAACTAAGCTATGCACAAAAGAATCTAGTCCAGAAACAAAAGAAAAACATGCACAACCAGAAGACACAAGGAAATATAGTGGTTCCCCAACTTGGGTACATCCACTCTTCTACCACCCTAGGTAGGAATCCACTGCAGGATGAGTTGATCAGGTGTCCTGGGCACCAATGAGCTTTTGATAAGGTGCTCAAAAACCAAATCAGATTTTTTGATCAGGTGTCTTGCCACCAATGAGCTTTTGATAAGGTGCTCAAAAACCAACTTCAAACTTTTGAAGGGAGTTTGAAAAACCCTTTACAGAATGGGGGTGAGAGAGTGATGGCAGTCTTCTCTTTCTCAAGCAACTGAGAAGACTATGTGGATTCAGTGATGTTGTCAAAGCTCCCCCTGAGTCCTTGAAGTCTTCAGGAAGATGAGCTTTGCTGAGGGTGATAGGCCTTCAAAGATAGATCTCCAGCAAAGGATGATTTCAGCAAGCTGAAATATTGAGTGTCTGGAGTCTTGAAGTGATGTTGGCCTTGAACACTTGAGAGCTGAAGAGATCTTAAGATTTGAAAGCTTGATCTCTTGATGAGTGTTCTTCTGAATTCTTGTTGACAGAAAATTTTTCAGAGTCTCTGTATATTGAAAGATGTCCTGTTCTTGTCAATCTCTCTTAACTGTGCATCATTCAAGAAAAACATTCTCTCTTTTATTCTCTGAATCTCAATAGGAAAATTGCTCTGTCAAAGATAGCCGTTGGTCTGAATTAATTACAGCCTTAATTGCATAAAGGTTCTGAAGGAAAGTCCACTGATATATTCCTTGAAAAATCCCTTGAAACTTGCTCCAGAATTAAATGAAAACGGCTGGCAGATCTTCTGACTTAAATGCAGAATAACTTCTATCTTGATTTGAATTTGAATTCTGAAGATCAACTGAAATCGTCAAACTGAGCTCTGCTATCGTCGAGCTGAGCTCAGCGAACTGGAAAAAGCAAGCAGCAAAGAAATCGTCGATCTGAGCTCAAAGATCGTCGAACTGAGCTCAGAGATAAAGATCCAGTACAGAGTCAAAATCGTCGACCTGAGCTCAGCGATCGTCGAATGGAGTTCGACGATATTGAGAAGTTGAGCTCAGCGATCGTCGACCAGAGCTCGACGATATTGAGAGGCTTGAGCTCAGCGATCGTCGAATGGAGCTCGACGATCTGCCAAAGTTGAGCTAGACGATCGTCGACCGGAGTTCGACGAAACGTCGTGCTGAGCTCGACGATTTGGACTTAGTCTCCAGAAAAACTTGGGTCTTCAGAGCAGCTTTCAAACCTAGACTCCTGATCCCTTAGACTCAATTCTAATTGACCTATAATCTATACAGAAGGTCAAAACATAGAATCCTAGAGACATAGTGATCCTGACCCAAATTAGTAATAGGGTGTTCCAACATCTTTAGTTCCACCTGAGAAAGGAAGTTCAAAAACATTGCTTCATTGTGAATTCTGCTCCTTGTAGGGATTCCCTAGGGGCATCTCCAATAATAAGAATGCTGGGATGATTCTTTAGGTGACTAGTTGCTGCAAGTAATCTTACTGTAGTTGGCTAAACTGCTGGAATGTTTCCAGCTTACTAATTCTTATCAGCAACATCCTGATCCCCATCCATTGGTTGAATTTCTTCACATGAAACTTCATGAGGAGGAGAGATCATGCTCGAGCTAGGCTTGTCATGGATAGACAACTCTTACAAGATTTGATCAGTACTAATGTTAGGAGAACTAGACCAACCCTTATATATCAAGTTAGACTAATAAAAAATAACATTAATAGATTCTTCAACAACCTAGATTTTCTTGTTGAATACCATATATGCTCTACTATGTGAGCTATTTCCAACAAGAATACCCTCACTACATTTCTTTGCAAACTTTGTTAACTGAAATTTTCATTATTCAAAATGAAACATTTGCAACCAAATATTCTAAAATTTGAAATTATTGGTTTTTTGCCCTTCAGCAATTTATAGGGAGTTTTCTTATGAACCTTGTTGATAGAGGCCATATTCAAAACATAACAGGATGTATTGACTTCCTCAACGGAGAAATATTTTGGCAGTGAGGAGACACTCAACATTGTTCTAGCTGCCTCTATCAGGGTCCTATTCTTTCTCTCAGCCACACCATTCTGTTGTGGAGTTCTGAGAGAAGAGAACTCCTGGGAGATAACTTGCTCTTGACAGAAATTTTTCATAGAACCAGACTGAAATTATGTTCCATGGTCACTTCTTACTTTGACTATAGTACAGTCCATTTCATTCTGAATGGACTTGACAAATGTCATGAAGATATTCAGGTTATCTGACTTATTCTTAAGGAAGAAGACTCATGTATACCTAAAGTGATCATCTACTATCACAAAGGTATACAACTTCCATCCTAAACACTGAATGGGAATAGGACCAAAAAGATCCATATATAATAGTTAAAAACATCTTATAGAGTCTTTGGAAGTAATTCTGTTAAAAGTGGCCCTAGTTTACTTGCCCATCTGGCATGCATAACGTGGACCAATTTTAAAACATTTCAAGTTGGGACTATCCCTAAATAAATTTTTAGAGAATAACTTGCATAGTGTTTTGTAGTTAATGTGTGTTAATCTCTTTTGCCACTATACATAGAGAGATTCCTTCTTATTAGCCACAAAACATATAAGATTTGAAGAATCATAACAAATAAAGTCTAAACAATAAACATTTCCACTCCTAATGCTTGGGAAAATTGTCTCTGAGTCAACTAACGTTTTAATCAAACACTTATCCTGGTAGAATTCAATGATATAGCCTAGTCACATAGTTGAATTATTCTTACAGTGTTGTGTTGCAACCCTTCCACACACGCTACCCTTGTGGTAGAGACCAAGCAATTGGAGATAATACCATATCCCTTGGTGATTCCTCTATCAGAACCCCCAAAGATGACATTTGGTCCATTCTTTACTGGAGTATACTACTTAAGAAGACTCCTTGTTCCAATCATGTGCATGGAAAATCCACTGTCCAAGTATCATATTTGTTTTAGACTGGTACTTGAACTATCCTACAAAAATAGTTCATTTTACCTTAGGAACCCAACCTGCCTTAGATCCTTGGTTCATGTCAGCCTATGAAACAAACTTCATATTGAAAGAATTACTTGCTGGGAAGACATTCTATGCATGTGACCCTGTTGGTTTGTACCAGACGTCTACAGCAATGTGCCCCACTTTATGATAGCACCAACAATCATTAATGTTATACGTTCTCTTCTGAACAGCTTTTGAAGTAGTATGAGTTTGAGATTTAGCATGTTCAGAGTTGATGGCCTTAACATTCTTCAGGTTCCTTTCTGCAATCAACTGGATATTAGAATGGTGGTAGGTGACCATACAAGACGAGATCATCTTATTGGGTACCTGAATCATCTTCTAGCCAGTTGTTTCTTCTTAGGAAGGTGCTTTTGGTGGGTGGCCACTTCCTTACATTTGAGAGTTGGTGTTGGTGTACCAAATACAAATGGTTCAAATTGACCCATTTCGATTTCTTTATGGGGTGCCTTTAGTGCACTAAACCCCATTCCCTTTATTCCTCTCTAGTCAGGAATATTATTAACCATACTATAGGAGCAACCATTTTTCCGGTGACCATACATACTGTCCTGGTCATAACTATTTGATGGTAACAACACCCTTTGAAAGGTGTTTTGAGGCACAACATCTTTCCATTTTCCCCAATTTCTAACTGTTGCTGCACTTCTATTGAATCCTAATCCCAATCTAAATTGGGCTGAGATGGAAACAATGATTGGAAGCACAGTCTGTGGCTTGGAGAAGTGGGCCACAAGCTTCCTCTCCTTGAGGAGCTTCTCTTCAAGATCATTGATGGTCTTGGTCTGCTGACTTATAGTGTTAATTTAGATGATTGTCATCCCTCTTAGCTTGTTGATCTCCCTGTTCATTTTAGTTGGTTCGGTACCAGACTCACGACATTCAAATTTAGCTAGTTGGGGAGAAGAAATCTCCTCAGCCTGCGTCTTAGCAAGCTTCTTGCTCTTTTTAGGCCTTCTAGAAGAGTACCGCACTTGTCAATCAATTGATTGATATCATTCTCAGAATCTGATCCATCCATATCAATATATGATGATGATGCCTCAAAGTCTGGGCATTTTTCATAGTCAGACTCAGAAGATGACATAGCTAAGATAATTACCTAATCAAGATGGGTGTCATCCTAATCATCCTCATCAGTCATGGCCATGAAACCATAACTCTCTTCTTCCTCATAGTTATAGTCTGAGTGTGACATGGGAGGCCTGATGCCAATCCTAGTAATTGGAGAGTCATCCTCTTCATTGACAGCAAAGAGCATAATATAGGCTTCTTCATCTTCTGACACAAATGAGTCAGTCACTCTCACTCCATGACTTTTCCTTCTTGGCCAATAAGGTCATCTCAGTTTTCTTCCCCTTGTGGCGCTTCTTATCACCTGCATCCTTCTTCTTTGTTCTCTTTATTGGGCAGTCAGCAATGACAAGCCTGGGCTTACTACAAAAATAACATATAATGCCAGAATAAATGTGTTTATTGTGTTTAGAGCCATACTTGTCCCCCTTAGGGTACTTCTTGACTATGTCAGATCTGCCATACTCTTTATTGGAGTTGGAGTAGGAAGAAGATTTGTTCTTCCATTGCATCCTCCCTGTCATCAGCTTCTTGAATTACTTGGAGAATGTAGCAAATTCTCCATCAGACATCTCAGGATCAGAAGTGTCGGGCTCAGAAGATTCTGACTCAGACACTTTTCTGGGAGGAGAGGGGATTCTCCCTTACTTCTCCTTGATCCTACAGCCTTGAGGAGACTTCTCCTTTATAAGAGACCTGGAAGCAACATCTTCTTCCTTCCTTGAATTTAGCTGCATCTCATAGGAGAGCAGCTTTCCAAAAAGAGCATGATTGGCCAGATTCCCCATTTCCCTGTTTGCACAGATCTTGTTTGTTGGAGCCTATATTTTGCATCTCTTTAGTTTGATAATATCAAATCCCCTGTTGTATTTGATCATATGAGGTTTGGGTATAGTGTGCAGGTTTACAGGTATAGTAGAACGAGAAAATCAAGTTCTGGAACCTACAACCGAGCTCTAGAGCTACCACCCGCGCTAGCTTTGGAAATAATTCGGGATGAGTGCTCTGTGGACTACAGTACGACACTAGCCTTATTGCGGTGCACTAGCTCTCTCTATGAGCATCGAGCCATACGCTACCTCCAGGCGATAGCTAAGCACCACGCCACGATAGCACGAAAAAGCGGAAAAATATTTTATTCGGATATTTTTCAAAATCTGATGGATAACTGTCACACCCACACGCATCGACCTACCGCGGGGGTAGCTTATTTTCTCAATATGTATAAAAGCAAGCGTATTTTTTCCTAGAGACATCAAGAGATACATATTCTGATTCTAGGGTTCGTGTGTCGTCTCAGAGCAATGTTCTACCATCTTCGTCGAAGGAGGAGAAAGTCGCCTCCCTCCCGTTCGTGCACAAAGATCTCCGGTGAGCAAAAAACTACAACGACCAAGAGGAGTTGATCAGATGCAGTAGAACAAAGATCGTTAGCATCAGTCATACACCGCTCAACGGATGAATTATCTTGAGGGAGAATCACTTTAAATCTTCTTTACTCTCTTATTATAGTTTTCTTTTTTCTAATTCTTTATGGGTGAGGAAAATCGATCGGTGAAGGTCGTCAAAATCCGGGAAGGGATTCGTAAGAAATCGTCCCTAGGAAGGGACGTCTAGATCGGGGGATCTAGTGGGGCTCTAAGACACTTCCGGGAAGGAAGGTGAAGAGCCGACTCAAAGACTTTTTCGGTAAGGTAAAGGGAGATAGCCAACTGGTCCGGGTACATGGTCGGTATAGAAACAAAATGTGAATGTTGTCATTCATCGCCTTCGATCTCTGGCATCATGGAGATCTATTTGTTCTGAATTGTAAACCTCTATAACTTTTCTTGAGTAAAATTATTGCTCAGTTTTTTTCTCCTGGTAATTTCGTGGTTTTGTGCCGGTAGATCTTTGGAGGCCGTGTGTGCATATCTAAGGCTATGTTTTGAGGAGAAAACGAGTTTTGTGACCTACCGCCACATGCTAGCAAGCTAGCGCCTCGCGGTAGCATCCAGAACAAGTTTTCCTTGGTGAAAATTATTTTTAATTCATAAATTAATTATAAAACCTTATTCACCCCCTCTAAGATGGTCATCTGATCCAACAAGTGGTATTAGAGATAAGTTACTTCAAAAAGGGATAAAATCCTGAAGTAAGAAGACCAACACTGATCATGCTTTCCTTGAGGGTCAAGGTGTTTGTAGACCCCCACTGTTTATGTGGAGTGATTACAACCACTGGAGAACCCACATGATGATATTCTTAATGACACAAAACATGGATGTTTGGGCCATGGTAGAAACAAAATACACCGAACCCACAATCACTGTAGGAGATAAAGTTTTGATCAAACTGTAAGATAAATGTGATGACACTGATAAATTAAAATGCACTAACAATGCAAAAGCCATGAACTCTTTATTTTGTACATTGGATAAAACTGAATTTAATAGAATTTGTAATTGTGAAACTGTTTATGATATTTGGCATTTACTTGAATTGACTCATGAAGGTACCTCGCAAGTGAAGGAGTCGAAATTGTTCCTACTAGAATCTGAATATGAATAGTTCTGGATGGAGATTGACAAGAAGGTGGATAACATGTATACTCGCTTTACCAAGATTGTCAATGCCTCTAGACCTCTCGGGAAGACATACTCAAATGGATACCATGTGAGAAAGATCCTACAATCGTTGCCTCCACGATTCAACCTGAAAGTGACGATGACCACTGAATCAAACGATATCAGCACCCTGGAGATAGAGAGCCACATTGGAAACCTGAAGACCCATGAGCTCGAACTAAAGATACAAGCTGAGGAGTATCTCGGGGAAATGAAAACGAAGGGGTTGTCACTGAAGGCCGTAAAAGAGAGCAAGGTTGCTGAAGAGTTTGAGAAAGAAGATGAAGAAAGCCTCTATGTTCGAGAATTCTGAAGATTCATGAAGAATCCCAAGAGGCAAGGAAAGTTCAGGAAGTTTCTGAAGAGATCGAAGTGCTGAAGAGAATAAGAGGTGGAAGAAACCATCAAAAGAGAGAGAGATTGATGATGAGAAGTCTCTACCGGAGTGCTACCACTGCCATAAGCCTAGACACATTAAGAGGGAGTGTCCCTGGCTCCAAAAGGAGGAAAAGGAGAAATAGAGCCGGGACAAGAGAAAGAAGAAATTATTGAAGGCATTAACATGGGACGAATATGGATCTGACGAGTTAAGCACTTCCGGCTCAAGTAGTGAAGATGAGGTAAATCTATGCCTCATGGGGAAGAATCGGGATGAGTCCGACAACGAATCTAGTGTCCCGAGCGATATTGAGGTAACCCCACCTTCTTATAATGAACTCTTTGAAATTTATAAGCATCTTTGTGATAAGCTAGATAGCGTAATTCTTGAGAAAAAGTCGTTTAAAACTGAAAACAAGAAACTAAAAAAAGGACTTAGAAATTTTAAAGAATGAATTAATTAAATGTGATAAAGAGAAGATCGAGAGCCAAGAGTTATATTACTAAGTAGCAACGATCAAAGAGCTAAAAGAAAGTCTCTCCAAGACATCCTTGAAAATGAACAATCTAATTAATGAAAAGAAGGTTTTGGAGAAAAAGCTTCAAATATCTCTTGCAAAAACAGAAGAAGGTAAAATCAATGCATAATGCTAGTCACAAAAAACACCGTCCTAAAGGCGAGGATCCATGATCTAAACTGTGTTGTCTAGAAATTTGGAATAGGGTAAAAATCTGTGAATGTGCTGCTAGGAGCATAGTGTCATGGATGTGGAAAGTTTGAACTGGGATACATAAGTCCAATGCTAACAGTGAGCAGTAACCCTATTGCCGGCAGTAATCGATTTTCAACTAAGTCTAATGCTTTAAATAAAAAATCACAAAATGAAATCAATAATTCTAGAAGGTTGTTCCCATCCTAGAGCACGAGTTCTAGAAACATGAAAAGGTGGCATCCACTTCTTATACCCCAAGTACAAACTATCAATTATTTGGTCACATATCGAGCTCATGTCTGAGGAAAGATGACATGAAAACAATGCAAATCTGACTACCAAAGCCTTCTACCTTTCATATGGGTGAGACAACTTGGCTAACCAGATCTTTACCCATATCTTCCTTTTAGGTATGTTTGCAGGCTAAGGACAAGGATAAGGAGAATGTGTAGTACTTAGACTCTGTATGTTCCAAGCACATGAGAGGAGATAAAGACAAGTTCCTTAGTCTGGAGAAGAAGAAATGTGGCATGGTGACATTCGGGGATAACAACAAAGGACGTATTATTGGAATCGATACTATAGGTAACAAAGCATTTTCAATTTCAAATTTATTGTTTGTAGATGGCCTTAAGAATAATTTAATTTCAATTAGTCAACTCTGTGACAAAGGCTTGAATGTATTATTTGAATCCTCTACGAACAACTACAATACTATAGATGCTAAAATGAATAGTGTTTTGCTTACTGCTTATAGCACTCATAATATTTACACTGTTAGTTTTAAAGATATATCTACTTCTAATTTGAAATGCATAGTTACCAAAAATGAGGAATTAGATCTTTGGCCTAGGAGAGTAGGTCATTCAGGAAGTAAACTAATAGTCAAACTATCAAAACATAAACTAATTTGTGGACTTCCAAAATTAAGCGGTAGTTTGACCTATTTACGTGCTCCCTGTCAAAAAGAAATATTTATCAAAACCTTATTCAAAAGTAAAAATGATATTTCCACGTCTAGACCACTAGAACACATACACATAGATCTATTTGGTCCTCTTACTACATGCAGTCTAAGTGTAAAATGATACACGTTTGTATTGTAGATGACTCTCCCATTTATGCTGGACAATCTTTCTCGCTAATAAATCTGACACATTCGTTGAATTCACAAATCTATGCACTAGACTACAAAATGAAAAGGAAGTAAAGATAAAATGCATAAGGTCAAATCACGGGGGAGAGTTTGAGAACGAAAACTTCACAAACTTCTATAACAATCTCGGAATTAAGCACAAATTCAAAGTCCCATGCACTCCACAACATAATGTGGTAGTAGAAAGAAAGAACCAAACACTCCATGAACTAGCACACACAATGCTCGCCGATTTCGGCTTGTCTCGATATTATTGGGCTGAAGTACTTAACACAATAACTTATGTCATGAACCTGATCATGCTTTGCGATATTCTTAAGAAACTTCATATGAGCTATACTTCATTAAGCATACATCAGTATCATATTTTAGAGTCTTTGGTTGCCTGTGTTTTATTCTAAACACTAAGGATCTCTTAGGAAAATTCGATGAAAAATCAGACCATGGCATCCTCTTAGGATACTCTAGTATGAGTCATTCCTATAGGGTCTATAATAAAAGAACCGTGGTTTTTGAAGAATCGGCTCACGTGCACTTTAATGAAAAAACACCAACTGAAGAATCTAGGCTGAATGAAGAGGAAGCTGATGATGATGTGTTGTTGGGAGATAAGGCTGGGGAGAGAGAAGAGGTGGTCGATGTTCCAACTTGTAATGCCCCAAAATTCGAAAGAAGGACGAGCATCGTCGAGAGCCAAGTTTGGGTCTTGGTGAGGGTCACAAGGCCTAGGACACGGGCGTGTCCATGGCCGTGTCGTACTAGGTTCATCGAGAGCCCGGGAAGTCGACGATATTTCGCTCAGTTCGTCGACTAGTGGGGGACACGCCCTACGACACGCCCGTGTCGGAGCCCGTGTCGCAGGCGTGTTCCCTCGGGTGTCGACATAGTTGTGTCGACACAGAGGAGGTATCGACACAGTTGTGTCGACATAGAGGAGGTGTCGACACAGTTGTGTTGACAAAGAGGTGTTGACGCAGATGTGTTGACACAGTTGTGTCGACATAGGCAGGGAACATGGCCTAGGATACGGGCGTGTCCATGGCCGTGTCAAGCGTGTTCGACGAATTTCTGCGAAGTTGACGAAGAGGCAGTCGACGATAGTCGAGACTTCGAACACGGCCTGATACACGGGCGTATCCCTGGCCGTGTCCTTCTCGGGTTGTAGCCGGGACGTGTAAGGGGTTGGACACGGCCTGGAGCCCAAGTGTGTTCGGGTTGGACACGGCTGTGTCAAATGTGACACGGGTGTGTCATGGGCCCGTGTCCTATTTTGGGTGCGACGGTTTCGACGTCAATTGGGGAACACGGCCTTGGACACGGGCATATCACAAGCCATGTTCAGCCCAGGTGTTTTGATTTTAAGTTCGGATCGTGGCCGTTCGTTTCCTTCTTTTGGGATTTGATGGTCCAGGGTTGCCCTTGTTGAGTTAAGTCCGAGAATAGGGTTTAGAAACCCTCATTCTTCTTCAAACACTCTCTTTCTAAGATCTAGAGAGAAGGGAGAGAAAGGAAGGAGGTGAAGGAGAGATCCGGCTGCCGGAGAAGCTCCGGTGCTCCAAATCGCGAGCCGAGTCCAGATCCGTGGAGGCAAGACCATTGCGAAGGTTTTCATCCGGCTAGTTTGCCATGGCGAGGAAGAGGGGTTGGAAGGTAACGACACTTCTCCTCTTGGTTTAAGGATGCATGTTTAGCATCTTTTACTTTCTAGTTTTTTGGGCACTAAACCCTCAAATGAGAGGGGTTTGGGTCGCCGAGGTTCAAGAGTAACCTCCGGGTCGATTGAGTCAATCCCCGACATGTTTTTGCATTATAGATCTACTCCGTTAGTGGATTAGGCATGGTGGTTGAAGACATTATCTCAACCGTAAGTCCGACTCGGTGATATTGCATACGAGCTTTAAGGATTTGTAGAGATGCGTTGCGGCAAGATGCCATTTGTGATGTTTAGGATGTTTTCCCCTTTTCTCGAGTGAGTACGTATAGCCGGAACCGGACAAGGTTAGCTCCTCAATGGCGGTATATGGTTTCCATGGTGGACAAGGTTAGCTCCGCATTGGCGGTAGATGGATTACTCTATGCGCGGGGACGTTGTAGTACGAATGAGGGATTAGGGTGGAAATGGTATTTGGATTGTAATGTGATATGGCGTGGATTTGTCTCCGTGGTCGGCTGGCTATCCCGTGACGTGCAGGTCATGTGTGGAGAGTGTCTCGGCGAGACTAGTCCCCTTCTGTATGACTGACGAGAATGCCAAGCATGGGGCAAGCCCGGGCAATGAGGCCATGAGCGGGTGGGGTCTAGCAAGGATTCTTAGAATCAGTCACTGTGTTAGACGGAATCCTGACATGAGAAGTCAGAGCTTGCAAGCAAGCCCAGGTTTAAGACCATGAGCGGGTGGGGCCTTGGTAAGAGTTCCGTGTGGCGGCTTGCATGTCGTTGGGGTAATAGCAGTGCCCCTTTGTTTGCGGCTTAATGCCAATGGGGAAATGATGAGTACCCAGATGATGTGATGATGTGCTAGACGCATACGCGTTAGGGTACCTTGGGTGAAGCCCGAGTTTTGCATTCATGCTGCATAGTAGGCCCCTTTTCTTTATATTCTCAACAGTAGAGAACGTGCATGTTGTTTGAGACATCCAGCCTGTTCATTAGTGCTATACATGTTTTGTATATTGTATACGAAGTGCTGACTTGCAGGTTGGAGCGGTACCCCGGGGTCCGTTAGGGGCAGCTGGGAGGAGATGTGTTTGTTACATAGTTTGAGGTCAGCCTTTGCTGACCCACAACCAAATTTTACAGGGCAAGGATCGCAAGAAGGAGCTAGCTCGCCGGCCAGAAAGGCCTAAGCCTCATGAAGTGTTACCATCCATGTTATGGCTTTACTTTTGTGTTATATATGTTTGATGTTGTTGACTTCCGGCTTGCAGGACGAGGTAGATTAGGAGTGCCTATGCACTTTGATGTTTATGTATTGTTGGAGATTTGGACTCTCTTTGTTGTAAGTCCATAAGGCCGTTTCGAGACTCTTATGGATGTGGATAACATCTAGTATTGGTTGATGTTTTTGGTGTGTTTTGCTATTGAGTTTTGAGTTTGGGTAGTTATATCATCTTATAATACTAAAGTTCTGGCGTCTGTATGTTGTGGGGCCCTGGCCGGTCCTATATTATATGGTCATTATAGGGGAGGTGTTATAATTTGTTATCAGAGGGAGGTTTGATTCAAGGTCGGTGCATATAGAAGTTATCCACATAAGAGTAATGCGGGACCGTGAGTGTCCTTATGTTTGAGTCTTGTGATTAGAGACTGATTCCTTATTTCCTTGCTTTTCTGAAGAGTGCAAGCAACGAGGCGGGTACGTTGAGACCAAGAGAAGAGCTTTCAGCGAGCAGCGCCACTACTCAAGGTCCTTTGGGCATGGTGTAAACCCGGCCGACTTCTGTCGCATGCTGGCGGAAGCTTTGGTGGCAGCCCAAGTTGCAGCAACAACTCAGGTAGCAACCCCTGCTACACCGGATACGGCGACGGCTGTGCCGGGCGGAGAAGCCAGGCGTGTAGAGCCTTTGGCAGAAAGGGTGGTTGTCGGGCATGGATACCGGCAGATGAAGTACTTTTTGAGCTTACATCCCCCGACATTCAAAGGAGTCGGTACTCTGACTGATGCGGAGGATTGGTGCACACAGATTCAAGAGCTCCTGAGGGTGGCAGAGACGCCGGAAGAGAAGAAATATGAGTTTGTGGCCTTCATGTTGGAGGGAGACACAAAGTTGTGGTGGGTGAGCCATAGCGACCGCCAATTTCTTGGATGCACCCCGTCCATGGAAGAGTTTGGGGATGCCTTCCTAAAGAAGTACATACCTGTTTCGACGAGGTTGGCCCTTCAGAGGCAATTTCTGCACTTGATGCAGCGAGATAAGACGGTGGACGAGTATGTTCAGGAGTTCACTCGTTTGGGTCGTTACGCGGGGATGACCATGGCGGACGATGAAGAGAGGGATAACCTCTTCTACCAGGGGCTGAGGGAGAATCTAAGGCAACCCCTCATCGCCATGAAGAGAACTGATTTCAATGAGTTTGTTTAGGCGGTCAGGGCGTTGGAGTGTGATCTGGAGCGGAGCCAACATCATAAAGGTTCTACGCCCAAGCAAGGAGAAGGGAAGCCTTCTCAATCCCAAGGAAATTCGGAAGGGAATGGATGGAGGAGGAAGCCTCACCCGTGCATGTCCGGTGAGAAGAGTAAGTGGACGTCTGGAGGGTCTCACTATAAAGGGCCACCGACGTGCTTCAACTGTGGTAATGTGGGGCACATTGCTCGTTTTTGTAACCAAGGAGGTGCGGTGCAGGAGGCAAGGCAGGAGCAAACTATGCTCTCCGGCCCTAGTGTCGCAGAGAAAGGGAAGATGGCAGAGTCTAGCGCTTCTCGCTTCCAACCGGTGCAACCAAGGGCCTACAATCATGGACAGCACGAATCGATCCGCCAACCCGATGTGGTTACAGGTATGAGGAAGTTTAAGTTTAACCTTGTGCTTCCTGCTTTTAGACCGTTATGATTGATGTCTATGTTTTAGGTTTTGTGTTAGTCTCCGGATACCCCTCTAGGGTATTGTTTGATACGGGAGAGTCACACTCCTTCCTCGTGGAAAGCTTCATCTGGAGGATTGGGGTTGAATCCTTTTCGGTGGACGCGGATATAACGGTCCAGGCCCATCCCATGGGAACCCGCTGGCACCGCCGGCCTACCAGGGTCCAGACCCGAGCCGACCACTGGTAGTCAGCCTTTCATATTCAAGCCTGCAGGCCATGCACCCCAACCCCTCTCCGGCCTGTTTATCAGCACAGTAGGTTGTTGCCACCAAGTCTCGAACCCAGGACCTTGATAAGAGAGCTTTCCGCCACTCCCTCATGACCAACTGAGCTCAGTGGTGGCAGATGTCTTGAGTTGGAAATACTCGGGGCAAGGGAATTGGATTGACGCTCATGATGAATGGTTGGTGCAGGAATGGGAGTCCATCGACTTAGAGTGCGTAGCAAGGGGCGAGTCTAGCGTGGCTCGGTTAATCTGGATTGAAATGCAGAGCGACTTGTCCGATCGTATTCAGGAAGCAACTCGTTTGGATGTGGAGTTTCAGCCATTCGTGGTGGAAGCTCAAAAAGGCGAGAGCAGCGCCTGGGAGATGATTGACGGGATTCTGAGGAAGGACGGAAGGATTTGTGTACCGCAGTTCGGCAAGCTCCGTGAGGAGTTGATGTTTGAGGCTCACTTCACAAAGTACTCCATTCATCCAGGCAGCACAAAGATGTACTTGGATATGAAGAGATCCATTTGGTGGCCTGGACTGAAGCGGGACGTAGCTTTGTACGTGAATCGATGTCAAACATGTGCATTGGTGAAGGCCGAGTGTCAGAAGCCGGGCGGGTTCCTGAAGCCTCTTCCAATCCCCGAGTGGAAATTTGATGACATCTTCATGGATTTTGTGCATGGGTTACCTAGATCGCAGCAGGGTAACAACGCGATTTGGGTGATTGTGGATCGCTTAACAAAAGTGGCTCACTTCATCCCAAACCGGAAGAAGGATAGCGTGGAGAAGTTGGTGGAGTTGTATGTTCGCAACATTGTGCGACTACATGGGATTCCTAAAAGTATAGTCAGCGATCGTGACGGACGTTTCATGTCCAAGAACTGGAGGCTGGTTCAGAAGAGTCTGGGCATGAAGCTAAAGTCCAGTACGGCTTTCCATCCTCAAACTGACGGGCAAACCGAAAGAACGAACCGTACTATGGAGGATATGTTGAGGATATGTGTTCTTGACTTCGGCAAGAAATGGGAGGATCACCTCTTCATGGTGGAGTTCGCGTATAACAATAGTTACCAAGCAAGTATAAAGATGGCGCCATACAAAGCTCTGTATGGGAGGCGGTGGCGTACACCGATGTCATGGACAGATGCGGGAGACACCAAACTATTGGGAAAAGAAGTGGTGGCTGATGCTTGTGAGTTGGTACGGACCATTCAAGAGCGCATGAAGGTGGCTTAAGATCGGCAAGCAAAATATTTTAATGCTCGCCACAGGAAGTTGGAGTTCGTGGTAGGCGATTGGGTCTATTTGTAGATCAAGCCGTTCAAAGGCGTTTCATGGATTCGCCGACTCAAGAAATTGAGTCCAAGGTTTTTGGGACCTTTTGAAGTTGTTGAACGGGTGGGAGAAGCAGCGTACCGTTTGGCATTGTCCTCAGAGCTGAGTGGAGTACACGACGTTTTCCATGTCTCCGTCTTGAGGAAAGCATTGGTGGAGGCTACTGTCGTGATCGAATCGGCATCGGTACCAATAGAGGAAGACTTGAGGATGTGAGTCCATCCAATTGATATAGAGGATTCAGAAATTCGGCAGTTGCGAAACAAAGAGGTCAAACTCGTAAAAGTCCGATGGGACAACTGCGGCCGTGAGGAGCTCTCTTGGGAGTGAGAACAAACCATACTGAAGGAATATCCAGAGTTTTTCCATTCAGGTATAATTTAAGTTTTGTGTACCTCTTTTTGTTTTTGGTAATTTCGGGACGAAATTCTTTTTAGGGGGAGAGAGTTGTAACGCCCCAAAATTCAAAAGAAGGACGAGCAACATCGAGAGCCAAGTTTGGGTCTTGGCGAGGGTCACACGGCCTAGGCCACGGGCGTGTCCATGGCCGTGTCGTACCGTGTTCGTCGAGATCCCGGGAAGTCGGCGATTTTTCGCTCAGTTCGTTGACTGGTGGCGGACACGCCCGTGTCGGAGCCCGTGTTGCAGGCGTGTTCCCTCGAGTGTCGATATAGTTGTGTCGACACAGAGGAGGTGTCGACACAGTTGTGTCGACACAGAGGAGGTGTCGACACAACTGTGTCGACACAGAGGTGTCGACACAGATGTGCCGACACAGTTGTGTCGACACAGGCAGGGAACACGGCCTAGGACACGGGCGTGTCCACGGCCGTGTCAAGTGTGCTCGACGAATTTCTGCGAAGTCGACGAAGAGGCAGTCGACAATCGTCGAGACTTCGAACACGGCCTGATACATGGGCGTGTCCCTGGCCGTGTCCTTCTCTGGTTATAGCTGAGACGTGTAAGGGGTTGGACACGGCCTGGAGACCAGGCGTGTTCGGGTTGGACACAGCCGTGTCAAATGTGACACGGGTGTGTCATGGACCCGTGTCCTATTTTTGGTGCGATGGTTTTGCCGTCGATTGGGGAACACGGCCTTGGACACGGGCGTGTCACAAGCCATGTTCGGCCCAAGTGTTTTGATTTTCAGTTCGGATCGTGGTCGTTCAATTCCTTCTTTTGGGATCTGATGGTCCAGGGTTGCCCTTGCTGAGTTAAGTCCGAGAATAGGGTTTAGAAACCCTCATTCTTCTTCAAACTCACTCTTTCTAAGATCTAGAGAGAAGGGAGAGCAAGGAAGGAGGTGAAGGAGAGATCCGGCTGCCGGAGAAGCTCCGGTGCTCCAAATCACGAGCCGAGTCCAGATCCATGGAGGCAAGACCGTTGCGAAGGTTTTCATCCAGCTAGGTTGCCATGGCAAGGAAGTGGCGGAAGGTAACAACACTTCTCCTCTTGGTTTTAGGATGCATGTTTAGCACCTTTTACTTTCTAGTTTTTTGGGCACTAAACCCTCAAATGAGAGGGGTTTGGGTCGCCAAGGTTCAAGAGGAACCTCCGGGTCGATTGAGTCCATCCATGACATGTTTCTGCATTAGAGATCCGCTCCGTTAGTGGATTAGGCATGGTGGGTGAAGCCGTTGTCACGACCGTTAGTCCGACTCGGTGATGTTGCATACGAGCTTTAAGGATTTGTACAGATCTGTTGCGGCAAGATGTTGTTTGTGATGTTTGTGATGTTTTCCCCATTTTCTCGAGTGAGTACGTGTAGCCGGAACCGGACAAGGTTAGCTCCTCAATGGCGGTAGATGGTTTCCTTGGTGGACAAGGTTAGCTCCGCATTGGCAGTTGATGGTTTCCTTGGTGCGCAGGGACGTTGCAGTATGAATGAAGGATTAGGGTGGAAATGGTATTTGGATTGTAATGTGCTAAGGCGTGGCTTTGTCTCCGTGGTCGGTTGGCTATCCCGTGATGTGCAGGTCATGTGTGGAGAGTGTCTCGGCGAGACTAGTCCCCATCTGTGTGACTGACGAGAATGCCAAGCATGGGGCAAGCCCGGGCAATGAGGCCATGAGCGGGTGGGGTCCAGCATGGCTTCTTAGAATCGGTCAGTGTGTTAGACAGAATCCTGACATGAGAAGTCAGAGCTTGCAGGCAAGCCCGGGTTTAAGACCATGAGCGGGTGGGGCCTTGGCAAGAGTTCCGTGTGGCAGCTTGCATGTCGTTGGGGGAATAGCAGTGCCCCTTTGTTTGAGGCTTAATGCTAATGTGGAAATGATGAGTACCCAGATGATGTGATGATGTGCTAGATGCATACGTGTTAGGGTGCCTTGGGTAAAGCCCGAGTTTTGCATTCATGCTGCATAGTAGGCCCCTTTTCTTTATATGCTCAACAGTAGAGAACGTGCATGTTGTTTGAGACATCCAAGCCTATTCATTAGTGATATACATGTTTCGTATATTGTATACGAAGTTCTGACTTACAGGTTGGAGGGGTACCCCGTGGTCCGATAGGGGCGGCCGGGAGGAGATATGTTTGTTACACAGTTTGAGGTCAGTCTTTGCTGACCCATGTTACAACCAACTTTTACAGGGCAAGGATCGCAAGAAGGAGCTAGCTCGCCGACATGAAAGGCCTAAGCCTCATGAAGTGTTACCATCCATGTTATGGCTTTACTTTTGTGTTATGTATGTTTGATGTTGTTGACTTCCGGCTTGCAGGCCGAGGTAGCTTAGGAGTGCCTTTGCACTTTGATGTTTATGTATTGTTGGAGATTTGGACTCTCTTTGTTGTAATGCCATAAGGCTGTTTTGAGACTCTTATGGATATGGATAACTTCTAGACTTGGTTGATGTTTCCGCTGTATTTTGCTATTGAGTTTTGAGTTTGGGTAGTTATATAATCTTATAATACTAAAGCTGTGGCGTTTGTATGTTGTCGGGCCCCGGCTGAAGCCATATTATACGGTCATTACAGGGGAGGTGTTACACAACTAATATGGAAGGATATAAGCCTCCAATCACACTAAAGTTTTCAAACAACATCAACAAGAACTAGTGATAGGAGAGCCCTCACATGGGGTTAGATCATGGTCCGTGAACGTTGCTTAACTGAAGGTTAGTCGATTACCTAGAGGGGGGTGAATAGGTCTTTGAAGTTTTAATAGTTCTTTTGCTGATTTCAAATTAATCTATGTAGAGCTTGTTCTTAGATCCTGCAATAAGAAAGAAAACAAGCACCATAGTAAACACACAAAGATTTATAGTGGTTCCCCAATTGAGTAAATCCACTTTAACTCCCACCAATCCAACTGATTTGTTGGACAAAGCACAAACTCCACCAATATGCTCCTCAGAGCTTACGCATCAGGCCCTCAGCCTTATACATAGATTCTTCACATAATCCAAACTCAGAAGCACGGGGGTTCCTACCTCAGAGCCCTGCAGAGCTCCTACAGCTCAGTGATCTACTGATCACCTACCTCAACCTTATTTCTATGGCCTACAACTCAGGCACTTCAGCCCTATAGCTTCAGGCACACAGCCCTACTCTCAGAGTGTTGCAACACTTCTACAACTCAGTACCCTTCTAGGTACCTACAGCTCAGCCTCCTCCGAGGCCTACAACTCAATGACACACTTGTCACCTACAGCTCAGTGACTCTCCAGTCACCTACCTCAGGCACAAGGCCCTATACTCAGGCTGGGAGGACAGCCCTACCTCAGATCCATACTGGATCCTATCTCAGAGAGCAACACTCTCCTACCTCAAGAAATTAAGCCCTACAGCTCAGATCCACTCTTGGATACTACCTCAGTACCCCAACAAGGCACCTACCTCAGTGACTAATTAGTCACCTACCTCAGGCACAAAGTGCCCTACACTCAGATTTAGATAAACTGAATCCTACAGGAAGTGAATACAAAATATTTAAGAAAAATAAAACAACTGACTCAGAGATAAATTTCTGAGTCTACCTTGCTGGAATGAGCAGATATCAGTCCAGCACTCTTACTGCAGAAGGAATTACTCCTCTTCTATAGCTAACACTTTTTTGATGCATAGATGAACAACTATCAGCTTGCTGAATGGATGAATCAGCTTCTCTTTTCTAGGGAGAACTATCTTGCTAAGCATGAAGAGATTCAGCTATCTTCCTTTGCCTTCTGGCTATCTATGCTGTACTTGAGCTTTCAAGCTTAATGGAGAAGAAGATGTCCAGCCGCCTCTAATTTTATTTTGTATTTTCTGCGTTTGTTCTTTGTTGCCCTATTCCACTTTTCTTTTTCCTTTTTATATGCATGGATTTGAATCAACGACACAATTGTATGTGGGCCCAGCTAAGGATTGGTGTGCCCCACCTCCTTTATAAAAGGTCAAAGCATCTTTTGGCACCACTGTAGCTTTCCCGTAACAGCTACATGTAAGTTGACTTTGATGATATCAGCAATGGTCATTACCATCTGGACTTAGAAAATATTTTAGAAATTCATAAAGTGTTAAGTGATGTTAAGACACTCAACGATATCTGTCTTGGCTCTCAACGCTTCTGGAATTGTGAATTTTCTCTGGATTTGTCTCGGCGGTTCTGTCTCAGCGGTCTCAGCGGTTTCTTATTAACAGCTGAGATAAGCTTCTGTCTCAGCACTTTCTATCTCAGCGGTCTTAGCGGTTTATTATTTATATCTGAGACAAGCTTCTATCTCAGCGCTTTCTTCTCAGCTGTCTTAGTGCTTTATTCTTAACTGTTGAGACAACCTTCTGTCTCAGCGCTTTCTCCTCAGCAGTCTCAACGCTTTCTTCTCAGCGGTCTTAGTGCTTTCTTCTCGGCTATCTCAGCTGTCTCAGCGCTTTTTTCCTTATTCAGTTTTTCTGGCTTTAGCTGCGCTCGATGATCTATTGGTTGATCTCGATGAACTCTGATCTTCTCAGCAGTCTCAATGCTTTTTGCCTTAGTCAATTTTTCTGGCCTTAGCGCGACAAGTGTTGAGCTGAGCTCGACGATCTGTAAGCTAAGCTCGAGGAACTACAAACTGAGCTCGACGAACTTCAAGCTGAGCTCGACGAACTTCAAGCTGAGCTCGACTAACTTTGAATCCTGAGCTCTTGAGCTTATCCCAAGGAATGTTGAGCTGAGCTTGATGACCAGAGATCTGAGCTCGACGAACTGCGAGCTGAGCTCGATGAATTTTTAGTTTACTACCAAACTCATTTTTCTTCACATGTCCAATCATGGACTACCTGCATGCATGAACTAAAGAACACATCAAATACATTATGCCCCTTAGCATGATTGGTGATGCCTTTTCAAATCCTGAGGAACATTGTAGGGCACAATTCCCAATAATCTCCCCCTATTTGAAGAAGGCAGAACACACATCCATGTTAAGGTGCATCAACACAAGAACTATCATGATAGGTCTGATGAAACATTATCATGACAACTAGTCATCCCAGTACAGGATAACGCCCCCCTAGATGAGATGGCTTATCACTATGATTGAAAGATCAATGGTACAGGTGAATTATCAATCATTGACAATGTGAGTATGATTAACAATAAAAGCTTTATTAATCTTTTATAAGGTATACATTTTGATTAAGATCTACCTAATTATTAACTTAGCCAAACAACAGTTGCAAACTTGTGATTACAGGATATCTATGAAAGAACAACATATTTATTTATTACAGATATACAACTGAGAGTTGCATTATATATTTATCACATCAATATAGTTAGGGCCAACCCATATTAATTTCATTGATAAGGATTTGATTTTGCTACACTGTTGATATTCATTACAAGACATTGAATAAATGTTTAAAGAACTCTAAGTCTTGCAGCCTCATATTAGTTTCGTTTTGATGAACTAGAATCAGCATCCTTGGAAGCAGCAGTCTTCTTCAAGTTTTCAGCTTTGTTCTCCTGCCACTTGAAGTAAAGGAATGGCTTTGGAATATATCTGGGAGGCATTTTCTTGGGGTTTCTCTTCATTACTAGATTCTCTTTGAATTCTCTTTCCCTTAGGGAATTTCTCTCCAGATACTTTATCCATTCCTCAGAAGGATATACACTATCAATATTCTTTAAGATTTGTCCATAGCTTACCCAAGCATTGATAATGATGGAATCATAGGCATCACTTAGTTGTTTATGGTATGGATCATCTCTGTCCTCATCTCTCCTCTTGGCCATGAACTCTTCAGCCAATTGAGTTCCTTCCCTCTTTCTTCTGGCAGTAAGTTGTGCATCCTGTGCAATTCTAGCTTGTACTGGGAAGTATAGGTCCTCTGGCCACTTTCTATCCAGGAGGGGAAGGTGTAGTGCCACCTGGTGCCTTGAATAACATTGAAGGCTTGATCTTCAATGAGTGCTGCTGCCTTAGCATGACTACTCTCCCCCTTTCTGCCTTCTTTAGAGATGGTCTTTTGCAGTAAGGTGGTGTTGGCTTCATTCTTGCTTGATATAGAATTGAATATTCTCTCATTGTCATCAAGCAGCTCATCTTTCAGAAGTATTGCCTCCTTCATAGATTAGAAGGCAACATTGGTGACATGCTGATTTACATAATCTGCTGCACCCTTGATCACCTCATCAGTTGCACTCACATAATTCTTAACATATCATATGTCAGCTGTAGAGAGTTTTTGGCTTGTGTCCAAGGATTTCATGAGGGTGTCAGTTTGATGCCAGCATTTCTAGCCCTATTAAACCAGGTGGTGACCTATTTGTTTAAGTGAGAGATTTCTTCTTTATTTTCATTGACCTTTGTTGACAATTCATCCCTTGGTTTGTCAACTGATTGATCAACATACTCCTTGAGGGTTGTGGTCTGAGCATCCAAGAGTGCTTTGATTTGGTTTAGAAATTCCTCATTGGAGATGGGGGTAGATAAAGTATGGCTCATAGGATGAGGTATAACATTCTGAGTAGGGATCTAGGAAGGCTCCCCCTCAACTACAGCACCTATAGTAGGAAACATTTCCTTAGCTAAAGTTGTATTAACACACTAATTAAGATGGTATGGGTATTACCTGTAATGGGTGCAGACTCAACTATTCTGTTGACAACTTGATCCAAGTTTGTCAAATCCATCTGATCATGCTCCCCCTCAAACTGAGCATCCTTTTCTAGGCATGACCTATCAAGATAAGTATCTAAAGCTTTAGGAGGCTCATGGTTATCTTCTATAGTAGGCATATCATCAATTGAAGCAATATCATCAGTATCTGCCATATCTGCCTCATCTTCTGTAGCAACCTCTTCTTCATTGCCAATCTTTGACACTTGTCCTGACCTAGGGCTGGCATGGATTTTATCAACATGCACAACAGTATCCTGGAGTTGAATGTTTACAGAGGATTGACTGAGTGATAGGTTAACCTGCAGACCAACATCAGCTGGAGAGGATGATCCACGCTATGGTTCAGAACTGTAAGTTCTTTCTTCCTCAGTAGGTTTCTTCCTTGTACCCTTAGAGGAGTGCTTTATTCCTGAAGGTTGCCTCATTGGTAAGACCCTAGTGAATCTGTCCAAAGTCTTTATGCCCATTCTACTTAGGTTGTGAATCTTCACCCCATGTTCCTGTTTGAAAGTATCAGGATAGGTGTTCAATATGTATAAGGAAAGAATTCTGCCCATGTTTGGAGAGGGTATACATTCTACTAATCTCTGATAGATGAGAAAAGACCATGAGGTATTTCTATTCAGTATAATTCTGGTCATGACATCAAACATGGACCTGGAGATAGTGTCATGTGATCCAGGTTTGCAGATAAGGGCTTTCCCTACAATATCTACAAGCAGTTTGCCTCTCTGATTGAAGAATTTCCTTTTAAGAGACCCAAATTTGGCCTCATTGTTTCCATGCCATCTGAGAGCACTATCTCTGTCCGTGATGGCGGGCTCTTCTTCCTCGCTAGGGTTGACGGAGGGTATATGAAATGCCTTTTCTAGTCTCTTAGGGTTTACCTTTTTTTTGATATCTTCAATCTTAGACTTAAGAGAGTTTTGAGAGGAGGACACTTTAATGTTCGAGAAGAATTCCACTACCTCCTTTTAAGAATGGTGGAGGGTTCGGAAAGGGTGTATTCCAAGCCTGCGACGTCAATCATCCTTAACACAGCCTTAATCTCAGGGGAGTATGACTGAATCCATCCCTCACAATTTCATATCCTTCCTGGAGCTCCTTGATGACATTTGGTGTCATTGAAACAGTGCGGCAAGATGCTGAGATGGTTTTGGTCTCGACATCTAGGGTTAAGGCTTTTAAGAGTGGAGTGGCTTTTTATTTCTTGTCGCCTTTATATTTATACCAAAAATGTTCAATTATCAATTAAGCATTTTAGCTTAAACTTATACATTTTGTTTTAACGGGTTGGGTTACGCTTCTTGTTATGAAACAGGAGATTTAGCTCTACGATTCTTCTACCTCTTAGCTTTTCTTCTACTTATTCAATGCATGTTTAATTTGTGGCTTCCCTTACTGATTGGATGTACAATCTATTTGAAAGAATTAATGCCTAAACACCTAGAGGGGGGGGTGAATAGGTGTACTTTTTCTTTTGCTTTTAAGGCAGAAACTCTGTTCAGTAAATTAAGCAGAAAGTGCAAATTCTACTACTACACAACACAACAATCACAGAAATAATTCAACAAAGAGTGCACACAGATTTTTATAGTGGTTCCCCAAGGTCTGGGTACATCCACTTCCCCCTTCACCTATCTAGCAGTGTACTAGATTCGGCCTAACTTCTGCACTTCTACTCAGATCCTCAGATCTTACAGTAGCTCAGAACCCAAACCAGGTTCCTACAACTAAGAGTGTCCCCACTCCTACAACTCAGGCAAACAGCCTTACCTCAGCCTTCACCAAGGCCCACACTCAGAGAACACAGTCTCCTACAACTCAGGCACAAAGCCCTACCTCATTCTTCAACAAGACCTACACTCAGAGATCTACCTCTCTTACACTCAGCCTTTATAAAATAGGCTTACAGCTCAGATCTATAATAGATCTTACAGAAATTTGATTTAACAAAGTTTATGACCACCACCCTGAAAGAGAGAGAAGGGATGGATGGCTTCTTGAACAGTTCTTGGAAGAACTTGATGGCAGAGATCAACCTCTCTTAGCTTTCTTCAAATCTTCTTGAATCTGAACTCAATAGGGTTGAATCTTCAGTGAAGTTGATCTTCAATCAGCTTCTGACTTAAGATTCAGATCTTAATCGGAATCTTTCTTTGCAGCCTGGTTCAGTAACTGCTCTTCTTAGATGGAGCTCTCACTCTCCAACTTCTTCTAGATCTTCTGTCGAAAATCTTCTGTATAATTACTTCTATCTGTATTGCTCAGAATCTGTATTCTTCAATGATTGATCATCACTTTCTGTTGAAGGAGAAAGCCTTTATATAGTCTTCCTCCATGGTAATCGGCTGATCCATTTTCTAACAACCTTCTGATAGCTCTGACAGTAGTAATTAACCGGTTAGAAATGGCAGTTGTCAAGTCATCCAGTCACTTTTTGAAATCACTGTCTCTATCTGAAAGTGTCGAGACTGAACTTCATTATGTGTCGACACGATTAGACTAAGTGTCGACACAAGTGGACTATGTGTCGACACAAGCCTTAGTGGTGTCGACACAACTCCTTTTGTTGTTGTAACAGCTTCTCGACACTGCTTCTTTAGAATGTGTCGACACTGATTGAGTGTGTCGACACAAACACTTCTTCACTTTAACTTTGCTGAAACTTGCTGTGTGTCGACACATCTCCATTGTGTCGACACAAGTACTTCTTTACTTTTAACTTTGTTGAAACTTTGTTGTGTGTCGACACAAGTCCTGTGTGTCGACACAGTTGATGTTGACAAATATTTCAGTGTGTCGACACAGCCTCTTGGTGTCTACACAATTGATGTCGACTATACTTTTCTGTGTGTCGACACTACCTCTGGGTGTCGACACAGTTGATGTCGACAATGCTTCACTGTGTGTCGACTGAGCTTCACTTTGTGTCGACACATTCCTTCTGGTGTCGACACAGTTGATTCTGGTGTCGACACAGCCTTTCCAAGTGTCAACACAATTAACTCCAAGTGTCGACACAGCTTTTCTCCAGTGTCGACACAAGCCTTCATAAGTGTCGACACAGCCTCTCTAGGTGTCGACACATGGACTTAGAAATTTTTCTGCATTTCCTGCAATTACTTAACCTGCACATATAAGCTCAAAACACATCAAATACACCTTGATGTATATCATTGAGTAGGGTGAGACATCTTCAAATCTGGTACACATTTTCCAATGTACCCAACAATCTCCCCCTATTTGGAGAAGTCATAACCCTTAGTCAATGAAATACACCATTCTCAATAAATACACATTTTGATGTATAACAATATTATAAGACAGGGTAAATACTAAACAAAACATGTATAAACAATCTTCACAGAATAATAATGTAGCCGATTGAACATTAAACATTATTTTGTTACAACTTCCAATAGTTTCATGAACAAAAGTTTACATAGATGTTTAACACTAAGGATTACAAAATGTAAACTCAAGTAATTCTATTCTAAGGCTGCTCTGGCTTCTTGATGACAATGCCCTTGCTTGATTGAATCTTGGCTTGAACTAGAGCATCAGTGTCATCAGCAGGCTTCATTCCCTTAAGATCTTTCTTCTTTAGCTCTTCAGCCCTTATCTTTTTTCTTTCAAAATAATGATAAGGCTTTGGGAAATATTTGCTAGGCTCCTGTGCATTAGGTGGTAGCTTTCCAAGTTTTGCCTTCCTTCTATACTGAACTATGGCATCTTGTTTGGCTTCATGTTTTCTCCATTCTTGTTCAGAATACCATTTGCCCCTCTATAGAGTATTGTCCTTTGCAGCTTTCCAAGCAGTTAGTATAATATTTCTAGAGGTAGGGCTCCACTGTTCAAAATCAGGCCTTAACTCTGCCTGTTCTCTGAATCTCTTCTTGGACAATAGAGCTTCTTGCTCTTTCAAAACTGCCTCTAACATAGGCTTGTCTACTTTCTCAATGATCACATTTTGATTACCCTCTGGAGGGCTATACATTGATTGTACTTCTTGATGTATCATCTCAAAATCAGCTGGAGGATAGATTACCTGAGCAACTTCAGCTTGTTCTCCTCCAAAATATGCAGGATGCACTCCAGATTCAGCTACATTATCATCATCACACAGGGGGGATATCCAAGTGTGGCTCTGATGCTATTGGAAATCCATTTAGCATGGTCAGATCCAGCTTTGACTAAAACCCTCTCCCCCTTTATGACTTCTCTAGCCACATGATCTCTAAGATCATCCTTCTGAAATCTGATCTGTTCATCCAAAAAATTAACTCCATCCTTATAAAAGCCTTTTAACTTCAGCAGTAGTCCAGAAATAGTCTTTTAAGACAGCTCAATAGCTGTTTTGACAGCAGTTATGCCTTCCTGGAAGTCCTTATCAAACTTCTCCTTATTAAACTCTGGATTGGCTGTAGACTTATCAGCAGGCTGAGCTGATGCAACATTTTTCAATTCTGTAACAATGGCGTTATGGGATGCAGTCAGATTATCATTCATCCTAATCTGATTTTCCAAGACATAGCCCTGCTTAACTGCTATATCATCCACTTGTGTCTTTATCTTTTCTTGATGGGTTGCTAGGAAAACCACTGCATTACCCCCTTTGTGGAAACAGTCAGTCATTTCCTTCTAATTTTGATTCACTTCAAATCTTATGGACTTTATATTTGTTGCTAGAGAGAGTTACAGATCTTTATGTGTCTCATCTATATACTTCTCCATAGCAATCCTTTGCTCATCTAACTTCACTTGCATAGATACTAACAAAGAACTATAATCAGTTGTTGGAGCAGACTGTGGAGCAACTGTTTGCAGTGCCCTCTTGTAGCTTTGACTCCTTCTTTTGAAGACCTGTAGCTTCCTCTTCTTAGCTTGAACCTCAGCTGCATCCTCAGAATTAGAGGTACTGGCAATATCAACTCTATTCTTTGAACTAGATGTCAAGTCCTATGCAGTGTTTCTTAGCTCCCCCTGAGTCTTTTACTCCTCAGTTTCAATTCTGGTTTGCTCCTCAACATTCCTTGCAGTCTCCTCATGAGATCTTATATGCTCCCCCTCAAGATGTGCTTGCTCTCCCTCAAACGTAGTTTTCTCCCCTTCAAAACCAACATGCTCCCCCTCAATATCAGGAAATAGCTCTTCTAGAGTAAACTCCTGTTGAGTAGGGACTGAAGATTCTCTTTTCTCAGGTGCATTATTAGCAACTAATGTATCTTCCATGACAACATCTTGTGGTTGACTATTTAACTAAGTTTGCTGATCAACATCAATTAAAGACTCAGTTAATACTTCATCCTCAATATGGAAAATTGATTGATTAACCACATGTATTACCTCAAGGATTGTTTTAGTTGTCATTTCACTGTCTAAGTGAGTTTGCTCCTCCACATGTTGAGTCTGCCCCTGGAGTGTATACAGGTGGATGGGGCTAGCAGATGGTTGCTCCCCCTGCCTCTGTGCATCTTCATTCCTTACTGGTGACCTTCCAGTATTATTAACTTCTTCCTCATTAGAACTGAAAACTACTTGCTCCTCTGAGCTACTGGATGATTCATGAGCCATTATGGCTTTCTTCTTCTTCTGTGGAGGTATTTCCTTCTCTGGAGTAGGCATGTCCTTAGTTGACACCCTATCCCATCTTGAGATAATTCTGATATCAATCCTCCTCATATGGTTAATTTTAGAACCAACAGCTTGGTTCATGACTTCTGGAATTGTTCCAGCTAAGTACAAGCTCATTATCCTACCCAGATTAGGCTTCTTCAGACTTTCCTTAATCTTTTCAAACATCACTGCTGACCAATCAGTTTTTAGCTTAAAGATAATTCTTGTCATTAAGCTTAACATGTGAGCTGATAACCTATCATGTCACCTGGCTTGCAGAGAATCACCTTTCCTACCACTTCAGATAAGAACTTTCCTTGCATATTCATGACTTTTCTGTTAAAAATGGAGCCAATCTTCATGGTTGAATCTAGTCCACACCATTGCAGTGCATCCCTAGTTATAGATGTAGGTACATCTTCCTCTTCTTTAGTTCTTGGTAGATGTAGAACTTTTCTTAGACTCTCTGGGTGAGTTTTACTTTTACTCCATGGATTATGGATTTAATCTTGAGTCCAGTCTCATTAAGGGTAGCTGCACCATAGAATTCGAGTACTTCCTTCTTCCAAATCTTGGTTGGCTCAGAGACTAGAAATTCTAACCCATTCTCAGTAATTAGGGTTACTACCTCCTTAATTTCTGGTTCCGCATGGTCAAATGCATTGCGAACTAGCTCATATCCTTCATTGACATTCTCTTCAAGCTTAGGCGCCATTAGGGTTTTGAGAAATCTTGAATTTAGAAGAGAGAGATGTCGACACAAAGTTTTGGTCTCGAAACTATTGAAAGTGTGTCGACAAATAATGTTGAAGACCTATTTATACCTTTCTAAAAATGAAGGTGAAAAGGCGCGTTATAATCCTCTAAATGTGTCGACACTGTTGAAAAGTGTCGACACTGACTACTTAAGTCTCGACAACGGTGTTGACTACTATGTGTCGACACCAATTATGCTGTGTCGACACAAATACATCTGCGCTCGACGATTAGTCAAAACTCTACTCAATGAAATCTGTATGATCCTAAGTGTCGACACCACTTCTGGATTTGTCGACACCTACTCTGGATGTGTCGACACTATTTCTCTGAAGTGTCGACACAGACTTTCTAGATGTGTCGACATCATTTCTCTGGAATGTCGGCACCACTTCTATGTGTTGACACAGACAACTCCTTGTGTCGACACCATTTTACTTAGCCAATTTTATCAAACTATTCTAAGTTCAACATTCCTAATTCAATTTTAAACTTATTGAATTTAGTTTCATCAAGAGGCTTAGTAAACATATCAGCAATCTGATTATCTATTTTAACAAATTCTAGGGAAATGTCCTCTTTCTCTACATGTTCTCTAAGAAAATGGTATCTAATTTCTATATGCTTAGTCCTACTATGTGAGACAGGATTATTAGCTATAGAAATTGCACTTGTAGAATCACAAAGCAAAGGTTTTCTACTTACTTGAATACCATAGTCTACTAGCTGGTGTTGAATCCACAAAAGTTGTGCACAGCAGCTTCCTGTAGCAACATATTCTGAATCAGCTGTGGAGATTGCCACACTGGTCTGCTTCTTACTGCTCTAAGACACTAGTCTTCCACCTAGAAATTGACAGGTTTCTATATTACTCTTCCTATCTTCTTTGCAACCTGCAACATCTGCATCTGAATAGTCTGTCAGTAGAAAATCTCTATTCCTAGGGTACCAAAGGCCTAGATAAGGTGTGCCCTTAAGATATCTCAAAATCCTTTTTACTGCAGTCAGATGAGATTCTTTAGGGCATGCTTGGTACCTAACACAGACACATGTAGCATACATAATATCTGGTCTACTAGTAGTCAAATACAGAAGGGAGCCAACTATCCCTCTATACAAAGTTTCATCTACAGGTTTCCCTGCATCATCTTTGCATAGAGACATACTTGACCCCATAGGAGTTTTCATGGTAGTGGATGATTCCATACCATACTTCTTTATTAACTCTAGGGTGAACTTAGACTGGCATATGGACAGACCATCTTCAGTCTGTCTTACTTGGAGACCCAAGAAGAACGTAAGTTCCCCCATACTGCTCATTTCAAATTTTCCTTGCATAAGTTTTGCAAACTTTCTGCAAAGATTACTTTCTGCAAAGATTACTTTCAGTAGACCCAAATATTATGTCATCCACATATATTTGGACTAGAATTATCTTTCCTTTAGATTCCCTAAGGAATAAAGTCTTGTCTTTTTCCCCCTTGAGAATTTGTTCTCAATGAGGAAACTAGACAGGGTTTCATACCAAGCCCTTGGGGCTTATTTTAACCCATACAATGCTTTCCTAAGTCTATAAACATAATTAGGTTTGAGAGGATCAACAAAACCTAAGGGCTGCCCTACATAGACTTCTTCCTTTAGATTTTCATTTAGGAAAGCTGACTTTACATCTATTTGAAATACCTTGAACCCTTGATATGTTGCATAAGCAAGGAACATCCTGATAGCTTCCAGTCTTGCTACTGGGGCAAAGGTTTGATCAAATTCAATACATTCTTTCTGCCTATATCCTTTTGCAATAAGTCTTGCTTTATTCTTCATAATGATTCCATTCTCATCCAATTTGTTCCTAAAGATCCACTTTGTTCTAATAATATTGTGGTCTTTTGGTTTAGGAACTGGCTTCCAGACCTTGCATCTTTTAAACTGATTCAGCTCCTCTTACATGGCATCAATCTAATGTGGGTCTAGAACTGCTTCTTCAAATTTTTTTGGTTCCACTTGTGATAGGAAACTGGAGTAAAGAACTGTACTCAGATTCCTGCTTCTAGTTTGCACTCCTTATCTTGGATCACCAATTATCTGATTTGCTGGATGATCCTTTGAGTGTCTATTAGCTGGAGGTAGTCTATCTTCAGGTTGTACACCTCCAACCTCTTCATTAAGCTGCACCTCTTGGTTTTCTTCAATATCTTGAGAGTCTTGTACTCCCCCTGGACAACAGCCACCATTTTCCTCTTCCTGAGTTGCAGTAGAATCATCTGTAATGGTAAGCTTGTCCATTCTCTCATTTAAACCTGTTGAACTGCAAGCACTACTTGGCAACTCACAGTTAATCCGTCTTGTTTCATCAAAGACTACATGTACAGACTCTTCTATAACTTGAGTAATCAAGTTGTAGACTCTATAAGCCTTACTATTGTTGTTGTACCCAACAAATATCCCCTCTTGGGATTTTGCAGCAAACTTGGTTAGATAAGACTTGTCATTGTTAAGTATATAGCACTTGCAACCAAAGATCCTGAAATAGTATAAATTTGGTTTTCTGCCCTTCACAATCTCATAGGGAGTCTTTTTGTGGCTCATGGTGATAGTAGCCCTATTGATCACATGACATGCAGTGTTTACTGCCTCAGCCCAGAAATATTCTGGGAGAGAAGTGTCACTCAATAGAGTTCTACCAGCCTCTATTAATATTCTATTCTTCCTTTCAGCAATACCATTTTGCTGTGGTGTTCTAGGTGAGGAAAATTCCTGAAAAATCTCAAATTCTTCACATAGTCTTGTCATACTTTCAGACTGAAATTCTGTACCATGGTCACTTCTGATTCTGACCACTATACTGTTCAACTCATTCTGAATTTGTTTAACAAAACTATATAAGACAGTTGGAGTTTCAGATTTTTGTCTTAGAAAGAACACCCAGGAATATATAGAATAGTTATCTACCACCACAAATGTGTAGACCTTCCTACCTAGACTATGAACTGGCATAGGACCAAAAAGATCCATATGCAAGAGGTATAGACACCTCACAGAATCCTTGTTTTCAAGACTATGAAAAGTGGATTTGGTCTGCTTGCCTTTTTGACAAGCTGAGCATATCCCATCCTTTATACACTTAACTTGAGGATCATTCCTCACTAACTCTTTGCTAAAGAGTTGGCCAATAGTTTTATAGTTAAGATGAGTCAGGCTCTTGTGCCATTTAACACAATGTGAGACTCTCTCATCAGCTACAAGATAAATAGGAGAAACATTGTTCTCACACTCAAAGTTAAGACAATAAAAATTTCTCTTCCTATATCCTGTCAAAATGATCTTTTGATCACTTGACCTTTTGATATGACAACCATTCTTGACAAATGAGATGTCATATCCTAAATCACTCAGCTGACTTATGTTAATGAGGTTATGTTTCAAACCCTTCACATAGGCCACTTAAGTGATAGTAATCTGGTTACTAGAAATATTACCAAAGCCTTTGATGATTCCTTTTTTTGAACCACCAAAGGTAACTTTAGGGCCATCCATGATAGGTGTGTAGTCCTTCAGCAACCCCCTTGTTCCAGTCATGTGCCTGGAACATCCACTGTCCAAGTACCTTATTGGGGCATGGAAACTTGGACTCACCTGCAACACAGATTACTTAACCTTAGAACCCAAATAACTTTTGGGTCCTTGGTGCAAGTTAGTCTGTACTTTAACAAATCTACCTGTAGCTCTTCTAGCAGGTAGATTGCTACTCTCCTTGACACTAGAATTGTGCCAACAATCTAAGGCAAAGTGGCCTACCTTGCCACAACACCAGCACTCAAACTTGTTGTACCTTTGTTTATGTGTAACCCTAGCTAAATTATCTACAGCAGGCTTCTTTTTTTTGCTGGGGCTTTGCCTTTAGATTTGGACCTAGCAGTCCAGGCAGTTTTTAAACCCTAATCCAGTCTTACCCTTTTGAGGTACAAACTCATCAATCAATGGTAAAACAGATTTAGATTTAGAAAAGCTAGCCACTATCTCTTTTTCTTTCTGAAGTCTAGCCTCCAGATTTCTAATCTGATCATTCTTGAATGTGATTGTGCCCATTTGAATAACAGTTATGTTTTTCAATCTGACAATCTCATTCAGTTTTTGATCCAGCAATTTTTCTGCATCAGATGCAGCCATCTTAAGATCAGCAATTTCCTTAGTCAGTGATTTGACCAGATTTTTGTTATTCTTAAGTGACTGCAATAAATCTCTATATTCATCTATCAACTGATGAATATCACCTTCTGACTCAGACCCATCTACATCACTTGATGCAGATGTTGCTGACTCTGACTCAGTACTGCAATCTGAAAGACATTGTACCTTACTGGGACCAGGCTGATCCTGGCACTTGTTCTCTTCTGATACATCCATCAGTCCCTTGCACTGATGGTCTTCTTGTTCATATATAGAGTTCAGCACCTGGAGAAACTCTTCTTCTTCATCTGCAGCAAACAGACCAATGTAAGCCTCAGCTTCAGATTCTGACTCTGAAGATGACTGATCTGACAAGGTCTTCTCATTCTTAGCAACAAAGGATTTCTCCTTCTTGCTATGATGTTGACTCTTCTTCTTATCTGCAGTCTCTTTTCTTTTATCTGGACATTCAGCTACTACATGTCCAGGCCTGTTACAACAGTAGCAAACAATTTTTGATGTTGTAGACTTGTTTAGCTTATACTTGCTCCTGTCTTTCCTGGATGATTTCTTCTTTTGATAGTAATCATCCTTAGACTTAGATGTGGAAGGCTTAGACTTCCACTGCTTCTTCTTTAGAAATCTCTGAAACTGCCTTGTGAAGGCAGCAAAATCTTCATCTGAGTCACTGTTGTCTGAATTCTGATTGTCTGATTTTTCTGAAGCAATTTCAGCAACAATCTCAGGAGGTGATGGAGACATCCTCCTATTTTTCTTAGTGGCTTCAACCTTGAAGGCCATAGATTTTTCTCTATGCTCACCTTTTGTACTCTTCTCTTCCTCTTTCCTAGCCATTAGTTGCATCTCATAAGATAGCAACTTTCCAAATAAGGTTGGAGGAGAAATTTCTACAAGTTTGGCCACTTCTCTAATGGCACAAATCTTAGTGTCCCAATCTTTGGTCAGGGATCTCAGGAATTTATCATTCAGCCCATATGTGCTGAAGATTCTTCCATAGGACATCAACTCATTCACTATCCTATAGAACTTTTTGTAACACTCAGTTATGCTGTCAGATTTCTCTTGTCTGAAACTTTCATATTCCTGATTTAGCATAGATTTTTTGTCTTGTCTTACTTCTTCAGACCCTTCCATATAGACTATCAGAGTATCTCACATTTCCTTTGAAGTCTTGCAGTGAATCAAATTCTGAAAGATAGAATCATCAATGGCACTTACTATGATATTTTGGGCCCTCTTATCCATAGTTGCCAAGATGATTTCATCCTTCGTCATCTCTGAATAATCTTTGGGTATTCTTTGGTTTGCATCCAGAATTGATATCTTCATTGGAACATAAGGACCTTCCTTGACTGTAATATAGATCCTTGGATCAGAAGCCTCCATAAACAGCTTGACCCTTTCTTTCCAGATACCAAATATTTCCTTTCTGCATATGGGTAGTTTCATTGAACCTAGTTCCTTGTGATTTTCACCTGAACCCATTTTCTTGATTCTTTCTTGATTCTTAAATCTGCCTTAAGGATCTCACTCTGACTGTTAAGTCCTTCTTTGAGTAACCTACCTTTGATACCACTTGAAAGAATTAGTGCATAAACACCTAGAGGGGGGATGAATAGGTGTACTTTTTCTTTTGCTTTTAAGCCAGAAACTCTGTTCAGTAATTTAAGCAGAAACTGCAAATTCTACTACTACACAACACAACAATCACAGAAATAATTCAACACAGAGTGCACACAGATTTTTATAGTGGTTCCCCAAGATCTGGGTACATCCACTTTCTCCCTTCGCCTATCTAGCAGTGTACTAGATTCGGCCTAACTTCTGCACTTCTCCTAAGATCCTCAGATCTTACAGTAGCTCAGAACCCAAACCAGGTTCCTACAACTCAGAGTGTCCCCACTCCTATAACTCAGGCAAACAGCCTTACCTCAGCCTTCACCAAGGCCTACACTCAGAGAACACAGTCTCCTACAACTCAGGAACAAAGCCCTACCTCAGTCTTCAACAAGACCTACACTCAGAGATCTACCTCTCTTACACTCAGCCTTTATAAAATAGGCTTACAGCTCAGATCTATAATATATCTTACAAAAATTTGATTTAACAAAGTTTATGACCACCACCCTGGAAGAGAGAGAAGGGATGGATGGCTTCTTGAACAGTTCTTGGAAGAACTTGATGGCAGAGATCAACCTCTCTTAGCTTTCTTCAAAACTTCTTGAATCTGAACTCAGTATGGTTGAATCTTCTGTGAAGTTGATCTTCAATCAGCTTCTGACTTAAGATTCAGATCTTAATATGAATCTTTCTTGGCAGCCTGGTTAAGCAACTGCTCTTCTTAGATGGAGCTCTCTCTCTCCAACTTCGTCTAGATCTTCTGTCGAAAATCTTCTGTATAATTACTTCTATCTGTATTGCTCAGAATCTGTATTCTTCAATGATTGATCATCACTTTCTGTTGAAGGAGAAAGCCTTTATATAGTATTCCTCCACGGTAACTGGCTGATCCGGTTTCTAACAACCTTCTAACAGCTCTGACAGTAGTAATTGACCGGTTAGAAATGGCAGCTGTCAAGTCATCCAGTCACTTCTTAAAATCACTGTCTCTGTCTGAAAGTGTCGAGACTGAACTTCATTATGTGTCGACACGATTAGACTAAGTGTCGACACAAGTGGACTAAGTGTCGACACAAGCCTTGGTGGTGTCGACACAACTCCTTTTGTTGTTGTAATAGTTTCTCGACACTGCTTCTTTAGAATGTGTCGACACTGATTGAGTGTGTCGACACAAACACTTCTTCACTTTAACTTTGCTAAAACTTGCTGTGTGTCGACACATCTCCATTGTGTCGGCACAAGTACTTCTTTACTTTTAACTTTGTTGAAACTTTGCTGTGTGTCGACACAAGTCCTGTGTGTCGACACAGTTGATGTTGAAAAATAATTCAGTGTGTCGACACAGCCTCTTGGTGTCGACACAATTGATGTCGACTATACTTTTCTGTATGTCGACACTGCCTTTGGGTGTCGACACAGTTGATGTCGACAATGCTTCACTGTGTGTCGACTGAGCTTCATTGTGTGTCGACACATTCCTTCTGGTGTCGACACAGTTGATTCTGGTGTCGACACAGCCTTTCCAAGTGTCGACACAATTAACTCCAAGTGTCGACACAGCTTTTCTCCAATGTCGACACAAGCCTTCATAAGTGTCGACACATGGACTTAGAAATTTTTCTGCATTTCCTGCAATTACTTAACCTGCACATATAAGCTCAAAACACATCAAATACACCTTGATGTATATAATTGAGTAGGGTGAGGCATCTTCAAAACTGGTACACATTTTCCAATGTACCCAACACTATTTGACTTAATAAAACTTTTATTAATTTTAAATAGAAGGGGACCTAACATTTTAATGAGTCAGTTCTATTGGCACTCCATTTTATTTATTGGTTTACCTTAAAGCTTGCTAATAAGTTATTTGAATTTTAGAGTAAAGCCTACAAAAATTAATAGTGTAGATAATTGAATCACTGTTTTCTATTTGGTGTGCTTGATTAGGTTCAACCTAAACACATCCAACATAACTTAACAATTAGCAAACTTAATCTCTATATAAGAGAGAGAGAGAGAGAGAGAGAGAGAGAGAGAGAGACTTACCTTGAGGCTTGCTTCCTCTAGTTTTTGAGGATTACAAACTTGACAGCCTCAACCTTAATTTGTTGCTTTTCCTGGAGCATATTCCTAGAACAACTATCCTGTTCCAGACATTTGCCTAGAACACCCTTTGTCCAAATACCAAGTCTTAATTGGACAGGTACTTGTACTATCCTGCAAAACAGAATTTATTTACCCTTAGACACCCAATGATAATTGGGTCCAAGGTTCATGTTAGCACATAATTTCCTGGGCTGAGCACATTTCTGTCCACTAGCCATATTCAGGTTGTGCCAACAATCAATGGCAAAATGGCCCACCTTCCCACAACACCAACATCTATGAATGTTGTACCTTCTCTTCAGGACAACACATAATTGCTGACCATGAGAGAAGTGAGCAGCTCTAGATTTTGCTGGATGAGCATAGCATGATGCTGCTTCCTTCTTCCTGAGTGAAGGTGCTGAAGATCTAAATACATCTGGTCTAGAATGGGCCAATTGTATTTTTGGAGCCTGCCATCTAGTGGACTCTTTCATCTCTTTAGATAAAGGATATTTGGATCCAAATCTAAAGAACTTCTCCTGCTAATTCTGTCTAGAGTGGACAGCATCACCCCTTCGGAGATCATATGTCTTTACCCCACTAGTACAATACACATTAGATTGATCCTTGAGAGGAGATCCAACCTTGACAGTTCTAGAAGGTGAATTTGCCTTTTGAAACACTGTCCTCTTATCAGGTAATTCAGATTTGAAATGATGATTGATGTGATTAATACCCAGCTTCTCGGGGACTTGGCAAGTTGTAGCTTTTGGAAACTGACCCTGAGGATGAGAAGGGTTAATCACAATCCCCAATTTCTCTGTGAAATTTTGTTCCAGATATATAATATGCTTTTTCTTCTCCTCTAGAAGCATGGTCTGACACTCAAGAATTTTCTTGAGTTCAGACACCTCATGACTTTTCTTTTAAAACTCAATAGATTTATTGTTATAAAGAGTTTTATAAGGCTTTAGGACCTCTATCTCCTTGGCTTGCCTTTTGGCAAGAATTTTGCTCTTGTTTAGAGCATCTAGGAGTAGTCCATACTTGTCAATCAATTGATTGACATCAGTCTCAAATTCTGAGCAATCTTTATCATAGGATGAAGATACACCGGTATCTAGACTGGTCACAAAGTCAGAGGAAGATGCAGAATTGGAAAGAGGTCATACCTTGATTGATTCTGAATCTAGATGACTTCTTTATTCTTCAGTCATTGTCATCATACCATGGAATCCATGGTCTTCTTCATCCTCCTCATTGTCATTGTCTGAGTGAGACAGAAGGGCCTTGATTATTATCCTGGAAACAGGATATTCCTCTTCTTATTCTGGATCTGCAATAACATATATCAGCCCTATATAGGCTTCTTCCTCTTCATCTTCAGAATTTGAGAATGAAGAGTCTGTCCAGCTTCTCTCCTTCTTAGCCACAAAGGACTTCTCCTCCTTCTTGTTCTTGTTGTGATGGTGATGTTTTTTCTTCTTCTTCTCATCTTCTTTCTTTCTTTTGACTGGGAAGTCAACAATAACATGCCCAGCCTTGCTGCAACAATAATAGATAATATTAGAAGAAATATGTTTACTAGTTTTAGGGACATACCTGTCATCCTTGGATGACTTCCTATGATAAGAGGATGAAGATGGCCTACTCCTCCAGTCCTTCTTCTTTATGAACTTCTGAAATTGCTTGGAGAAGGCAGCTAGATCTTTATCAGACATGTGGTTGTCTGATGAGCTTGGCTCAGAATTTTCTGAGCTAGATTCAGCTTCCCTCCTTGGTGTTGAGGGAGTCTTTCCTCTGCTTCTTCTTGGGGCTTCTGCCTTGAATGCCACAGACTTGTCCTTGGACTTGAATTGGCTGCACTTCTCCTCTTCTTGTCTAGCAGCCATCTGCATTTCATAGGATAACAACTTTCCAAATAAAGTTGGTGGAGGAGTGTTTGTCATCTTAGTCATTTCCCTAATGGCACAAATCTTGGTGTCCCAATCTTTAGAGAGAGATCTAAGGAACTTGTAATTTAGTCATAGTTGTTGAAGAATCTACCATAGGTTCTTAGTTCATTTATTGTCCTGAAGATCCTTTCAAAATAGTTAGCTACTTTTTCAGTTTTGCTTTGCCTAAAATCCTCATACTCTTGATTGAGCATGGACTTTCTATCATTTCTAACTTCCTTATAGCCTTCAATGTAGACTACAAGGGTGTCCCACATTTCTTTGGAGGCCTTACAGTGTACAAGATTTTGGAAGGTTGAGTTATCAATGGCACTGTCTATAATATTTTGTGCCATTTTGTCCATGGTGGTCAGAATCACCTCATCTCTGTCCATTTCTGAATATGCCTTAGGCACTCTCACAGTTGGATTTACGGTGGAAGCCTTTGTGCGGACAAAAGTACCTTCCACTACTATTACATAGATTCTAGGGTCAGATGCTTCCATGAACAGTCTGACCCTTTGCTTCTAGAGGCCAAATCCTTCCTTCCTGCAGATGGGTAGCTTCATGGCCCCTAGCTCCTTATAGTTCATTCCTGACAAAATAATTTTATCTTATAGCTAACCTTGGAGGTATACTCAAATTGTTAAATCTTTTTTGAGTAACCTCCCTCTGATAGCACTTGAAAGTTACTTAACTAAAGGTTAGCTAATCACCTAGAGGGGGGTGAATAGGTCTTTGAAATTTTATTAGTTCTTTTGCTGATTTCAAATTAATCTATCTAGTGCTTGTCCTTAGATCCTGCAATAATAAAGAAAACAAGCACCACAGCAAACAAACAAAGATTTATAGTAGTTCCCCAATTGGGTACATCCACTTTCCCTCCCACCTATCCAACTGATTTGTTAGACTAGGCACAAACTCCACCAATATGCTCCTCAGAGCTTATACCTCAGGACCTCAGCCTTATACATAGATTCTTCACAGAATCCAAAGTCAGAACCACAAGGGTTCCTACCTCAGAGCTCCTACAGCTCAGTGATCAACTGATCACCTACCTCGGCCTTATTTCTAAGTCCTACAACTCAGGCTCTTTAGCCCTATAACTTCAGGCACACAACCCTACTCTCAGAGTGTTGCAGCACTCCTACAACTTTGTACCCTTCTAGGTACCTACAGCTCAGCCTCCTCCAAGGCCTACAACTCAGTGACACACTTGTCATCTACAGCTCAGTGATTTTACAGTCACCTACCTCAGGCACAAGGCCCCACACTCAGGCTGGGAGGACAGCCCTACCTCAGATCCATACTTGGATCCTACCTCAGAGAGCAACACTCTCCCACCTCAGGCAATTAAGCCCTACAGCTCAGATCCACTCTTGGATCCTACCTCAGTACCCCAACAGGGCATCTACCTCAGTGACTAATCAGTCACCTATCTCAGGCACAAAGTGCCCTACACTCAGATTCAGATAAACTGAATCCTACAGGAAGTGAATACAGAATGTTTAAGAAAAATAAAATAACTGACTCAGAGATAAAGCTATGAGTCTACCTTACTGGACTGAGCAGATACCAGTCCAACACTCTTGTTGTAGAAGGAATTAGTCCTCTTCTACAGCTAACACTTTTCTGCTGCATAGATGAACGGCTATCAGTTTGCTGAATGGATGAATCAGCTTCTCTGTTATGGAGAGAACTATCTTGCTCATCTTGAAGAGCTTCAGCTATCTTCCTTTGCCTTCTGGCTATCTCTATTGGACTTGAGCTTTCAAGCTTAATGGAGAAGAAGATGTCCAGCCCCCTCTATTTTTTTTGTATTTTCTGCGTTTGTTCTTCGTTGCCCTAATACACTTTTCTTTTTCCTTTTTATATGCGTTGATTTGAATCAACCACATAATTTTATGTGGGCCCAACCAAGGATTGGTGAGCCCTACCTCCTTCAGAAAAGGACAAAGCTGCTTTCGGTGCCACAACAGCTTTCCTGCAATAGCTACATGTAAGTTGACTTTGATGGCGTCAACAATGGTCATCACCATTTGGACTTATTCATAAAGCGTTGAGTGATGTTAAGACACTAAACGCCATCTATCTTGGCTCTCAGGGTTTCTGTACTTGTGAATTTTCTCTGAATTTGTCTCAGTGGTTCTGTCACAGCGGTCTCAGCGGTCTCAGCGGTTTCTTATTAACAGCTGAGATAAGCTTCTGTCTCAGCGCTTTCTGTCTCAGCAGTTTCAGCGGTTTCTTATTAACAGCTAAGACAAGGTTCTGTCTCAGTGCTTTCTTCTCAGGGGTCTCAGCGCTTTATTCTTAACTGCTAAGACAACCTTTTGTCTCAGCGCTTTCTTCTCAGCGGTCTCAATGCTTTCTTCTCAGTGGTCTTAGCGCTTTCTTCTCAGCTATCTCAGCTGTCTCAGCGCTTTTTGCCTTAGTCAGTTTTTCTGGCTTTAGCTACATTCGATGATTTGTGGCTGAGCTCGACAAACTCAGATCTTCTCAGTGGTCTCAACGCTTTTTGCCTTAGTCAATTTTTCTGGCTTTTGCGCGATAAGTGTTGAGATGAGCTCGACGATATATAAGATGAGCTCGATGAACTGCAAACTGAGCTCGACAAACTTCAATCTATGCACAACGAACTTTAAATCCTGAGCTCTTGAGCTTATCCCAAATAATGTTGAGCTGAGCTCGACGACCAGCGATCTGAGCTCGACGAACTGCGAGCTGAGCTCGACGAATTTTGAGTTTACTACCAAACTCATTTTTCTTCACCTGTCCAATCATGGACTACCTGCATGCATGAACTAAAGCACACATCAAATACATTATGCCCCTTAGCATGATTGGTGATGCCTCTTCAAATCCTGAGGAACACTGTAGGGCATAATTCCCAACAGTCTGCCCTACATAAATCCTTCTTGAACCTATGTTTTATATCTGAAATTGAACCCAAGAATATTTCAGAATCTTTAAATGATGAATCTTGGTTCTTGGCAATGAATGAAGAATTAAATCAGTTTGAAAGAAGAAAAGTCTGGGCATTAGTGGAGCGTCGAGATATCCATCCAGTTATTGGTTTGAAATTAGTGTATAAAAATAAGCTTGATGGTGAATCTAGGATAACTAGGAATAAGGCACAGTTTATTGCACAAGGATATTCACAAATAGAGGGTGTGAACTTTGAAGAGCCATTTGCACTGGTTGCATGTCTTGAATCCATTCATTTGTTTTTGGGGTTTGCAAGTTATAAATAAATTAAGGTATATCAAATGGATGTTAAGAGTATATTTTTAAATGGATATATCAAGGAAGAGGTGTATGTTGAGCAACCACCCGACTTCCAGAATGCTAACTACCCAAATAATGTATACAAATTAGTGAAGGCCTTGTATGGACTGAAACAAGCACCCCGTGCTTGGTATGATAGGCTCATGAATTTTCTCCCAGAGCATGTGTAACGCCCCGAAACTCAAAAGAGCGACGAGAGGCGTTTTGGGCCAAATCTGGAATCTGTCCGGGGGCACACGGCCTGGGACACGGGCGTGTTCCAGGGCGTGTCAAGCTCCAATTGACGATTTGGCTGCGTTGTCGACGAAATTTGGAGTCGACGATCGTCGAGCAGGGAACATGGCCTGAAACACAGGCGTGTCTCAGGGCGTGTCGAGCCCGTGTCGACGATCGGCCAGGGAAGTCGACGAATTTCGCTCGACGATGTATCGAGACAAGGCACATGGCCTAGGACACGGGTGTGTCCAAGGTCATGTCGGGTGGTCGACGAACTTTGCTCGACGATGTGTCGAGACTGTGAACACAGCCTGAAGCCCAGGCGTGTTCAGGTGTGACACGGGCATGGACAAGGGCGTGTCCAAGACCCGTGTGAGTCTCGAGTTGTTTTCGGGGCTGCGTCGATGGGGGCACACGGCCGACCACATGGTCGTGTCAGTTGGAACACGGACATGTCAGGTCGAACACGGGCGTGTTGGATGCCCGTGTGTTGTTACAGGCGCGTCGATTTTGACGGTGAATGGGGGACATGTCCCGGGACAAGGGCGTGTCGCAGGCCGTGTTCGGCCCAGTTTTAGCATTTCAGGCGCGAATCAAGGCCGTTCGTTTCTTTAATTTTGGATCCAACGACTGGGGGTTGTTCCTGATAGGATATACATGGGATTGGACCCTTGAAACCCTCATTTCTTTTGAGTGGTTCTCTTTCTAAGTCAAGAGAGAGAGGAGAGCAAAGGAGGAAGAAGAAGCTTCGATCCGGCCATTGGAGGAGCTTCGAAGCTCCAAATCGCGAGCCGACTTCGGATCTACGGAGGCAAAGAGAGTGCGGTGTTTTTCATCCGCTTACATTTCCATGGCGCCGAGGAAGAACGTTAGGGTAACGATTCCCTTCTTGAGCATGTGAAGCTCTCCTTATTTGCATAGGAAGCCCGCTCTCGCGAGTTTGCGGTGAGTTGGAGGCATTCCTTCGGGTAGATATGTAAAGTCCCCGTTGTTTAGAGTTCGTATTCGAGAACGAACATAGGCATGATGTGTGAAGCCTACCCGGACATGTTGGTCCGGATCGGTGATGTTGCATTGTATAAATGCCGGAGAAGACTCCGTGCGAATGTTTGTTTTCGGGTTTTTCTACGTTGTAGATTGCAACAGGGAGCCTTGGGGATTAACCCAAAGGTGCACCCGGAAAACTAGGCAGATGCGTGATCTTGCCAACTTGGTGGCCTGAGAGCCAACTTGAACATAACCGGGTTATGTGAAGTGTGTGACGGAAATGGGACTCGGGAGAAGTTTGACCTGCGCATATGGTTTAAATTACCGCTGCGATGTGAGCACGGGTTAGATGGTACCGTACTCGTTCTATGTCGTTCGGATTAGAGCCGTTGGCATAGATGAGGGTCTTCGACAGTCTATGGTTTTAATTACCGTGACCCATGCCGGGAAGACAAATTGCTCATTGTTTGGCCGTCCAAAGGGATGGTGGTGAGTCGGCAGGCTTTGACTGTGTTCACCGAGAATGTGCCCTGAGTGCATGGGGCGTGTGGCCGTGCTATCCTACGCCTGTGATGAAATGTATATTTTATACACTGCTTGTTATGCTAATAAGTGCAGGGAAGGAGCATCGCCGCCCCGAGTTGGGGGTAGGATCGTTATAATTTGGTCAGCATTGCTGATTGTTGCTTTTGTTTGCCACCGTATGGTGGTTTGTTGCTTGCAGGTGATGCTGGACCAAGCGGTCAATAGCGGGCTAAAGCCCAAATTGCGAAGCAAGCCCTCGAAGGCTGAATTGGAGTGTTTACTTGTTTTTATTCATGTATGACCGACCTGCGTGCCGTGGTATGGAAAACATGTAATATTAAGTAAACCATTTTGTAAGGCCTTAAGGCTTGTACTTGTGTATGTACTACATTCCTATTTGGTGTATTAGTGGACATTCATGCTTGTTGCTGGGTTCTTTAATTGCAACTTATAAACTGCTTCTGCTAGAATGCTCTGTGTAGGACGTTGGATTGGTTGGATGGTTTCTACTGAGTAACCACCCGGTATGTCTGTGGTATATGGCGTCGGGCCCCGGCCGGACCTACTGCTATATGCTATGCGACGGATAGGGGGTGTTACAATTTGGTATCAGACTACTTGTTTCGGTCAGGCTTAAAATGAATTTGTGGGCGACTTCTTTTTAAGGGGTGGTGAGCACATGTGTGTGCGGCATCGTTATAACAGTAAAAGAACCCATGAATGTCCACTTAGGAATGAAAATACACGTGTTTGGGGAACCTGTGTGTTCCTATAATTGCTGTTTACAATTTTATTTGGTCGCTTAACGGTGTTTTGTACCACTATAGGTGACCAGAAGTGGTGTTGGGCCGTCAGAACGTCGACTTTTTGAGGCTAGCAGTGCACCTAATGAAGCTCCTGCAACACCCCCATCGGCTGAGAATATACGATTGGTGGCCGAAGAAGTGCTTTCCATGATGAATGCGCAGCCTGCAAGGCAAATACAACAACCCGCTCCTGCGATGGAGCAGGTACCGCTGCAAGCGGCTGAGCAGAGAAGAGTGGAGCAGGTAGTAGTGGAGCCGTTGGTGCCAAGGAGGGCAACTGAGAGACAGCTCAAACATGTCATGAGCTTTAATCCTCCGGTATTCTCGGGGTTGGGAACCCCATCTTAAGCTGAAGACTGGCTCTCCAGGGTGAAGAGAGTCATGACAGCAACGGAGACGGAGGAGTGACAAATGACCACCATTGCTACGTTCCTTTTGGACGGTGAAGCGAGATTTTGGTAGGCAACTTGTTGATGTCTCGATGGAGGAGTTCTCGAGATTGTTCTTAGCTAGATACCTCCCTTCGGCGCAGAGGATAGCATTGGAGAACGAGTTCCTGAAGTTAGTACAAGGGGACAGTAGCGTGGATGAATATCTCCATGAGTTTACTCGATTGAGTCGATATGCTAGCTCCACCATAGCGGATGAGGAGCGCAAGACGAATCGATTCTACGAAGGGTTGAGAGATGAGTTGAGGTTACTACTCTCGGGGTCGATGACGCAGGGTTTCCTGACCTTGGTCAACACGGCCCGGTCCTTGGAGAAGGACATGAAGAATGTTCAATCGAAGAAGAACGTTGGTGAGAAGAAGTCTGGGTTCAAAGTGCCGACTACTTAAAAGTCCGGCTATCAAAGATTCTTCAAGAAGCATAGGACTTCGGGTCCAGCTCCCTCTTTGGGTGCTTCTGGGGCGACTACGGGTCGGACCCCGGGTGCGTGTTTTACTTGTGGGAAGCCGGGACACTTTGCCCATGACTGTTGGAGCGGACGTCCCAAGTCCGAAAGGAAGCCGGGAGCAACTTACGAAGAGAAGGGCAAGGCGGTGGAGTCGACCGCGTCCCATTATGCTCCGACACAACCAAGGGTGTATAATCTTGGCCAACAGGAGGCCATCAAACAGGCGGATGTGGTGACAAGTACGGTTTAATTTATAGCAAGTTAATTTCTTGAAATACTTGTTATGCACATGTTACCTTACCACTGCTTGTTTAGGATTTGTTTTTATTTGTGAAAATCCGGCAAGAGCACTTTTCGATACGGGAGCGTCACACTCCTTCTTGTCAGAAGGATTTATATCACGCATCGGAGTCCCTTCTTCGATGACGAAGGATAAGTTGGATGTGTTGTTGCCCAATGGGTGTTCGATGCGCGCGGATAGAATCTGCGGTGTTAAGATTCGCATTGGGAATCAATAGTTCGATTTGCAAGCGTCGTTACTACCGTTGGTGGAGTTCGATGTTATATTTGGCATGGACTGGCTCTCGGAGCAGCGAGCCTATATTGATTGCGGTCGGAAGGAAGTCAAGTTGGGAGCAAGTGGTGAGACGACTTTTACGGGCTTGAAGGGGTCGAGCAAGACGTTGATGTCTGCTCTTTAGGTGGTGAAGGCGGTTCTTGCCGGTGCAGACCTGTTCTTTACACTAGTGGAGGTTGCAAAGTCGAGGCCCGCGTTGGATAGTATATCAGTGGTAGCTGAGTACCCTGATGTGTTCCCTGCAGATCTTTCTGGAGCCCCTCCTCAGCGGGAGATAGATTTCATGATTGAGTTAGTGTCAGGTGCAAAGCCTGTGTCACGATCTCCATATCGGCTAGCACCTAAGGAAATGGCGGAGCTGAAGGTTAAACTGCAAGAGTTGTTTGAGCAAGGGTATGTGCGCCCAAGTTCTTCGCCTTGGAGAGCACCGGTCCTCTTTGTTAAGAAGAAGGACAGAAGCTTGAGGCTATGTATTGATTATCGGGAGCTCAACAAGTTGACGGAAAAGAACAAGTACCCGATTCCTCGGATCGATGACCTTTTTGATCAGTTGGTCGGGTCGACGGTGTACTCAATGTTGGATCTCAAGTCCATGTACTATCAGCTGCGAATAAGGGAGAGTGATATCCTGAAGACAGCGTTCAGTATGAGATACGGGCATTACGAGTTTACGGTCATGTCATTTGGGCTGACTAATGTGTCGTCGATGTTCATGGATCTGATGAACAGGACCTTTAGGGAGTACTTGGACCATTTTGTGATCGTCTTCATCGACGATATTTTGGTGTACTCGCATAGTGAGGAAAATCACTTCAAGCATCTTCATTTGGTTTTGGAGATGCTAAGGAGGAATCAATTGTATGTCAAGTTCTCGAAGTGCGAGTTTTGGTTGTCCTCAGTGGCGTTCCTCGGTCATATAGTGAGTGGGGAGGGTATTGCAGTGGATCCGGTGAAGATTGTTGCGATACGGGAGTGGCCTGAGCTTTCTACGGTAGCGGAAGTCCGGAGCTTTCTGGGGCTTGCAGGCTATTATAGGCGCTTCGTAGAGAACTTCTCGCGGATAGTGTTACCTCTCACTACTTTGACGAGGAAGGAGCAGAAGTTTCGTTTGGATGCCGGAGTGAGCGCGAGCTTTTGAGGTGTTGAAATATCGGTTGACCACGGCGCCTGTGCTGAGTTCGCCGAGTGGGACCGAAGGCTATGAGATTTATAGTGATGCTTCAGGCAGCGGTTTGGGTTGCGTGCTACTGCAACATGGAAGTGTGATAGCTCTCGAGGAAGCTGAAAGTGTAGGAAAGGAATTATCCGGTCCATGACTTGGAGTTAGAGGCCGTGATTTTTGCCTTGAAGCTGTGGAGGCACTATTTGTACGGTGTGAAGATTGATATATACACCGATCATAAGAGCCTGAAGTATTTGATTGATCAGAAAGATCTGAATATGCGGCAGCCTAGATGGATGGAGTTCCTGGGGGACTATACATTCAAGATCCACTACGTGCCTGGTAAAGGTAATGCGGTTGCATACGCATTGAGTTGCAGGGACCCAGCTTAAGTCAATTGGCTGTCGATCCATGACGAGAGGTTGGTTCGAGAGTTGGAGGTGTTGGAGATTGTTTGTGTGGATAAGCAATCAAGTGCTGAAGCAGTACTGAATTGGACTGAAGTCCAATATGACCTGGCTGATCGGATTCGGAAGGCTTTGGATATGGATGTCCATATGAAGCAGTTCAAGGTAGAGGCTCTGGATGGGTCAAATTCCCAATTCGTTGTGGAGGACAGATTGCTTTGGAAAGACGGTCGTCTGTGCGTCCCAAGTGTGGGCAATTTGCGGGTGGAATTGTTGTACGAGGCACACCATACCATGTACTCGATTCACCCGGGGAGCACGAAGATGTACCGCGATGTAAAGAAACTGTTTTGGTGGCCGGCTTTAAAGAAGGATGTGGCACTCTATGTGGCGAAGTGCCAAACTTGCGCCTTGGTGAAGGCGGAGTGCCAAAAACCGGGAGGATTTCTGAAGTCCTTGCCTATTCCAGAGTGGAAATTCGACGACATCTATATGGACTTTGTGCACGGTTTGCCAAGGTCGCAAAAGGGGAACGACGCCATTTGGTTGGTCGTAGATCGGCTAACGAAGGTGTCGCATTTCATTCCGCATAGGAAGGATGATCCGGTGGAGAAGTTGGCAAAACTATATGTGGATAATATAGTACGGCTTCACGGTGTGCCCCGCAGCATCGTGAGTGACCGAGATGGGCGGTTCATGTCTAATGATTGGAGGCTAGTGCAGCAAATGTTGGGAACAAAATTAAAATTCAGCACAGCCTTCCATCAGCAACCGGATGGGCAGACCGAGAGTGTCAATAGAACTATGGAAGACATGTTCCGCATGTGTGTCTTGGACTTTGGAAAGCAATGGGAAGACCATCTTTATTTGGTGGAGTTTGCGTACAACAATAGCTACCAGACGAGTATTCAAATGGCGCCCTTCGAGGCCCTATATGGTAGAAGATGTTGCACGCTGTTGTCTTGGCTAGAAACGGGGGAGTCAAAGTTGTATAAGCGATTAGAAGTGGAGGATGCTACTTTGTTGGTGCGAACCATTCGGGAGAGGTTGCTTATCGCTCAGGACCGACAAGCGAAGTACTATAATGCCAAGCACAGGAACGTGGAGTTCACTGTGGGCGACTGGGTGTACTTAAAGATCAAGCCTTTCAAGGGTGTCTCGCGGGTGCGGCGATTGAAAAAGCTAAGCCCGAGGTACCTTGGGCCATTTGAGGTTCTGGAGCGAGTTGGTGAAGCAGCCTATCGGTTGAAGCTTTCAATGGAGCTTAGTGGTTTACATGATGTATTTCATATATCGGTGTTACGGAAGGCGGTGCAAGAGCCTTCGCAAGTGATCGCGGTTGATCAAGTGCCGGTGGATAGTGGGTTGACGACAAAGATCAAATCCGTGCGGATTGAGGACTCGGAGGTCAAGCGGCTACGCAATAAAGAGATCATGATGTTCAAGGTCCGATGGGACAATTGTGGTCGTGAGGTGCTCTCTTGGGAACGAGAGAAGACTATGCTTGACGAGTATCCGGAGTTGTTCCGCTCAGGTACAATTTAATTTTGGTACGTGTCTTTCCTTTATGAAATTTCGAGGACGAAATTCTTTTAAGAGGGGGAGAGTTGTAATGCCCCGAAACTCAAAAGAGCGACGGGAGGCATTTTTGGCCAAATCTGGAATATGGCAGGGGGCATACGGCCTGGGACAGGGGCGTGTCCCAGGGCGTGTCAAGCTCGAGTCGACGATTTGGCCACGTTGTCGACGAAATTTGGAGTCGATGATCGTCGAGCAGGGAACACGGCCTGAGACACGGGCGTGTCTCAGGGCGTGTCGAGCCCGTGTCGATGATCGGCTAGGGAAGTCGACGAATTTCGCTCGACGATGTGTCGAGACAAGGCACACGGCCTAGGACACGGGCGTGTCCAAGGCCGTGTCGGGTGGTCGACGAACTTCGCTTGACGAAGTGTCGAGACTGTGAACACGGCCTGAATCCCGGGCGTGTTCGGGTGTGACACGGGCATGGACACGGGCGTGTCCAAGACCCGTGTGAGTCTCGGGTTGTTTTCTGGGCTGTGTCGATGGGGGCACACGACCGACCACACGGCCATGTCAGTTGGAACAAGGGCGTGTCAGGTCGAACACGGGCGTGTTGGATGACCGTGTGTTGTTCCAGGCGTGTCGATTTTGACGGCGAATGGGGGACACGGGCGTGTGGCAGGCCGTGTTCGGCCCAATTTTAGCATTTTAGGCCCGAATCAAGGCCGTTCGTTTCTTTAATTTGGGATCCAACGGCTGGGGGTGGTTCTTGATGGGATATACACGGGACTGGACCCTTGAAACCCTCATTTATTTTGAGTGATTCTCTTTCTAAGTCAAGAGAGAGAGGAGAGCAAAGGAGGAAGAAGAAGCTTAGATCCGGCCATTGGAGGAGCTTCGAAGCTCCAAATTGCGAGCTGACTTCGGATCTACGGAGGCAAAGAGATTGCGGTGCTTTTCATCCGCTTACATTTCCATGGCGCCGAGGAAGAACACTAGGGTAACGATTCCCTTCTTGAGCATGTGAAGCTCTCCTTCTTTGCATAGGAAGCCCGCTCTCGCGAGTTTGCGGTGAGTTGGAGGCGTTCCTTCGGGTAGATTTGTAAAGTCCCCGTTGTTTAGAGTTCGTATTCGAGAATGCACATAGGCATGATGTGTGAAGCCTACCCGGACATGTTGGTCTGAATCGGTGATGTTGCATTGCATAAATGCCGGAGAAGACTCCCTGTGAATGTTTGTTTTCGGGTTTTTCTACGTGGTAGATTGCAACAGGGAGCCTTGGGGATTAACCTAAAGGTGCACCCGGAAAACTGGGCAGATGCGTGATCTTGCCAACTTGGTGGCCTGAGAGCCAACTTGAACATAACCGGGTTATGTGAAGTGTGTGACGGAAACAGGACTCGGGAGAAGTTTGACCTGCGCATATGGTTTAAATTACCGCTGCGATGTGAGCACGGGTTAGATGGAACCGTACCCGTTCTATGTCGTTCGGATTAGAGCCGTTGGCATAGATAAGGGTCTTCGGCAGTCTATGGTTTTAATTACCGTGACCCATGCCGGGAATACAAATTGCTCATTATTTGGCCGTCCAAAGGGATGGTGGTGAGTCGGCAGGCTTTGACTGTGTTCACCGAGAATGTGCCCTGAGTGCACGGGGTGTGTGGCCGTGCGAGCCTACGCCTGTGATGAAATGTATATTTTATAAACTGCTTGTTATGCTAATAAGTGCAGGGAAGGAGAATCGCCGCCCCGAGTTGGGGGCGGGATCGTTATAATTTGGTTAGCATTGCTGACCGTTGCTTTTGTTTACCACCGTGCGGTGGTTTGTTACTTGCAGGTGCTGCTGGACCAAGCGGTCAATAGCGGGCTAAATCCCAAATTGCGAAGCCGGCCCTCGAAGGCCGAATTGGAGTGTTTACTTGCCTTTATTCATGTATGACCGGCCTGCGTGCCGTGGTATGGAATACATGTAATATTAAGTAAACCATTTTGTAAGGCCTTAAGGCCTATACTTGTGTATGTACTACATTCCTATTTGGTGTATTAGTGGACATTCATGCTTGTTGCTGTGTTCTTTAATTGCAACTTATAAACTGCTTCCGCTAGAATGCTCTGTGTAGGACGTTGGATTGGTTGGATCGTTTCCACTGAGTAACCACCCAGTCTGTCTGTGGTATATGGCGTCGGGCCCCGGCCGGACCTACTGCTATATGCTATGCGATAGATAGGGGGTGTTACAACATGGTTTTAGGATGGGTAGTGCAGACACTACACTATTTGTGAAGCACGAAAATTTCGATTTGATTTTATTACAAATTTATGTTGATGATATACTCTTTGGTGGCACAAATGAAAATCTATGCAATGAAATTGTCACCTTAATGGAATCTGAATTTGAAATGAGCCTAGTTAGAGAGTTAACATATTTCTTAGGATTTCAGATTTCTCAACAAAAGGATGAAATTTTTATAAGTCAATCAAAAAACAAAAGATATTCTTGTGTGATTCGGCTTTGAAAATCTGAAACAAGTAAAAACTCCAATGGCTGCGTCTCTAAAATTATGAAAGGACCTGATATTACATTTGTGGTGTGTCTTTGTGCTAGATATCAAGCTAATACTAAATAATATCATTTTAAAGTGTTAAGCACATCTTTAGGTATCTCATAGGCACCAAAAATCTCGGTCTTTGGTATCCTCACACCACTGATTTCATGCTCCATGAATATTCTGAGTCGAACTATGCTGGATGATCACTCGATCACAAGAGCATAAGTGGTACCTATCACTTCCTACGTCTGACACTAGTCTCATGACCAAGTAGGAAACAGAACACAATTGCCCTCTCCATTGCTGAAGCCGAGTATATAGACCTAAGAAGTTATTGCGCACAAGCACTTTGGATATCACAAATGTTAGAGGACTTCGGCCTAAAATTTAAGAACATTGACCTTAGGTGAGATAACAAGAGTGTCATAGGATTGACAAATAATCCAGTACATCATTCTAGCTCCAAACATATTGATGTTAGTCATCACTTAATCCGGGATCACATTAGGAAAGAGAATGTGAAAGTGAGTTTCAATGAGACTAACGATCAACTTGCTGATATCTTTACCAAACTCCTCCTCGATGCTCATTTTCTTTACTTCGACTAGAACTGGGCGTTTTGGATCTCACTGCTTGATCGTGCTGCCTCATATACTGACAACGTGGTATTTTTCATTTTTTCCAATTTCTGTAAGTTACCGTCGCGTGGTAGCCCAAGCGCTGGCGGTAAGTTGGTTGTATGTTTTTTGGGTTTCTTTTATGTGTTTCTGCTTTTGTTTTCTTTTGTTTTGTCTGTTTCATTTATCTTATAATCGAAAATAAAAAAAATGAAATATCAAAAAACTCCAAAAACATGTTTTATTTTGTTTGCTTCATGTGATTTGTTTAATATTTTTATTAAAACAAAAAAATTATAAAACCCCAAAATAAAAAAAACTATGGTTCATTCTTTTCTTAGGACACGCATGACTAGAACCTAGAGCATAACAATTATGTGCAATGTTTGATTTAGGATTGTTAATCCATGCTAACATTGTTTAATTATGTCATGATGTGTCGAATTTATAAGTACTTAGCTACTGAGTGCAACTAGACATGAAAGTGAGACTAGAGCATAACGATTATGTGCATGTACGCATGAATTTCTATACGAGTGCATTTTTTAGGTATGTGTGAACAGTGTAATGTCATTACGCTACCTAAATCCTCACACATACCTAGAGGCATATTCAAGTTAAAGAGTATCTATCTATATGGTTAAATTTCGATTGATTTGGTGTCCTTGAACTCAAAAAAGGTATAAAAATGAAAGTAGAAAAAAATGAATGAAAAAAATGAGTACATCATATGCTATCAAATCATGTGTCAAGGATACACCCAAGCACTACTCACTCCACCTGATAAGTCTTCATAAGCATTGTGATAATGAACAACTGGGTCAAAAGAATCATTTTGATCCTATGCAAAGACTAAAACTTAAGTTAGTGCCTCTTGTTCGAATCTTGGTATGAAGTAGATAGCAATGTGACATGATTTTTCACTCTATTTCTCGTGTGCTAGCATATTGAATTATTGGGATTAAACATGTACTAAAGATTATTTCTACTTGATGTTTTTCTTTTGATGCTACATGTACACATACCATTATTCTATCTAACGCTTCCACGCATAATAATTGGACTTACACTGCATTATATGTCTATAGCACATAGGTACTAATATATGATTTCTATTCCTGACGCTTACAATGTTACATTGGATTAACTCTATAAATCTCTTGGCATTATACTCCAAATCGATTATGTATTTAGTTTCACATGTGTTGTCATAATTTCTTTTACACTGAAAAACTCGTCCAATGAACTGATTTTTTTATTGGGTAGGACTATATTCATGGTTTTTCGCTCCAATTTTTGCCCCTATGGCTTATGATTTTTCTTGTGCATGTGCGCCCATTCTCACATCACTTTAGTATCTCATGACAAGGCGGGAGAGTTGAATGTTCACGAGACATGTTAGCTAATCCCCGACCTCTTTCAATAATATCAAAAGTGGGAGAATTGAGTGTTCATGAGTATATCATATGCTAGTTGACTGTTGAGTGCTAGTGAACAGGGGAAGATCTCACGTAGTGTATTTTGGTATTACCATGGTGTTAGGGAAGTTTTCAAGCATGTGGCATCACTGCCAACGCAATATGAGCCTATGGGGTCGCACATAAGAGCTCTTGAGAAATTGGAAAGGTTTGTGTTGGCCTTGCTCATATGTGATATGAATGAAGAACCAAGCCTATGATGTTTTGGATATGGAGGAATTTCATTCTGGGACCTATATTTTGAATATGGGTCATCAGGTAAATGATCGGAAGATTCTAAGGGAAATTCATCGAGTATAGCTGAGAGGTTTCGACGAATGGTTTGAATTTGTCGAGTATCGTCGTGACATCGCAATGCTTCCATCATAGATTCATTGAGTATCGTCGAGACAACTCAACGCTTCGTTGAGTATCGTCGAGACATCTCAACGCTTCTGTCTTGGATTCGTCGAGTATCATCATGACAGATTCGACGAGTTAGACCTCGATTTGTCGTATATCGCCTTGATACCCAGACGATTTTCCCTGTGTCGTTTCGTCAAATATTCCCATGTTAACTCGACGAATAGTTTTGATTTGTCAAATATCAATGTGATACTCGAAGAATTCTGTTTCGACCTATTTATTTCCTTTATGTCTTGTTCGGCGAGTTTGCTTACATTGATTGGTTCAGTTTAACGTATATATAGGATATGTACAGTTGAACCGATGAGGAACTGTTCATTTTCCCCGACCTAGCCGCGCGAGACGATGTCCTCCTGACGAAAATGTTCTGCTAAGTCGCGATCGCCGTTTACCGCTGTCGCCGACCACTCGACCTGCTACCGTCACCGAAAAAGGTTTCCTATGCGTCGGATTCATCATTGTCGCCTCTCCTTGAATGGATCTAGTAGTCCGTGGAGATGTTGAGGGCAAACCTAGTTCCGACCTAGATCTTGTGCGACAAGAGTCTAGGGTTCTCCATGCTCGTGTGGATATCCGTAGAGGCGTGGACACTATTATATGCTCAGAACTCCAGCTGTTGTCGTTCGTTGGAACTATTTGGAGCACCTTGGTTGAGTTTTGGCTCAATCCCGCAAATGTAATTTTTGTTAATAGCATTTTACTTCTTGATCAATTTTCATTGCTAGATCTGAACGTTCTTTTGGGTTTTCTTCTTCAATTTCTGGTGCGTGCACAAGTATTGTGCCATCCTAGCAAAACCCAATAATGGTATCAGAGAGTGGTTCGATGCGATGATCATTATTTCAGAAGTTGTCTAAATCCATTGTGTGAAGATCTAGAAATTTTAGAAGTGTTCTAGGATGCCTAGATCTATTCCTAGAACATCAAATGTTGATGGATTATGGGTGGAATCGGTGATCTATTCCTGGCACAGCGCCTTGGAACCCCGTCAGGAGCGTATGTGATTTTGTTGTGATATCTTTGTTACTCCTTAATAGTAACTGTCACTCTTATTGTTTTGTGAAACCAAGTATGTGTTAGATTTTGAATCTCACATAGAGAGACGAGCTTGTCTACTGTGTAAGTGGAGTTGGTGTTGCTCATGTCTAGTGCGTGTAAATCTGAGGATTTAGAAGGGTTCTAGATGTTCAGATTTAGCACAGTTCATCGAGTATTAATCATCCTTACTGTGCACATCTGGGATGCATTTGGATTATGGATGTTGTTGATTTTATTTTGTGAATGTGCACATTGGTTAATTGTTAACAGCGATTAAATGTTAATCAACAATTTAAAATCCCTTAAGCAATATTAAGTATTTAGATGTCTTCCGATGGATGACACTCTTCCTGACTCGATCGATGAAGTGTGGGCTTACCCATGCAAGGTGCATTAATCTATCTTGTTAAGGGTGCGAGCGAATAATTGTGATATACCACTATCGACATCGGGTCATACTTAACTAGGTGACCTCAAAGGTTGAGTGCCTAGAGGCATAGGGTTGGCATGCACCATATGATGGATGTGAATAAGGAGTTATTCACCAACAATACATGAATTGCATTGTGATGCAATTGGCAAGCGTTGTTGTAACACCCCCTATACGTCGCATAGCATATACCAGTAGGTCCGGCCGAGGCCCGATGCCATATACTACAGACGGACCGGGTGGTTACTCAAGGGAAACCATCCAACCATTCCAACATCCTACACAGAGTCATTTTAGCGGAAGCAGTTTTATAAGATGCAATTAAAAGAACCCAGCATAAATAGCATGAATGTCCACTAAACAAACCCAAAAGAATGAAGTACAAATACACAAGTTCTGGCCTTAAGGCCTTACAATAGTTTGCTCAATTTAAATGTTTTCCAAACTTCGCCACGCAAGCCGGCCATACATGAATAAACAATAAAACACTCAAAAGTTTGAACTTCGAGGGCCAGCTCAGCAACATGGGCTTTTGTCCGCTATTTACCGCTTGGTCCTGCAGCACCTGCAAGAAACAATCCATCGCAATGGTGGCAAACAAAGGCAACGGTCAGCTACGCTGACCAAATTATAACGATCCCGCCCCCAAGCTCGGGACGGCGATGCTGCTTCACTGCACTTTATTAGCATAACCAAGCATTATACAGTAATAACACTACATCACAGGCGTAGGCACGCACGGCCACACACCGCGCGCTCTCACGACACATTCTCGGTGAACCCAGTCAAAACCGCGGTCCCACCACCGCCACTTGGATGGCAACACACGTGAGCATTTGAGTCTTTTAGGCAGAAGTTATGACAATTAAAATCATCAACAGCCCATAAGCAGAAGTCATGACACTTAAAATCATCGACAGCAAAAGACCCGACCTCTATGCCCTCGACAGGCCTCAAAAACCGAATAGCATAGAGCAGGAACGGTTCCACTCAACCTGTTGGTCACTTGCCACGACATTCAAAATCATCGGCACGAGTTAAGTTTCCCCGAAGCCCGTGAATCGAATGCACAATATTACATAACCCAGTTATGTACAAGTTGGCTCCCAGGCCACCAAGATGGCAGAATCACGCATCTGCCCAGTTTTCCGGGTGCACCCCGAGGTTAGCCCCCAAGGCTCCCTGCTGCAATCTACCGCGTAGAAAACCCGAAAAACAACATTTGCGCGGAGTCTTCTCCGGCCATTTATGCAATGCAACATCACCGATCCAGACCAACTTGTCCGGGTAGGCTTCACACATCATCCCTATATCCGTTCTCGATTACGGACTCTACATGTACACAACCGGGACTATTCATGTCTACCCGAAGGAACGCCTCAAACTCACTGCAAACTCGCGAGAGCGGGCTTCCCTATGCAAAAGAAGTAGAGCTTCACATGCTCAAGTAGAGAATTGTTACCCTAGCGTTCTTCCTTGGCGCCATGGAAATGTAAGCGGATGAAAAGCACAACACTCTCCTTGCCTCCGTAGATCCGAAGTCGGTTCGCGATTTGGAGCTCCGAAGCTCCGCCGGTGACCGGATCTAGGCTTCTTGTTCCTCCTTTGCTCTCCCTTCTCTCTAGACTTAGAAAGAGAACCACTCAAGTGAAATGAGAGTTTCAAAGGCCCAATCCCGGGTATATCCCACTAGGAACAACCCCCAACCGTCAGATCCCAAAATAAGGAAACGAATGGCTACGATTCGTAGCTGAAAAGTAAAACCTGGGCCGAACACGGCCTGCGACACGACCATGTCCAGGGCCGTGTCCCTCATTCACCGTCAAAATCGATGCATCTCGAAAAACACACGGGCATCCAACACGCCCGTGTTCGACCTGACACGCCCGTGTTCAAACTGACACGGCCGTGTGGCTGGCCGTGTGCCCCCATCAACACAGCCCCGAAAACAACCCGAGACTCACACGGGTCTTGGACACACCCGTGTCCTATTTGACACGCCCATGTCAAACCCGAACACGCCTGGGCTCCAGGCCGTGTTCACTGTCTCGACATTTCGTCGAGCGAAGTTCGTGGACTACCCGACACGGCCTTGGACACGCCCATGTCCTAGGTCGTGTTCCCTGTCTCGACACAACGTCGAGCAAAAATGTCGATCCCTGGGCCGATCGTCGACACGGGCTCGACACGCCCTGAGACACGCCCGTGTCTCAGGCCGTGTTCCCTGCTCGACGATCGTCGACTCCAAATTTCGACGACCTCGCGGACAAATCGTCGACTCGAGCCTGACACGCCCTGGGACACGCCCGTGTCCCAGGCCGTGTGCCCCCTGCCAAATACCAGATTTGGCCCAAAACGCCTCTCGTCGCTATTTTGAGTTTCGGGGCGTTATAATTTCGTCCTCGAAATTTCATAAAGGAAAGAAACATAAAACTTAAATGGTACCTGAGTGAAACAACTCTGGGTACTCCTCAAGCATAGTCTGCTCTCGCTCCCAAGAGAGCTCCTCCCGGCCGCAATTGTCCCAACAGACCTTGACCATCCTGATCTCTTTATTGTGTAGCCGCTTGACTTCCGAGTCTTCAATACGAACAGGCTTGACCTTCGTCGTCAACCCACTGTCAACCGGCACTTGATCGACTGCGATCACTTGCGTAGGCTCTTGCGCTGCCTTCCGTAGCACCGATATATGGAATAAATCATGTAGACCACTAAGCTCCCCTGATAGCTTCAAACGATAGGCTGCTTCGCCAACCCGCTCCAGAACCTCAAACGGCCCAAGGTACCTCTGGCTTAGCTTTTTCAATCGCCGCACCCGCGAGACACACTTGAACGGCTTGATCTTTAAATACACCCAGTCGCCCACAGTGAACTCCACGTTCCTGTGCTTGCCATTATAGTACTTCGCCTGATGGTCCTGAGCGATTAGCAACCTCTCCCGAATGGTTCGCACCAATGAAGTAGCATCTTCTACCTCTTGACGCTTGTATAACTTTGACTCACCTGTTTCCAACCAGTACAACGGCGTGCGACATCTTCTACCATATAGGGCCTCGAAGGGCGCCATTTGAATACTCGTCTGGTAGCTATTGTTGTACGCAAACACCACCAAGTATAGGTGGTCTTCCCATTGCTTTCCAAAGTCCAGGATACACATGTGGAGCATGTCTTCCATTGTCCTTTTGACCCTCTCGGTCTGCCCATCTGTTTGCGGATGAAAGGCTGTGCTAAAACTCAGCTTTGTTCCCAACATCTGCTGCACCAGCTTCCAATCATTGGACGTGAACCGCCCATCTCGGTCACTCATGATGATGCGGGGCACACCATGAAGCCTCACAATATTGTCTACATACAACTTTGCCAATTTCTCAACCGGATCGTCCTTCCTATGCGGAATGAAATGTGTCACCTTCGTTAGACGATCTACGACCACCCAAATGGCGTTGTTCCCCTTTTGCGACCTTGGCAACCCGTGCACAAAGTCCATTGTAATGTCGTCGAACTTCCACTCCGGAATAGGCAAGGATTTCAAGAATCCTCCCGGCTTTTGGCAGTCCGCCTTCACCAAGGCGCAAGTTTGACACTTCGCCACATAGAGCGCCACATGCTTTTTCAGTCCTGGACACCAGAACAATTTCTTAACATCGCGATACATCTTCGTGCTCCCCGGGTGAATTGAGTACTTGGTATGATGCGCCTCGTACAACAATTCCACCTGCAAATTTCCCACGCTTGGGACGCACAGACGACCGTCTTTCCAAAGTAATCCATCCTCCACAACAAATTGGGAATTTGACCCATCCAGAGCCTCTATCATGAGTTGCTTCATGTGGACGTCCATATCCAACGCCTGCCGAATCCGATCAGCCAGGTCATATTGGACTTCAGTCCAATTCAATACTACTTCAGCACTTGATTACTTATCAACGCAAAAGATCTCCAACACCTCTAATTCCCGAACCAACAGCTCGTCATGGACCAACAGCCAATTGGCTTGAGCTGGGACCCGGCAACTCAACGCGTCCGCAACCGCATTACCTTTACCATGCACGTAGTATATCTTGAATGTATAGTCCCCCAGGAACTCCATCCATCTACGCTGCCGCATATTCAGATCTTTCTGATCTAGCAAATATTTCAGGCTTTTACAGTTGGTATAAATATCGACCTTTACTCCATACAAGTAGTGTCTTCACAGCTTCAAGGCAAAAATCACAGCCGCTAACTCCATGTCATGGACCAGATAGTTCCTCTCGTGCACCTTCAACTGTCTCGAGCCATATGCTATAACGATTCCATGCTGTAACAGCACACAACCCAAACCACTGCCCGAAGCATCGCAATAAATCTCATAACCTTCGGTCCCACTTCGGCGAACTCAACACAGGCGTCGTGGTCAACCGACATTTCAACTCCACAAAAGCTCGCGCGCACTCCGGCGTCCAAACGAACTTCTGCTCCTTCCTCGTCAAAGTAGTGAGAGGTAACGCTATCCGCGAGAAGTTCTCTACGAAGCGCCTATAATAGCCGGCAAGCCCCTGAAAGCACCGGACTTCCGCTACCGTAGAACGCTCAGGCCACTCTCGTATCGCAACAATCTTCGCCGGATCTACTGCAATACCTTCCCCACTCACTATATGACCAAGTAACGCCACTGAGGACAACCAAAACTCGCACTTCGAGAACTTGGCGTACAATTGATTCCTCCTTAGCGTCTCCAAAACCAAATGAAGATGCCTGAAGTGATCTTCCTCACTCTGTGAGTACACCAAAATATTATCGATGAAGACGATCACAAAATGGTCCAAGTACTCCCTGAAGGTCCTGTTCATCAAATCCATGAACACTAACGGCGCATTCGTCAGCCCAAACGGCATGACCGTAAACTCGTAATGCCCGTATCTTGTATTGAACGTTGTCTTAGGGATATCACTCTCCCTTATTCACAGTTGATAGTACCCGGACTTGAAGTCCAAATTTGAGTACACCATCGACCCGACTAACTGATCAAATACATCATCAATCCGGTGGATCGTGTACTTGTTCTTTTCTGTTAGCTTGTTCAACTCCCGATAATCAATACAGAGTCTCAAGCTACCATCCTTCTTCTTTACAAAGAGGACCGGTACGTTCCAAGGTGACGAACTTGGACGCACAAATCCTTGCTCCAACAACTCTTGAAGTTGCACCTTCAGCTCCACCATTTCCTTAGGCGCTAGCCGATATGGAGATTCTGACACAGGCTTCGCACCTGGCACTAGCTCAATCGTGAAATCTATCTCCCGTTGAGGCGGGGCTCCAGGAAGATCTACGGGGAACACATCAGGGTACTCAGCTACCATTGAAATACTATCCAACATAGGCTTTGGCTTTGCAACCTCCACTAGTGTAAAGAACAGCTCTGCACAAGCACAAACCGCCTTCACCACCTGAAGAGCAGACATCAATGTCTTGCTCAACCCTTTTAAGCCCGTAAAAGTCATCTCATGACTTGCTCCCAACTTGACTTCCTTGCGACCGCAATCAATATAGGCTTGCTGCTCCGAGATCCAGTCCATGCCAAATATAACGTCGAACTCCACCAACGGTAGTAACGATGCTTGCAGATCGAACTCCTGATTCCCAATGCGAATCTTAACACCACAGACTTTATACGCGCGCATCGAACACCCATTCGGTAACAACACATCCATCTTGTCCTTTGCCATCGAAGAAGGTACTCTGATGCGCGATATGAATCCTTCAGACAAGGAGTGTGAAACTCCCGTATCAAAGAGTGCTCTCGCCGGAAACTCACAAATCAAAACAAATCCTAAACAAGCAGTGGTAAGGTAACATACGCATAACAGTATTTAAAGAAATTTAACTTACTACAAATTAAACCGTACCTGTCACCACATCCGCTTGTTTTATGGCCTCCTGTTGGCCAAGATTATAAACTTTCGCTTGAGCATAATGGGATGCGGTTGACTCCACCGCCTTGCCCTTCTCTTCATACGTTGCTCTCGGCTTCAACTCAGACTTTGGACGTACACCCCGACACTCATGGGCATAATGCCCCGACTTCCCACAGTTGTAACATGCGCCCGGGGTCCGACCCGTCGTCGCCCCAGAAGCACCAGCAGAGGGGGCTGACCCGAATTCATAGATTTCTTGTTCCACTTCCGGAACACGAACTTTGAGGAGTTCGGCACTTTGAACTCCGACCTCTTATCACCAGAGTTTTTCTTTGCTTGGACGCTCTTCATATCCTTCTCCAAGGACCGGGCCGTGTTAACCAGGGTTAAGAATCCCTGCGTCATCGGCCCCAAGAGTAGTAGCCTCAAGTCATCTCTCAGACCTTCATAAAAACGGTTGGTCTTACGCTCCTCATCCACGATGGTAGTGCTAGCATACCAACCCAACCTAGTAAACTCGTGGAGATACTCATCCACACTACTCTCCCCTTGCACCAATTTCAAGAACTCATTCTCCAAAGCTATCCTCTGCGTCGAAGGGAGGTACCTAGCCAAGAACAGTCTCGACAACTCTTCCATCGAAACTTCTGTAAGTTGCCTTCCTCTCAATAGATGTAGCTCCAAACCCTCCCACTACAGCCTAGCGTCTCCATCCAACAGGAACGTAGCTATAGTTGTCATCTGCCACTCCTCCGTCTCCGTCACTGTCAAGACCCTCTTCACACGGGAGAGACAATCTTCAGCTTGCGATGGGGTTCCCAACCCCGAGAATACCGGAGGATTAAAGCTCATGACGTGTTTGAGCTGTCTCTCGGTTTACCTCCTTGGCACCAACGGCTCCACTACTACCTGCTCCACTCTTCTCGGCTCAACCTCTGGAAGAGGTACCTGCTCCATCACAGGAGCGGGTGCTGCATTTGCCTTGCAGGCTGCGCATTGATCATGGCAAACACTGCTTCGGCAACCAATCGTATGGTCTCAGTCGATGGAGGTGTTGCAGGAGCATCATTTGGTGCACTACTAGCCTCAGAAACTCGGCATTCCGACGGCCCAGCACCGCTTCTAGTCACCTATAGTGTTACAAAACACCAGTAAGCGACCAAACAAAATTGCAAAACGTAATTATAGGAACACGCAGGTTCCTCAAACATGTGTATTTTCATTCCTAAGTGGACATTCATGGGTTCTTTTGTTGTTATAACGATGACGCACACACATGTGCTCACCACCCCTTAAAAAGAATTCGTCCACGAATTCATTTTAAGCCTGATCGAAACCAGTAGTCTGATACCAAATTGTAAGACCCCCTATTCGTCGTATAGCATATAGCAGTAGGTCTGGCCGGGGCTTGATGCCATATACCACAGACAGATCGGGTGGTTACTCAATGGAAACCATCCAACCATTCCAACATCCTACACAGTGTCATTCTAGCGGAAGCAGTTTTATAAGCTGCAATTAAAAGAACCCAGCACAAATAGCATGAATGTCTACTAAACAAACCCAAAGGAATGAAGTACAAATACACAAGTTCTGGCCTTAAGGCCTTACAACAGTTTCAATTTAAATGTTTTCCAAACTTCGGCACGCAGGCCGGCCATACATGAATAAACAAGAAAACACTCAAAAGTTTGGCCTTCGAGGGCCGGCTCAGCGACATGGGCTTTTGCCCGCTATTTACCGCTTGGTCCTGCAGCACCTGCAAGCAACAATCCACCGCAATGGTGGAAAACAAAGGCAACGGTCAGCTACGCTGACCAAATTATAACGATCTCGCCCCCAAGCTCGGGGCGGCGATGCTCCTTCCCTGCACTTTATTAGCATAACCAAGCATTATACAGTAATAACACTACATCACAGGCGTAGGCACACACGACCACACACCCCGCGCTCTCAGGGCACATTCTCGGTGAACCTGGTAAAAACCGCGGTCCCACCACCGCCACTTGGACGGCAACACACGTGAGCATTTGAGTCTTTTAGGCAGAAGTTATGACACTTAAAATCATCAACAGCCTATAAGCAGAAGTCATGACACTTAAAATCATCGACAGCCAAAGACCCGACCTCTATGCCCTCGGTAGGCCTCAAAAACCAAACAGCATAGAGCAGGAATGGTTCCACTCATCCTGTTGCTCACTTGCCACGACATTCAAAATCATCGGCACAAGTTAAGTTTCCCTGAAGCCCGTGAATCGAACGCACAATATTACATAATCCAGTTATGTACAAGTTGGATCCCAGGCCACCAAGACGGCAGAATCAAGCATCTGCCCAGTTTTCTGGGTGCACCCCGAGGTTAGTCCCCAAGGCTCCCTGCTGCAATCTACCGCGTAGAAAACCCAAAAAACAACATTTGCGCGGAGTATTCTCCGGCCATTTATGCAATACAACATCACTGATCCAGACCAACTTGTCCGGGTAGGCTTCACACATCATGCCTATATACATTCTCGATTACGGACTCTACATGTACACAGCGGGGACTATTCATGTCTACCCGAAGGAACGCCTCAAACTCACCGCAAACTCGCGAGAGAGGGTTTCCCTATGCAAAAGAAGTAGAGCTTCACATGCTCAAGTAGAGAATCGTTACCCGAGCATTCTTCCTTGGCGCCATGGAAATGTAAGCGGATGAAAAGCATCGCACTCTCCTTGCCTCGGTAGATCCGAAGTCGGTTCGCGATTTGGAGCTCTGAAGCTCCGCCGGTGACCGGATCTAGGCTTCTTCCTCCTTTGCTCTCCCCTCTCTCTAGACTTAGAAAGAGAACCACTCAAGTGAAATGAGGGTTTCAAAGGCCCAATCCTGGGTATATCCCAGTAGGAACAACCCCCAACCGTCGGATCCCAAAATAAGGAAACGAATGGCTACGATTCGTAGCTGAAAAGTGAAACCTGGGCCGAACACGGCCTGCGACACGCCCGTGTCCAGGGCCGTGTCCCTCATTCGCCATCAAAATCTACGCGTCTCGAAATACACACGGGCATCCAACACGCCCGTGTTTAACCTGACACGCCCGTGTTCAAACTGACACGACCGTGTGGCTGGCTGTGTTCCCCCATCGATACAGCCCCGAAAAAAACCCGAGACTCACACGGGTCTTGGACACGCCCGTGTCCTATTTGACACACCCGTGTCAAACCCGAACACGTCTGGGCTCCAGGCCATGTTCACTGTCTCGACACTTCGTCGAGCGAAGTTCGTGGACTACCCGACACGGCCTTGGACACGCCCGTATCCTAGGTCGTGTTCCCTGTCTCGACACAATGTCGAGCGAAAATGTCGTCTCCCCGGGCCGATCGTCGACACGGGCTCGACACTCCCTGAGACACGCCCGTGTCTCAGGCCGTGTTCCCTGCTCGACGATCGTCGACTCCAAATTTCAACGACCTCGCGGCCAAATCGTCGACTCGAGCCTGACACGCCCTGGGACACGCCCGTGTCCCAGGCCGTGTGCCCCCTGCCAAATACCAGATTTGGCCAAAAATGCCTCCCGTCGCTCTTTTGAGTTACGAGGCGTTATAGTTGCCGACATAAATAGTTGCATTGTGAGAGAAAAGCCAAAGCTGACTCATAGTTTTGGTGAATATGGATCTTGTCCATTAAGAGAGTTACTCGCATAAACTCTTTGAATTGATATTGAGGGTTATCAGTTTTATAAAAATAGTGGGACTATTTTAATTAAAGTCCTTGTCGAAAGAATAAAATGTATTTTGAAATGTGGTACTGATTTTACTTTGCTTGATCCTTATAGAATTTCCATGACAAGTGTTTCACACTCCACCCTGTCCCTCGGAGCCATCCTTGAGAAGGAGAAGCTGAGTGGTACAAATTATTTGGACTAGTATAGGAGCTTGAGAATTATTCTCAGGCAAGAGCGCAAGCTCTATGTTTTGGAAGAGGAATCCCCTAAAGAGCCTGTTAGGAATGCACCCTGAGCTGATATGGATACTTATAAGAAGTATCTTGACGACTCCTTAGACATCGAATGTCTCATGCTAGCAACCATGAACTCTGAGCTCCAAAAGCAACATGAGAACATTGGTTGCAAGGAAATTGACGAGTATCTCAAGAAAATGTTTCAAGGGCAAGCTCGTCAAGAGAGATTTGACGTCACTAAGGCATTGTTTTAGTGTAATATGGGAGCTCGGGACCTAGTAGGGACTTACGTACTCAAGATGACTGGGTATATAGAGAACCTTGAGAGACTAGGATTCTCTCTGGGTCAATAGTTGGCCACAAACCTGATCCTGCAATCATTGTCAGATAGTTATGAGCAGTTCGTCTTGAACTATAACCTAAATAAAATAGACAAGACACTGCCTGAGCTCCTAGGCATGTTGTGAACTGCCGAGATCAACATGAAGAAGGTCAAACCTGCTAGCCCCATACTGATGGTACATAAAGGCAAGGATAAGGCCACGGGCTTCAAGAAGATGAAGGTAGGACCTAAGTCTGCTCTGAAGCCCAAGTCTTCAACAATGAAGAAGAAAGGCTCTGTGAAAGAAGTGAAATGCCACCACTGTGGCAAGGATGGTCATTAGAGGAGGAATTGTCCTTTGTACATTGAGGATCTGCACAAGATAAAGGGAGGTATGACTTCTGCTTCAAGTATCTATGTTATAGAGATAAACTTTTTTGCTCCTTCATCCTGGGTATTAAATACTGGATGTGGTTCTTATATTTGTATAAATGTGTATGAACTAGGAAGGAGAAGATTGCTGAGTAAAGGAGAGGGGGACCTGCGTGTTGGAAATGGAGTAAGAGTTGTTGTTGTCGCCGTAGGAATTTACTGTCTTTCTTTGCCCAGTGGGCTTGTAATAGAACTAGATAACTGTAATTATGTTTCTTCCATAACTAGAAACATTTTATCCATTTCATACTTGGACATGGTTGGATTTTCTTTTATTAGTAAGAACAATTGTTGTTCTATATTTAAGAATGATGTTTGTTATGGTATAGCCTAGATATTTAATGGTTTATATGTTTTGAACTTACACTATCAAATCTATAATATAGAAAATACTAAAAGATTAAAAATGAATGACTCAAACCCTACGTACCTTTAGCATTATCGTTTGGACCATATAAATGAGAAGTGCAAATCCAAGCTCCATAAAGATGCACTATTGGACTCATTTGATTATGAATCATTTGGGAGATGTGAATCTTGTTTATTAGGCAAGATGACTAAGGTCCCTTTCACTGGTTTCAATGTGAGGGCTGATGATCTCTTGGGTATAGTACATAGTGATGTATGTGGACCCATGAGTTCTATAAATAGAGGTGGGTATTTCCACTCTATTACATTTACTGATGATTACAGTAGATAAAGATACGTGTATCTTATGAAGTGCAAATCTGGATCCTTTGAAAAGTTCAAAGAGTTTAAGAACGAAGTAGAGAACCGACTGGGTAAAAAGGTTAAAGCACTTTGATCTGATCAAGGTGGCGAGTACCTGAGTCATGAGTTTCGTGATCAACTGAAAAAGTGTGGTATTGTATCACAGCTCACTCCACCTAGAACACCGAAGTATAATGGTGTGTCTGAGTGGAGGAATCGTACTCAGTTTGATATAGTACGGTCTGAAAGTTGGGATAAGATCTACCTTAACTCTAGAGGGGGGGGGGGGGTGAATAGAGTATATTAAAATAATTTTCAAGTTAAAAAATATTTTGCAGTGGAAGACTTAATTTAAATATATGTGTAAGGTGCTTGCAGTAAATAAAAATTATGAAAGCAAGAAATAAAAACACAGTACACAGCAAACAAAATATAGCAACCAGAAGACACACTTCTCCACTTTGTGGAGCCACATCTCAATACCTGGGTTTTGAGATATAGTGTTCTAACAGTTCCCCAATCAATCTGGGTACATCCACTCTTCTAGCACCCTAGTTAGGAATCCACTGCAGGATGAGTTGATCAGGTGTCCTGGGCACCAATGAGCTTTTGATAAGGTGCTCAAAAACCAAACTAGATTTTTTGATCAGGTGTCTTGCCACCACTGAGTTTTGACAAGGTCTCAGAAACCAGCACAAAACTTTTGAAGGGAGTTTTGAGAAACCCTTTTACAGCAGAAAAAGAAAGAGGTGAGATGTTCTTCTCTGTCAACAATCAGAGAGAAGACTAGTGGATGATGTTGTCAAAGCTCCCCCTGAGATCTGGAAGTTGTTCAGGAAAAGAAGCTTTGCACAAGGGTGATAGGCCTTCAGTAGTTGAGATCTCCAGCAAAGGATGATTCTAGCAGTTGCTGAAATGTGTAGTGTCTGGAGTCTTGATGGATGAAGCCTCTGAACACATGAATCAAAAGATATCTAGAAAATCTTCTTTTATGCATGTTTATCTCCTTCAGTGGTGTGTGTTCTGAATGAATTACTGTCTGTGTGTCTGTCTGTGACTGTTCTCTTTCTATGTGTAACTGTTAGGAGTAGCAGTATAATATCCTCTTTTATTCCTTAGATATGAAAAGAATGAATTGATTCTCTGTCTCTAAGATAGCCGTTAGCCACTCATTAATGACTTCCTTAAATGAATTTTGTCTCTGGAGAAAATTCCTAGAAAACATTCCTTTAAATCTCCCTTGAAACTTGCTCCAGATTAATTGAAACGGCTATAAGATCCTTGAAATAAATGTTGGGAATAAATAAGATAGAATTCCATAACTGTCTGAATTTGAATCTTGAGAATCGTCGATCTCTCCAGAAAATCGTCGACCTGAGCTCAACTATCGTCGACCTGAGCTCAGAGACTGGAACTAGACTGGAAACAGAAATCATCGATCTGAGCTCAACTATCATCGACCTGAGCTCAGAGACTGGGAAAACAGCTAGAGACAGAAACGTCGATCTGAGCTTGAAGATCGTCGAACGGAGTTCGACGACTCGTTGAACTGAGCTTAGAGATAGTCGAACTGAGTTCGACGATTCGTCGACCTGAGCTCGACGAAAATGACTTAGTCTCCTGAATTTGAATATCTGATCTGAGGGTCTTGGGGGCAGCTTTCAAGCCTAAATTCTAACCCTTAGAATCAATCTAATTGACCTTGAAAACTATACAAGGAGGTCAAAACAATTTTCCTAAGGACATAGTGATCCTTGCCCAAATCAGTAATAGGGTGTTCCAACAATCTCCCCCTATTTGGGTTAGGATTACTATTTACATGACATAGGAAATAAAAGCAAACAATGCAGATATAAAATCAAAAATAGCATTGCAGAAACACAAACAAAATCACATCAGAAAGTCAGAATAGATAACACTGTCAGCTTACATGATCATTCCTTTTCCTTGCTCTTTTTGAGAACTATTTCTCTGTTAGGGTTAAGAGCTTCTTTCTTGGATCTTCTATCATCATCTGCACCTAGAGAAGTTTGATGTTTTGTCCTGGGGACTACAGCTTCTGGGTGCAGCTTCATATAGCTTTCTGAGTCAAAGAATTTGCTGGACGAATATCTTTCAAGTTCTTTCTTTCTCTGTTCTGATAGAGTGGTGAAATTTGATGTATCTCTTCCTTGTTCTCTTGCCTTTTTAATTTGATCTAGTGCAACCAACTCTTTCATTCTTGCTATCCAAGAAGTAGGATTATTCTCTGGGTCTTCAAATGGAACAGGAGGTTCATATCTGTTTGATAAATCATCAGGAGTAGCTCTGGAAGAAACTAGATCTTTTAACTTATAAGGGAAAGGATCAGATGTAGTGTCTGTGGGACCTTGTCCTTCCCTATGATAAGGATGCTGCCTAGAATAACCTTTGGAATAAACTCTGAATTCTCTTTGATTTCCCCTATACTGTCCTCTTCTGGACTGGCAGCCTCTTGATTGACATCCTCTTGATTGAGATCTTTCTTGAAACTGAGAGGTGCTTTGACTTTTAGCAACAGATGACTGATAAGCAGAACTTCCACCAGTACCTGCATCTGGTGAAGGAGGAGGAGGAGGAGGAGGATTGAAGTGAGATGATCCTTTATCATATTTCCTCTTTTTCTTCATTGACTTTAGTTGATTCCTGGAAAACTGCATCCATGGTTCTGAAATTGGACAATCATGCAAAATATAGTATGGAATATCATTTACATTTTTAATTTTCTCCTAGGGAACTTTCTTTAGGGCCTTGCTTCTAACTTTCCTCTTCCTTGCAATGGTTGCAGAGGAATCATCAGAATCAGTTCTAAATTGATCACTATCTAAGCTCTGAGGATTGTCATATAGTTCATCAACCCTTTTGATGTAATCTCTTTGTTGTTGGGATTGAACAGAAGAAACAATAGCAGCAGCAGCAGCAGTAACAAAAACAGCACTAACAGATGTAACTGGAACAACAGATTCAGAAATAAAAACAACAGAAACAGCAGGCTCAGAGTCATTAGCCTCTGTCATAAGCACATCATCAGAAACTAAAACAGCATAAGCAGCAGCAGGAACAATAGAAACTGAAGGAGCACTGTCCACAGCCTTGAAAGAATTTATATAAGAAGATATTATGCTGGGCTCACAGCTAGAAATAGGCACAATGGCTTTAGTAAGATCTTCACTTTTCTGATCTGGAAGACAGCTGAGGTAAACAGTATCAAACTCCGACAACAGTGACCTGAGGTCAACTGTTATAACTAGAACTGGAGCTGGAATAGGAATCTCTGAAGCAGGCAATCTCTCTACTTCATATGGCATCTCCCCCTGCCTAGATTCAGTAGTTACTGGATCAAGGCACTCAACAGAAGGGATTGTCTAATGAGGATATAGTGAAGAAATCCTGTCAGATAACTCCTGAACTGATTTCAGAAGTGGAGCCACGGAGGTCTCCAGAAGGAGTGGTAGCCTTGGAGCTAACATCTCATAGAGCTTATCTGCTATGGCTGAGAGATCTACTTGCTCAAGTGGTGCTTGAGTAGAGGTAGAGATGGATGAGGTAGGAGCTGTAGATATGGTTGGAGAAAGTGTTAATGTGGATGGTAGAATTGATGGTGGAGATATAGGAATGGTGGAGATGGAAGTTAATGGAATGGAGATAGATGGAGTGAAGGATGTTGGAGCAATGATTTCTTGTAGTAGTTGTTGATATGATGTAGAAGAAGATGGTGGCTCAAGGGGTGAGGAGTGAGAGTCATCCATATAGGAATCATCTAAGAGAATGAAGGATGGAAGGTGAGATGATGAGTCAATGGTTATGTGTGGATAATGATGTAATGGATGGAAAAGATCTTCAGCGGATATTGGTGTTGGTGAAGAAATTGAGTTTGGAGATGGAATGGATATGGGGGATGAAATTGAGATGGTTATGGTGGATTTGATATTTGTTGAGGGAACAGTAGGTGGAGAAGGTGGAGATGAGGAGGCAGGCAGTTCTTCTGATGGGGCAGTTGCCTGAGGGGAAGTGACTGGATCAGTTCTAGTGCTTGAAGATGAGATGAATGCAGAGGCTCTGCTTGGCTTTGCAATTTGCCTGTCTCATTTGTCAAAAAGGGCACAGTTTAACCTCTTAGAGGCATTGATATGCATCAGAAATAGCCCTAGAATCCTTCCAAAATTGACAAAGTTCTTATTCACTTTCTTCTTAATTAGGTCAAAGAAAACTTCTCCCCAATTCAACTGTTTCTTATCCACCAAAGCACCCATTAAACAGAATTGATACCTGGATATGGTATCATAAGCAGAATGTTTTGCTAACAGGACCTTTCCAACAATATCTGCTAGAAACCTATATTCCACTGACAGATTTTTCTTAAGCAGCTTGTTAGGGTTTGTTGCTGAATGACCCATCCTATCAAGCATACTTGCAAACTCTTCTCCAGACAACTCAAGAGAATCTTGAGTAGTACTTAATTAAAAAACTTCTGTTAATATAGCAGGAGTAACGGATACCTGATTTCCTGATATAGTTCCAATCACTGTATTTTGATCTTGATTGTGAGCAGTATACACCCATTCTTTGATTTCATCTGCAGCCAGTTTTATCCTTGTGGTCATGATGTGTACTAGCTGTTGATCTTTGAATAAATCCAGAATATCCTTCAAAATCTAATCACTATTCTCAAAAGAGTCCATATCGATATCGAATCCAGTGTCAAATTTCATTGCTGCCAAAACTACAACAGAAACGGCCATTTTTACCTGCAAAAATGAACAAACAAAAGACCAAGTGTAGAAAAGTTTGGAGGGAAAGGGAAATTCTGCAGAGAGTATGAAAGCGCAAAGGGAGAACGATGGCCGAAAAATGAATTTTATATTAGGGTTCGACGCAGAAAAGGAAGATCATTGAACTCCGTTCGACGATCTGGGCTTCTAAAGGAATCTGAAAGGTCCTCAATATCATCGATCTCCGTTCGACGATATTGGAGAGCATCGAGCTCCGTTCGACGATCGCTGACCGGAAGAAGATAGCTTAGCACTATCTGGAAAGCACTGAACTCCGGTCGATGATTTCTAAGAACGTCGATCTCCGTTCGACGATCTTTGGAAAAAATGTCGAGCGCAGTTTAGAGACCAGAAACAACCTATAGACACTAGAAAAATCAAATTGTTTGCCTAGTCTTGGTCAATTTTAGAGTTTTAAAATCTTGGATCTTATTTTGAACTTCCTCCATCTAACATTTCTAACTGATTCAGGAAGAATGTATGTTTCTTTTCATCCAATGGTTTGGTGAAAATATCTCCCCTTTGCAAGTCAGTTGGGATATATTGAAGTTCATTTTTATTTTTCTCAACATTGTCCCTTACAAAGTGATGCCTAATTTCTATATGTTTTGTCCTACTATGGAGGACTAGATTTTGTGCTATAGAAATAGCACTAGTGTTATCACAGAATATTTTTGACTTCTCTAAGTTGTAGCCATAGTCTAGGAGCTGATTTTGAATCCACAAGATCTGTGAGCAACAACTACCTGCTGCCATATATTCAGCTTCAGTAGTTGATGTGGACACAAATGTTTGTTTCTTGCAAAACCAGGAGACAAGTTTATCACCAAAAAACTGGCAAGTTCTACTGGTGCTTTTCCTGTCTATTCTGCATCCAGCATAATCAGCATCTGAAAATCCAGTTAAGTCAAATGCTGAGTCTTTTGGATACCAGAGAACTAGATTTGGACAACGTTTCACATACCTAAGAATCCTTTTTACTAACTGTAAGTGTGACTCTCTATGGCTCACTTACAATCTAGCACATATGCACGTAGCAAACATTATGTCAGGTCTACTAGCTGTAAGATACAATAAAGAGCCAATCATTGCTCTATATGTTGTCTGATCAACAGGTTTCCCATGTTCATCAGCATCTAAAACAGTATTAATAGGCATAGGTGTTTTCATACATGATGCTTCAGACATACCAAATTTCTTAACCAGTTCTTTTGCATACTTGGTTTGAGAGATGAATATGCCTTCAGCATGCTGTTTGACTTGCAATCCTAGAAAGAAGGAAAGCTCACCCATGCTACTCATTTTAAATTTAGAATGCATTAGGTTGGAAAACCTTTTGCACAGATTTGAATCAGTAGAACCAAAGATAATGTCATCTACATAGATTTGTACTAGTAAGGTATTGGACTTATGGGTTCTAATAAAAAGAGTTTGGTCTACTCTACCCCTTATAAAATCATTTTCAGAAGAAAGCATGCTAGGGTCTCATACCATGCTCTAGGAGCTTGCTTTAGACCATATAATGCTTTATGTAATTTGAAAACATAATCAGGATGAGTTGGAGAAATATAACCTGGGGGTTGTCTAATATAGACTTCTTCCTTGATGTCTCCATTGAGAAAAGCACTCTTTACATTCATTTGATATACTTTGAATCCTTTGTGTGCTGCATAAGCTAAGAAGATTCTTATGGCCTCTAACCTTGCAACTAGTGCAAAGTTCTGGTCATAGTCTATCCCTTCTTCTTGAGAGTATCCTTGAGCAACTAGCATTGCCTTGTTCCTTACAATGACTCCTTGATCATCCAATTTATTTCTGAACACCCATTTTGTTCCAACAATGGAGTGATCCTTTGGCCTTGGCACTAGTTCCCAAACTTTGTTCCTTTCAAATTGATGTAATTCCTCTTGCATTGCAATGATCCAGTGTGGATCTTGTTCTGCATCTTGAATGGATTGAGGCTCAATTTGAGAAAGAAAGCAGGTGTGCATCAGGTTTTGGTTGACCTGATTTCTGGTTTGCACACCAGCTGAGATGTCTCCAATCACTTGGGAGATTGGATGGTCTCTTGATGTTACTAAATCAACAGGGGTGTTGATTGTTCACCAACCTGTGTTGTTGTTTCCTCTTGTGGAACAACAACTGGCTCTTCAAGAAGATTCTCTCCAAGATGTTGAATATCTTCTTCATCTTCACTGCTTTCATCCTTTTGTATAATATGTAACCTGTCGAAATTTTCAGCAATAGAGTGTACCTGCAAAGATTCTATGGTAGAAGCATTCTTCTCCTTAAAAGACATGTTAGATTCATCAAAGGATACATGAACAGATTCTTCAATTTTAAGAGTAGATTTGTTATACACCCTATAAGCTTTATTAATCATGGAGTATCCCAGAAACACTCCTTCATCAGCTTTAGCTTGAAATTTTGCTATGTATTTCTTGTCATTATTGTGAATGTAACAAATGTAACCAAAAATTTTAAAATAATCTACTTTAGGTTTCTTCCCTTTGAGTAATTCATAGGGAGCTTGCCCTTCAGCTTATGTATCAAACTTCTATTCAACACATAGTTGGAGGTGTTCACTGCCTCTACCCAAAAGAATAGAGGAAGGTGAGCATCTGACAACAATGTAGTAGCAGATTCAATAAGGGTTCTATTTTTCCTTTCAGCTACCCCATTTTGTTGAGGAGTTCTAGGAGCTGAGAAAGTGTGCTTGATCCCTTCACTCTGACATAACTCTTGCATAAGAAGAGAATCAAACTCTGTCCCATGATCACTTCTGATCAGGGCAATGTGAGTATTGAACTCACTCTGTATGCATTTGATAAACTCTGTCAAACACTTAAAGTTATCAGACTTCTTCCTCAGAAAGAACACCCATGTGAATCTAGAGAAGTCATCTACAACTACTAAAGTATATGATTTCCCTCCTAAACTTTGTACTGTAATGGGTCCAAAGAGATCCATGTGTAACAGATACAAAATCCTAGGTGAATCACTCTTATTAAGTAACTTGAAGCTATTTTTGGTTTGCTTGCCTAATTGACAAGCCCTGCAAAGTCCTTCCTTCTTGTAGGGGCCAGAAGGTAGTCCTCTAAGAAGGTTGTCCTTGGATAGCCTAGCAATGTTCTAAGGTTTATATGTCCTAATCTTTTATGCCATAGTTCATTAGGTCTACAAATGGAATTGAACAAGCATATATCTACCTTAGTTGAAAGAAAATCCACAAGATAAATGTTATCTTTCCTTTTACCTGTCAACAGAGTTGTGTTATCCTCTGATTTGATTTTGCATGAGGATTTGTTGAAAGTCACTTGGTAGCCTTCATCACACAGTTGACTGATGCTGATTAAGTTGTGCTTCAGTCCTTCCACATAAGCTACATTCTTGAATGTGACTGAGCCAATCTGGACTACACCATATCCTTTTGTTAGTCCAAAGTTTGAATTACCAAATATTACTTTTGGTCCAAGTTTGGCTTTGAAGGATGTGAAATTCTCCTTATTTCCTGTCATGTGCTTTGAGCACCCACTATCCATATACCATTGCTGGATTGATATTGGATAGGTCTTCACCTGCACATAAAACAATTTACTTGTTTTTGACCCAGTTTACCTTGGGCCTAGGTTGATTACCTTTAAATTCTGAAATAAAAGACATCCCTGGTTGACTCTTATAGCCTTCAGGATGATATCTCCTAGGAGGTATTATCCATTCAGTATAAGGGTTAAACCTCTGAGATGTAGGACCTCTAGGATTGAAGTTTGATTTACCTTTGAAAGAATTTTCAAAACTCTGAGCTCTGTTCGACGATCTCTGAGCTGAGTTCGACGATCTTGGGTCAGATCGTCGAACTCCGTTCGAAGATCGACTCTGCCAGAGTTCAGGGTTTAGAGATCGTCGACCTGAGTTCGACGATTCATCCTGAGATCGTTGATCTCTATTCGGCGATTGTCGAGCTCCGTTCAACATTTTCTGTTGAACTTTTGTTTTCTTAGGTAAATCAGAATTCTTCCTAGCCACCTCTGCAACTCCCTTACCTTTATCTGAGATAAACTTGATTGGGGTTGTTAATACTATAGGTTGGCTGGATGAAGCACCCAAGCCCAGTGTACTATTGAATCTTGAGTTCACTGTGCTTGTGATGTCCATTAGTTTGATACTTCTCCCATTGAGGGATTCTTCAAACTTCTTGGCCTCTGATAGTTCACTTTTCAGTGAGGCTATCTGCTCCCTACAGCATTCCAACACCTCAGAGAGTTTGAGGTTATCTGATTTTAAGGTGCTTTGTTCAGATAGTTGTTTTCTGAGAGAAATAATTTCTTTCTCAGATTTTAATAGATCTAAACAAAGTGCCTTAAATTCACATTTGAAGTCCTCTGAATTAAAATCAAATGAGTCTATTACCTGATCCTCTTCAGATTGAGTTTCTGATTCAGACTCTGACTCTTGTTCTGCATCAGTATTGTGTTGAGAGGCATTGATAGCCATCATGCAGAACTCCTTTTCTTCAGCATCATCTTCATCATCACTTGAGCTGGATGAAGCTTCTGATTCTTCTTCTGTTTCACTCCAGGTTTCAGCTACAAACCCCTTCCTGGTATGCTTGTTCTTGCTGGAGGAGGGTTTGTCATTGCTGTTTTCCTGAAGTCTTTTTCTCTTCTCCTTTCTTTCCTGTCCTTCTTGTCCTTATTCTGATTTTCTGGACAGTCAGACACAATGTGGCCTGGTTTCCTGCATCCAAAATAAATAATTTCTTTGTTATTGGACTTATCATACCTTGGCTTTTCATGCCCTCTGAATGACTTTTTCCTGAAGTCCTTCCTGGCCATTTTATAAAACCTTTTGGCCAGTAAGCTTAGCAGCTCTTCTTTGCTTGTGACCTTATCTTCTGGCTGATCTTCAATAGCTTTGAATGCTATTGATTTCTCTTTTTTGATTGCTGCTGAAGCGGCCTTCTACTCTTCTTCTCTATTCTTGATGAGCAGCTCATAAGACTTGAGCTTTCCCAAAAGAGCCTCAGTGGTGATCTCATTTAGGCTTCTGGCATCCTTGATTGGCCAGATCCTTGAGTCCCAAGTGCTGGGGAAGCACATTAGGATTTTATCATTGAGTTCAGTCAATGAGATCTCCTTGCCCAAGGTTTTCAGTTCATTGACTATAAGACTGAGTCTATTATACATGTCAGCAACTGACTCAATTTCTCCTTTCTTGAAGTTCTTATATTGATTTATGAGATGGGATCTTCTATCTTTTCTTTCATCTACAGATCCTGACACTATTTCAGATAGTTTGTCCCATATCTCTTTTGCTGAGTTGCATTTAGCTACTTTTTGAAATATTTAATCAGACATGGTTTGTGTCAAAATGATCATTGCTTTGGCATCTGCAACTTTCCATTTTTTGATTTCTGCATCTGTTCCTGAAGGAGGTGGAACAGCACCTGTACTTGTATTTGCCGGGGGTCTTGGACACACTGTCAAAACAGAATTAAAGATATCTTCATCAATAGAATTCATGTACAATCTTATCCTTGCCTTCCAAAGTGCAAACTTAGATAGATTGCACACTGGAGGTCTGGTGCTAGCATAATCTTTGTTGTGTGCCATGGTTTTATATAAAGACAAATATAATACAAATAATAAAAATAAAAACCCTCTATAAAAGATTGATCTTATAAGAGATCTTTTGGTTCAGGTGTTAACCTGTAGGAACAACTAATTTGATGAAGATTTAGTTGAATAACAACCAACCTCTAAGGTCTGGTATTTTAACCAACCTGCCTCTAATACCAATTGAAAGTGGGGATAAGATCTACCTTAACTCTAGAGGGGGGGTGAATAGAGTATATTAAAATAATTTTCAAGTTAAAAATTATTTTGCAGTGGAAGACTTAATTTAAATATATGTGTAAGGTGCTTGCAGTAAATAAAAATTATGAAAGCAAGAAATAAAAACACAGCACACAACAAACAAAATATAGCAACCAGAAGACACAAGGAGCTATAGTGGTTCCCCAATCAATCTGGGTACATCCACTCTTCTACCACCCTAGGTAGGAATCCATTGCAGGATGAGTTGATCAGCTGTCCTGAGCATCAATGAGCTTTGATAAGGTGCTCAAAAAGCAAACTAGATTTTTTGAATATGTGTCTTGCCACCACTGAGTTTTGACAAGGTCTCAGAAACCAGCACAAAACTTTTGAAGGGAGTTTTGAGAAACCCTTTTACAGCAGAAAAAGAAAGAGGTGAGATGTTCTTCTCTGTCAATAATCAGAGAGAAGACTAGTGGATGATGTTGTCAAAGCTCCCCCTGAGATCTGGAAGTTGTTCAGGAAAAGAATCTTTGCACTAGGGTGATAGGCCTTCAGTAGATGAGATCTCCAGCAAAGGATGATTCCAGCAGTTGCTGAAATGTGTAGTGTCTGGAGTCTTGATGGATGAAGCCTCTGAAAACTTGAATCAAAAGAGATCTAGAAAATCTTCTTTTCTGTATGTTGATCTCCTTCAGTGGTGTGTGTTCTGAATGAATTCTGCCTGTGTGTCCGTCTGTGACTGTTCTCTTTCTGTGTGTAACTGTTAGGAGTAGCAGGATAATATCCTCTTTTATTCCTTAGATCTTAAAAGAATGAATTGATTCTCTGTCTCCAAGATAGTCGTTAGCCACTCATTAATGACTTCCTTAAATGAATTTTGTCTCTGGAGGAAAGTCCTAGAAAACATTCCTTTAAATCTCCCTTGAAACTTGCACCAGATTAATTGAAACAACTACAAGATCCTTGAAATAAATGCTGGGAATAAATAAGATAGAATTTCATAACAGTCTGAATTTGAATCTTGAGAATCGTCGATCTCTCCAGAAAATCGTCGACCTGAGCTCAACTATCGCCGACCTGAGCTCAGAGACTGGAACTAGACTGGAAACAGAAATCGTCGATCTGAGCTCAACTATCGTCGACCTGAGCTCAGAGACTGGGAAAACAGCTAGAGACAGAAATGTCGATCTGAGCTCGAAGATCGTCAAACGGAGTTCGACGACTCGTTGAACTGAGGTCAGAGATAGTCGAACTGAGTTCGACGATTCGTTGACCTGAGCTCGACGAAAATGACTTAGTCTCCTAAATTTGAATATCTGATCTGAGGTTCTTGGGGGCAGCTTTCAAGTCTAAATTCTAACCCTTAGAATCAATCTAATTGACCTTAAAAACTATACAAGGAGGTCAAAATAATTTTCCTAAGGACATAGTGATCCTTGCCCAAATCAGTAATAGGGTGTTCCAACACGGTCGATGATAAGTCATGTAGATCTACTTGTTTCCTTTTGGGGTTTTGATCTAAAAACTGCTACTTTTACACTAGATCGTTCTCCAACGAAAGCGGTTCTAAAGGCACCATATGAGATATGGACAGGGAAGCATCCTAGTATGTCATTCATTAAGGTTTGGGGTTTTGAAGCATACGTGCGATGTCAAATGCCTGACAAGCTGGAACCCAAGTCAGATAAGTGTTATCTTGTGGGGTATCCTAAGAAAACTAAAGGGTACTATTTTTACCTACCATCCAAAGGCAAAGTGTTTGTCGCAAGGACTGGTGTCTTTCTTGAGAAAGAGTTCTTAAGTAGAAAGGCTGTCAGGGTAGAACTTGAAGAAGTTCAAGAACCACAAAATGAGAATGAACTGGAATTGCAACCTGAGCCAGGACTATAAGTTGTTGTAGCTAGAGAACCTGCTCAGGAAACACAAGTTTCGCGTAGATCTTGTAGACCAATCTTTGAGCCTGAGAGATATGGATTTCTCGTGTCTCAAATAGGTAATGTGTTGCTTATGGATCACAGTGATGAGCCTGCAACCAAGATGCTATGAGTGGATCAGACTCCGAGAAGTGTCTTGAGGCCATGAAATTTGAAATGGACTCCATGTACGAAAACAAAGTTTGGACCTTGGTGGAACCACCTGAAGGGGTATAACCCATAGGGTGCAAGTGGGTCTTCAAGAAGAAGACCCACATGGATGGGAATGTACAGACATTCAAAGGGCGACTAGTGGCTAAGGGTTTCAAGCAAATTCATGGTATTGACTATGATGAGACTTTTTCCCCTGTTGTCATAGTTAAGTCCATCAGAATTCTGCCTGCTATTGATGCGTATTATGACTATGAGATCTGGCAAATGAATGTCAAAATGGCTTTCCTGAATGCAAACCTACTTGAGGAAGTGTAGATGACACAACCCGGGGGTTTTGTATCTCCAGGTGAAGCCACTAAAATATGCAAGCTATAGAGATCCATTTATGGATTAAAATAGGCTTCTCGAAGTTGGAATCTTAGTTTTGATAGAAAGATCAAAGAGTTTGGTTTTATCAAGAATGAGGATGAACCGTGTGTTTACAAGAGGATTAGTAGTAGCATCGTTGTCTTTTTGATATTATATGTAGATGACATACTATTGATCGGGAATGACAAATCGAATCTACAAGTTGTTAAGAACAACCAAGGGAACAGCTTTTCTATGAAGGACTTGGGTGAAGCGACTTATATACTTGGTATTAAGATCTATAGAGATAGATCGAAGAAGTTGCTGGGTTTGACCCAAAGTACATACATTGATAAGGTGTTGAAGCGGTTCAACATGCTTGAGTCCAAGAAAGGATTCTTACCCATGCCTCATGGTGTGAGTCTCTCTAAGGACGAGTGTCCTAAGTCTTGTGAAGATAAGGACCGCATGAAATTTATTACATATGCTTCGGCAATTTGCTCAATCATGTATGCAATGATACGTACTCGACCTGATGTCTCTTATGCCTTGAGCTTGACTAAAAGATATCAATGTGATCTTGGTGAAATTCACTGGATTGTCGTTAAGAATATCATAAAGTACTTGCCAAGGACTAAGGATACGTTCTTGGTATTTGGTGGAGAGGGAGAGCTCGTTGTAAGAGATTACATGGATGTTAACTTCCAAACTGATAGGGACGACTCAAAGTCTCAGTCATGCTTCATATTTTGCATAAATGGAGGTGTTGTCAGTTGGAAGAGTTCCAAGCAGGAGATAGTTGCTGATTCTACAACTGAGGACGAGTATATCACTGCTACAAATGTAGCGAAGGAGGCTGTATGGATTAGAAAATTCATCAGCGTGTTAGATGTAGTTCCTAGCATTGTTCATCCCGTAGATATCTACTATGACAATAATGGTGCAATTGCACTTGCTTCAGAACCTAGATCTCATCAGCGATCCAAGCACATACTTCGGCGATTCCATCTTATTCTAGATATTATTGATCGAGGGGATGTGAGCATCAACAGAGTGCTGACTGATGAAAATATTGCGGATCCAGACAAAGCCTCTAGCGCAGAGAAAGCATAATGGTCATGTTAGATCTATGGGTATACGATACCTTAATGATCAGCCCTAGTGGGAGTCTTATGGATTGTATGTTTGTTGGTTGTAATAATTCATTTGATGAACATAGTACGGTATACATTTCATTTATATATATTTTGGCAATTTCTTTTATTTTGTAAATTTATTTCAATTGTGATGGAGTAATTTAATATAATAAATGCCCTTAGAATATTTGCTTCCATAGGAGTCAAGTGGTGACTTGAATGTGAGAGCCTATGTTTTAGAAGATTCATTCTTAAATGGTCCCTGGTCGAGTGTCATCTTAGAAGCTAAGGGCGATGATGACACATTAAGACTATCATGTGTGTTGAATGATGACCGGTTCTCACAGGTCATGATATTGTGATATCAAGTCATCACATGGGTACTTGTTAGTGAACAAGTTGTACTGGACAGACCCACCATGAGAATACTTTGTGGATTGTTATATGAACTTCTCACAAGTATGGCTCAAGTGGCAATGGTGTTTGTGATCCTTTGACATGAAGTCACAACATTCATCGTATGAGGAAGAGCGAGCTTTGATGTTATCAAAAGTCCAATTTTGAGAAAGTTGGATGATAAAAGTGGTTATTGAGTATGTTACGAATCATTTGGGTGTTTGCATGTGAGAAGAAATGAGATTTGTCCTCCTCTATGACAGGACTTGCATCCACGGGCCCCTTGATGGAATGGGACTGAGAATTGCATGGCCATGCTTGGTTGAGTCAATATATGATATTAGTCTCACCAATTTCTGGAAGTCCATTCTAGATCAAAAAACTAGGATTGAACGACTATGAGTGTGACACGGTGTATACCTCTAGTTCTATCCGGATGTAAGGGACGAAGGGACATGACAACACTGATACATTGGTCACAATGGCTTTCGGGTTTTAAACTCTTATTGCTTGGGTATCAATGATGAATTGCTAGATGTCGCTCATTATTTGCGAAGCTTTTGTTTGAAACTTTCAAGATCATGTGGGAGACTATTGGTATTACCATGGTAATCTGGAAGTGATCAAACATGTGGTCTCACTGCCAACGCAATATGAGTCTATGGGGTCGCACATAAGAGCTCTTGAGAAGTTGGAAAGCTTTGTGTTATCCTTGCTCATATGTGATATGAGTGAATAACCAAGCCTATAACGTTTTGGATATGGAGGAATTTCATTTTGGGACCTATATTGTGAATATGGGTCATCAGGTAAGTGATCGGAAGATTCTAAGGGAAATTCGTCGAGTATAGCTGAGAGGTTTTGATGAAAGGTTTGAATTCATCGAGTATCGTCGTGACATCTCAACGCTTCCATCTTAGATTCGTCGAGTATCGTCGAGACAACCCAATGCTTCGTCGAGTATCATCGAGACATCTCAACATGTTCGTCTTGGATTCGTCGAGTATCAACATGATAGATTCGATGAGTTAAAGCTCGATTCATTGTATATCGCCTTGATACCCAGACGATTTGCCCCGTGTTGTTTCGTCGAATATTCACGTGTTAACTCAATGAATAGTTTTGATTCATCGAATATCAACGTGATACTTGACGAATTCTATTTCGACTGGTTTATTTCCTTTAAGTCCGGTTCGGCGGGTTCTCCGTGCTCGTGTGGATATCTGTAGAGGCGTGGATACTATTCTACCCTCAGAACTCCAGCTGTTGCCGTTCGTTGGAACTATTCGGAGCACCTTGGTTGAGTTTTGACTCAATCCCACAAAGGTAATTTTGGTTAATAGCATTTACTTCTTGATTAATATTCATTGTTAGCTATGAATGTTCTTTTGGGTTTTTCTTGTTAAATTTTTGCTGTGTGCACAAGTATTGTGCCATCCTAGCAAAACCCAACAGTGTAACACCCACATCCGTCACATAGAATATAACAGAAGGTCCGGTCGGAGCCCCGTGCCATATTCCACGGATAGTTAGTGGAGTTACGTATTGAGACCATAAACAATTTCACATCCTAACTCATAGTACAATCTAGCGGAAGTATTAAATTGCTTTAAGAACCCAACCACATGAATTCCCACTAAACCCAAATTGGAAAGGTAAAATAAAATACACAAAATGTTATGGCCTTAAGGCCTTATAAATGTTTCCTCAAATAAAAGTGTTTTACATACTTCGGCACGTAGGCCGACCACACTTGAAAAAGCAAAAGTAAACACACTTCGCTTTGGCCTTCGAGGACCGACATAGCAAACATGGGCATCAACCAGCTATTTTTCGCCCGGCTCAACTTCACCTGCACGAAATCATTCCACCCAAACAACGGCAAACAAAGCAACGGTCAGTATTAGCTGACCAAATTATAATGACCCCACCCCTCACTCAGGGTGGCGGTGCTCCTTCCCTACAGGCATTTAGCATAGATATATAATGGCAATCAGAATGTTCAATTTAAGCACCATTCACCACAGACGTTGGAACTACCGGCCACCTGCCTTGTGGACTCAGGGCACATTATCAGAGCACCGGACCTCAAAAGGTTCACACCTCCGTACTCAGCGACGGTCAGCATATTTTGAGCATTAACTAGTCTTTCCGGGCCGAAGCCAAAGACTCTCTCCTATCGCTATGACAAAGTCAAGGTGATCTCCTCGATTCACTCAATGACTCACTCCAAGTCAAACAACATAGGACTGGGTACAGTTCAGCTATTTTCCGATGCTCAAATCATCAGGAGCAACAAACCGTAATGCGGGTCAGCCTCCCCTTTCCCATTCGCATGATATAAAACTCTATTATGTTCCAAGGCTGGCACTCACGGCCACCTAAGCTGTGCCCCTAGGTCTCTCAGCACAACACAATGGCCCACAGTACTTCAAGAGACAGACCTCACAAAATAATAGCCCCCAGGTATCCAATAGATAGCCTCACAAAACATTGCTTACTGGAAGCTACCGCCGGCGGTAGCGCTACCTCCACGTGGTAGGGGACAGACTATCAACTTTCCCCCCAAAACAAGTGTTTTCCTAGAGGCACTTCCAGTACTCTCACTACAGCGACTGCACACCCCGTAACTCTGAAATTTACATGCTTACCACGGAGTCTTCTTCGGCATACAAAACAATCATCACCAATCCAGAACAACTTTCTGGATGGGATTCACACAGCATGCCTTTTTTGTACTTCGATTCTTGATTCTAAATTGAAAGATAACGGGGATTCAACCGATCAACCTGTCGGGGGAACCACTTCCACGTGTTCGTGGAGCATCAACCATCACATGCCAAAACAAAGGACTTCACATTTCCAAGGAGGAAGATCGTTACCCTTGACGTTCGTTTCAGCACCAAGGGAGAGAATCTTGTCAGATGAGAATTATCGTAATGGACTTGCCTCTGCGTATCTAAACTCGGCTCGCAACTCGGAGCTCTGAAACTCCAACGGCGATGAGATCTCCTTCTTCCTCATGTCCTTTACTATCCTCCCTCTCTGTCGCTCAGAAGAAAAAAGCCACGAGATAAAAATGATGTGGAACTCACCAATGTCGGCCTTAAACTGAGCTACCGTCGTAGGGTAACTCTCTACCGTCGTGCGGTAACTCAAGCGTTGGCTTTTTTCACAAGCCCACCGTACAAAATCTCCAATCACGGGCCGCCACATGGCCACGCCGTAACCATCCTGCTACCGTCGTGCGGTACCACACTACCACCGCACAATAGATGATGTGTCGCATCAACACGCCATTTCGACAAACAGAAAATACCTCCCCGCAGCATCGCTACCGCCCCGCGGTAGCCCACTGAGAGCCACGCCAATTAAATCATCCATGCTACCACCATCACTAGTGCTACCGTCGTGCGGTAGCTTACCAAAAGATCAATCGATTTAATCTACCCAACTACCTTCGTGCGGTATCAACCTACCGCCAGCGCGGTAACATACTGAGCACTCCTGCAACAATTCCGCAACACTACCGCCGACGTTAACCCTACCGTTGGGCGGTAACTCACAGAACCCACCTCCTGGCTACAAAAACTTGGGGTGTTACACATAGGGGTAGCACACACATAGTGGGAGCACACACATTGGGGGATAACATCTGTAGGAGGAGCCATATTGAGTATTTCAACCAGCTAAATTTCACGATTACTGATTGATTACACAATACCATGTTTTTCTGTTTCTATTTCTCATGTGTAGAATTTGATATTATCAAAAGGGAGAGTTTGTTAGAGCGTATGGTTCACATCTCTTTAGTTTTACAATATCAAATATTGTGGTGTATTTGATCATATGAGGTTTGGGTATAGTGTGCAGGTTCACAGGTACAAAAGAACGAGAAAATCAAATTTTGGAACCTACCGTCGAGCGCTAGCTCTACCTCCTGCGCTAGCTTCAGAATAAATTCAGGACGAGTGCTCCGTGTACTACCACGTGGAGCTGGCCTTACCTTGGCGTGCAAGCTCTCTCAATGAGCATCGAGCCATCATGCTACCGCCAGGCGATATCTAAGTACTGGCCGCGATAGCACGAAAAAGCGGAAAAATATTTTATTCAAATATTTTTCCAAATCTATCATACAACTGACACGCCCACGCGCATCAACCTACCATCGGATGCTATCTCTACCGCCGACAATAGCTTATTTTCTCAAGAGGTATAAAAGCGCGCGTCTTTTTTCCTGGAGACATCGAGAGAGACATATTCTGACTCTAGGGTTCATGTGTCATCTCAGAGCAACATTATACCATCTCCATCGAAGGAAGGGAAAGCCACATCCCTCCCATTCGCACATGAAGATCTCTGGAGAGAAAAGGACTACGACCAAGAGGATTTGATTAGGTGTAATAGAACGAAGATCTTTAGCACCGAACATGCACCGCTTAACAGAGGAATCGTCTTGAGAAAGAATCACTTTAGATCTTCTTTACTCTCTTATTCTATTTTTCTCTTTTCTAATTGTTTGTGGGTGAGGCAAATTGATCAGCCGGTTACCTTGGAGGAAGACTATTTAAAGACCTTTCTCCTTCAACAGCAAAGAGATGGAACAGATTGGCAACAATTAATCAAGAAATCTAACAACACAAAGAAGACCTTCAACAGAAGTTCTAAGAAGTTGGAGAGAGAGAGCTCCTTCTAAGAAGAGCAGCTACTGAACCGGGCTGCAAAGTAAGATTCATATTGAGATCTGAATCTCAAGATAGCAATTGATTGAAGATCGTCTACACAGGAGATTCAACCCTACTGTGTTCTAATTCAAGAAGCTTTGAAGAAAGCCAAGGGTGGTTGATCTCTGCCTAGTTCTTACAAGAACTCATCAAGAAGCCAGTCAATTCATCTCTCTCAGTCAAAGTTGTGGTTAATTACCTTGTTATATTAAATTCTTGTAGGATCCTAAGGGATCTGAGTTGTAAGCCTAAACTATAAAGGCTGAGGTAGGGCTTTTGTGCCTGAGTGTAGGAGATTTTATTCTCTGAGTGTAGGCCTTGATTGAAGGCTGAGGTAGTGCTGTTTAGCCTGAGTGTAGGTCTTGGTGAAGACTGAGTGGTAAGGCTTTGTTCCTGAGTTGTAGGAGCGGGGACACTCTGAGTTGTAGGAACCTGTTTGGGGTTCTGAGTTGTAATATTTGAGGATCTGAGAAGAAGTGGAGAAGTTAGGCCGAATCTAGTACACTACTAGATAGGCGAAGGGGGAAAGTGGATGTACCCAGACCTTTGGGAACCAATATAAAAATCTGTGTGCACTCTGTGAATGTTAGTTTCTGTGGATGCTATGTTGTGATAGTTGTAGAATTGCATTAACTGTACAGTATTTCTGCCTTGAAATTAAAAAGAGAAAGAACACCTATTCACCCCCCCCCCCTCTAGGTGGTTAGGCACTATTTCTTTAAAGTGGTATCAAAGCGAGGTTACTCAAAAAGGACATAACAGTCTGAGTAAGATCCTGTAGGCAGAATCAGAATAAACAAGATTCAAGAAAATGGGTTCTAGTGAGAATCACAAAGAGCTGGGGTCCATGAAATTGCCAATCTGTAGAAAAGAGATTTTTGGCATATGGAAAGAGAGGGTTAGACTCTTTATGGAATCATCTGACCCAAGAATATAAATCACAGTCAAAGAAGCGCCATATGTGCCAATGAAGATATCCATTCTAGATGCAAATCAGAAAACTCCAAAGGACTCTTCAGAAATGACCAAAGATGAAATCATTCTGGCCACTATGGACAAGAGGGCCCAGAATATTATTGTTAGTGCAATTGATGATGCAACATTTCAGAATCTAATTCATTGTAAAACTTCTAAAGAAATGTGGGACACATTAATAATCTATATGGAGGGATCAGAAGAAGTAAAACAAGACAGGAAGTCCTTATTAAATCAGGAATATGAAAGCTTCAGACAAGGAAAGTCTGATAGCATTACTGAATGCTATAAGAAGTTCTATAGGATAGTAAATGAATTGATGTCCTATGGAAGAGAATTCAGCAACTATGAGCTGAATGACAAGTTCTTAAGATCCCTGACTAAGGAATGGGATACCAAGATTTGTGTCATTAGGGAAATGGCCAAATTAGCTGATATACCTCCTCCAACTTTGTTTGGAAAACTGTTATCTTATGAGATGTAGTTACTGGCTAGAAAGGAGGAAGAGAAGACTACTAGAGTGGAGCACAAGGAAAGATCTGTGGCCTTCAAGACTGAAGCCACTAGGAAGTATAGAAGCAAGTCTCCATCTTTACCTCAAATAGTTGTTGAGGCTGTGTCAGATAATTCAGAAAGCAAGAATTAAGATAGCAGTGAAAGTGATGAAGACTTTGCAGCTTTCACTAGGCATTTTCAAAAGTTTTTGAAGAAGAAGCAGTGGAGGTCTAAACCTTCCACTTCTCAGCCAAAAGATGACTATTATCAGAAAAGAAAGTCATCAAGGAATGATAGAAGTAGATCCAAGCCAAGCAAAGCTACATCTTCAAAAATTGTGTGCTATTGCTAATAGACAGGGACATGTAGTGGCTGACTGTCCTGAAAAGAGGAAGTAGTCAACTGACAAAAAGAAGACTCAGTTTAAGGAAAAAAAGGAAAAGTCCTTTGTTGCTAAGAAAGACAAGAGTTTGACTGATCAGTCATCTTCGGAAACAGACTCAGAAGCTGAAGCCTATATTGGACTGTTTGCTGAAGAGGAGGAAGATGAGTTCATGCAGTTAATGAATTCAATTTATGAGCATGAGGACAATCAGTGCAAAGGGCTGATGGCCTTCTCTAAAGAAGACAAAATCCAGGATCAGCCTGGACCAAGTAAGGTACAAAGTTGTTCTTCTAGTTCAATTTCTAGTATTGAGTCAGAATCAGATACATCTGCATCAAGTGATGTGGGTGGGTCTGAATCTGAAGGAGATATTCATCAGTTAATTGATGAATATAGGGACTTGTTGCAGGCCTTGAATAAAAGCAAAACCTTAGCCAAAACTCAGGCAAAGGAGATTGCTAGTCTTAAATTGGCTGCTGCTGATTCAGACAAGTTATTTGATCAGAAACTGAATGAAATAGTCAGGCTGAAGAACATTACTGTTATTCAGATGGATACTATTTCATTTAAGAATGATCAAATTAGAAATCTAGAGGCTAGACTTCAGAAGGAGAGAGAGATAGTAGCAAGTTTTTCTAAACCAAAATCTGTTTTACCTTTAATAGATGAGTTTGTACCTCATAAGGGAAAAACTGGATTGGGGTTTACAAAACCTGCCTAGACAGTTAAGTCCAAATCTAAGGGCAAAGCCCCAGCACTAAACAAGAAGGCTGCAGTAGATAATCCAGCCAGGGTTATACCCAAACAAAGGTACAACAGGTTTGAGTGCTGGTGTTGTGGCAAGATAGGTCACTTTGCCATAGATTGTTGGCACAATTCAAGTGTCAAGGAGAGTAGCAAACTACCTGCTAGAAGAGCTACAGGTAGTTTTGTTAAAAGTCAAACTAACCTGCACCAAGGACCCAAGAATTATTTGGGTTCTAAGGTTAAGTAATCTGTTTTGCAGGTGAGTCCAAGTGGCCATGCCCCTATATGGTACTTGGACAGTGGATGTTCCAGGCACATGACTGGAACTAGGGGATTACTGAAGGACTATACACTAATCAAGGATGGCCCTAAAGTTACCTTTGGTGGTTCAGAAAAAGGAATCATCAAAGGCTTTGGTAACATTTCTAGTAACCAAATTACAATTACTCAAGTGGCTTATGTAAAGGGTTTGAAACATAACCTCATTAGCATAAGTCAGCTGAGTGATTTAGGATATGACATCTCATTTGTCAAGAATGGTTGTCATATCAAAAGTTCAAGCGATCAAAAGATCATTCTGACAGGATATAGGAAGAGAAATGTCTATTGTCTAGACTTTGTATGTGAGAACAATGTTTCTCCTATTTGTCTTGTAGCTGATGAGAAAGTCTCACATTATGTTAAATGGCACAAGAGGCTGGCTCATCTTAACTATAAGACAATTGGCCAACTCTTTAACAAAGAGTTAGTGAGGAATGGTCCTCAGATTAAGTGTATAAAGGATGGGATATGCTCAGCTTGTCAAAAAGGCAAGCAGACCAAATCCACCTTTCATAGCCTTGAGAACAAGAATTCTGTGAGGTGTCTATACCTCTTGCATATGGATCTTTTTGGTCCTATGCCAGTTCACAGCCTAGGTAGGAAGGTCTACACATTTGTGGTTGTAGATGACTATTCAAGGTTTTCCTGGGTGTTCTTCCTTAGACAAAAATCTGAAACCCCAAGTATCTTATATAGTTTTGTTAAACAAATTCAGAATGAATTGGACAGTACAGTGGTCAAAATCAAAAGTGACCATGGTACCGAATTTCAGTCTGAAAGTATGACAAAACTGTGTGAAGAATTTGGAATTTTTCAGGAATTTTCCTCACCAAGAACACCTCAGCAAAATGGTATTGCTGAAAGGAAAAATAGAACCTTGATAGAGGCTGGTAGAACCTTATTGAGTGACACATATCTCCCAGAATATTTCTGGGCTGAGGCAGTAAACACTGCTTGTCATGTGATCAATAGGGCTACTATCACCAAGAGCCACAAGAAGACCCCCTATGAGATTGTGAAGGGCAGAAAACCAAATTTATCCTATTTCAGGATCTTTGGTTGCAAGTGTTATATACTTAATAATGGTAAGTCTTATCTAACCAAGTTTACTGTCAAATCCCAAGAGAGGATCTTTGTTGGGTACAGCAATAATAGTAAGGCTTATAGAGTCTAAAACTTGATTACTCAAGTTGTAAAAGAGTCTGTTCATGTAGTTTTTGATGAAGCTAGACTCATTAACAATGAATTGCCAAGAAGTGTCTGCAGCTCTACATGTGTAATTGAGAAGATGGACAAGCTTACCTTAACAGAAGGTTCATCTGCAAGTCAGCAAGTGGAAGATGGTGACTGTTGTCCAGGGGGAGTACAAGATACTCCTGATACTGAAGAAGACCAAGAGATGTAGCTAAATGAAGAGACTGATGGTGTACAACCTGAAGACAGGCTGCCTCCAGCAAATAGGCATTTAAAGGATCATCCAACAAATCAAATAATTGGAGATCTTAGACAAGGAGTGCAAATAAGGAGCAGGAATCTATGTACAGTTCTTTACTCCAGTTTCCTATCTCAATTTGAGCCAAAGAAATTTGAAGAAGCAATCCTAGATCCTCATTGGATTGAGGCTATGCAAGAGGAGCTGAATCAATTCAAAAGATGCAAGGTCGGCAGCTAGTTCCTAAACCCAAGGACCACAACATTAGTGGAACTAAGTGAATCTTTAGGAACAAGTTGGATGAGAATGGAATCATCATAAAGAATAAAGCTAAACTTGTTGCAAAGGGATATAGGCAAGAAGAAGGTATTGATTTTGATCAAACCTTTGCTCTAGTAGCAAGACTGGAAGCAATAAGGATGTTCCTTGCCTATGCAACATATCAAGGATTTAAGGTCTATCAAATGGATGTTAAGTCAGCCTTTCTAAATGGAAATCTGAAGGAAGAAGTCTATGTAGAGCAACCATCAGGTTTTGTTGATTCTATTAAACCTGATTATGTTTATAGACTTAGGAAGGCTTTGTATGGGTTAAAACAAGCCCCAAGGGCTTGGTATGAAACCCTGTCTAGTTTCCTCATTGAGAATAAATTCTCAAGGGGGAAAATAGACAAGACTCTATTCCTTAGGGAATCCAGAGGCAAGATTATCTTAGTCCAAATATATGTAGATGACATAACATTTGGGTCTACAGAAAGTAGTCTTTGCAGGAAGTTTGCAAAACTAATGCAAGGACAATTTGAAATGAGCAGTATGGGGGAACTTAAGTTCTCCTTGGGTCTACAAGTTAGACAGACTGAAGATGGATTATCCATATGTCAGTCTAAGTTCACCCTATAGTTGATAAGGAAGTATGGTATGGAATCTTCCACTACCTTGAAAACTCCTATGGGGTCAAGCATGTCTCTAAGCAAAGATGATGCAGGAAAACCTGTAGATGAAACTTTGTATAGAGGGATAGTTGGCTCCCTACTGTATTTGACTGCTAGTAGACCAGATATCATGTATGCTACATGTGTCTGTGCTAGGTACCAAACTTGCCCTAAAGAATCTCATTTGACAGCAGTCAAAAGAATTTTGAGATATCTTAAGGGCACACCTTATCTAGGCCTTTGGTACCCTAGGAATGGAGATTTTGTACTGACAGGTTATTTAGATGCAGATTTTGCAGGATGCAAGGAAGATAGGAAGAGTACTATAGTAACCTGTCAATTTTTAGGTGGAAGGCTGGTGTCATGGAGTAGAAAGAAGCAGACCAGTGTGGCTATCTCCACAACTGAGTCAGAGTATGTGGCTGCAGGAAGTTGTTGTGCTCAACTTCTATGGATTCAACATTAGCTAGAAGATTATGGTATTCAAATGCAGATTTTGCAGGATGTAAGGAAGATAGGAAGAGTACTACATGAACCTGTCAATTTCTAGGTGGAAGGCTGGTGTCATGGAGTAGCAAGAAGCAGACCAGTATGACTATCTCCACAGCTGAGTCAGAGTATGTGGCTACAGGAAGTTGCTGTGCTCAACTTCTATGGATTCAACATCAGCTAGAAGATTATGGTATTCAAGTAAGTAGAACACCTTTATTTTGTGATTCTACTAGTGTCATTTCTATTGCAAATAATCCTGTATCACATAGTAGGACTAAGCACATAGAAATAAAATACTATTTTCTAAGAGAACATGTAGAAAAAGGAGACATTTCACTAGAGTATGTTAAGACAGATAATCAGTTAGCTGATATGTTTACTAAGCCCTTAGATGAAATCAAATTCAATAAATTTAAAATTGAATTAGGAATGATAAACTTAGAATAGTTTACAAAAATTGGCTAAGTAAAATAGTGTAGACACACAGAGTTGTATGTGTCGACACATAGAAGTGGTGTCGACATTTCAGAGAAATGGTGTCGACACATCTAGAAAGTCTGTGTCGACACTTCAGAGAATTAGTGTCGACACATGCAGTATAGGTGTCGACATATCCAGGGTGGTGTCTACACTTAGGATTTACACAGAATTCGTCGAGTAGAGTATCGACTAAGTGTCGAGCAGAGATATATAAGTGTCGACACATATATTCTGTTGACAATATTTGTGTCGACACATAGTTGTCGAGACATTAGAAGTAAGTGTCGACACTTTTCAACAGTGTCGACACTTTTCAAGTATTTTGACGCGCCTTTTCACCTTCGATTTTAGAAAGGTATAAATAGGTCTTCACCATTGTTTGTCGACACGCACACCATAGTTTCGAGACCAAACTTGTGCGTTGACATTTCTCTTCTCTAAATTCAAAATTTCTTCAAACTCTAATGGCGCCCAAGCTAGAAAAGAACATTAATGAAGGATATGAGCTCGTGCGATACGCCTTTGATGACGCGGAACCAGAAATCCAAGGTGTGGTAACCCTAGTTGCAGAGACTGGGTTAGAATATCTGGTTTCTGAACCAATCAAGATATGGAAGAAGGAAGTCCTCGAATTCTTTACTGGAGCTACACTTGATGCATCTGGACTCAAGATTAAGTCCAAAGTTCATGGGGCAAAAGTCAAGATTACCCTGAAAAGTCTAAGAAAGATTCTACATCTCCCTAGAACTAAAGAAGAGGAAGATGTACCTGCATCAAAGACAAGGGAGGCACTGGAATGGTGTGGTTTAGATTCAAGCCTGAAAATTGGATCAGTTTTCAATAGAAAAGGCATGAACATGCAGGGCAAGTTCTTATCTGAAATAGTGGGCAAGGTGATACTGAGCAAGCCTGGTGGGCATGATAGGATATCAGCTCACATGTTCAGTTTGATGACAAGGATAATTTTCAAACTTAATACTAATTGGTCAGCAGTAATGTTTGACAAGATAAAGAAAAGTCTAAAGAAGCCAAATCTGGGTAGGATTCTGAGCTTATACTTGGCTGGAAGTATCCCTGAAGTGATGAACCAAGTTGCTGGTTCTAAGATAAACTATATGAGGAGAATGGATGTAAGAATTTTCTCAAGGTGGGATAGAGTGTTGACAAAGGAACTGCCCACTCCATAAAAGGAAACACCTCAGAAGAAGAAGAAGAAGACAGCCATTGTGGCACAAGAATCCTCAAGTAGCTCAGAGGAGCAATTGGTGTTTAGTTCTGATGATGGAGAAGATGACAATGTTGGACAGTCACCGGTAAGACAAGAAGATACTCAGAGTCAGAGGGAGCTACCATCAGCTAGCCCTATTCAGCTGGATCCACTCCAGGGGGAGCCTCTACATGTGGATGAGCCAACCCAATTAGAGAGTGAAAGGGCTACCCAAACAATACTAGAGGTAATCACTGAAGTTAATCAATTAAATTTCAATATTGAGGATGAAGTTCTAACTGAATCATTACTTGATGTTGATCAGCATACACAGTCACATAGCCAACCATAAGATGTTATCATGAAAGACACATCAGTTACTGATAAAGTAGAATCAGTTGCTCTAGAAATAAGAGATTCTCCTGTACATCCTCAACATGAGTTTACATTAGAAGAGTTGTTCCCTGATCTTTTACAAACAGACTTTGAGGGAGAGAAAGCAGCTGTTGAGGCGGCGTCAGCTAATATTGAGGGGGAGCATGTGGAGCATGTAGAGGAGACTGCTACAAAAGAGACTGAGGAGCAAAGAAATGCTGAGGAACTACCAAGGACTGAGAAGGATTTACCTCCTAGTCCTAAGGACAGGGTAGACATTGACAGTACTTCTGATTCTGAAGATGAAAAGGCTGCTAGAGCCAAGAAAAGAAAGTTCCAGGTCTTCAAGAGAAGAAGCCAGACCTACAAGAAGACACTTCAAACCATAGTTCCACAACAAGCTCCAACAAATGATTATAGTTCTTTGTTGGTGGCTTTGCAAATTAAGATGGATGAGCAAAGAAAAGCTCTAGAAAAGTATATGGATGAAGGCCATAAATCACTGCAATTTGATCTAGCTCAAGACATAAAATCTATCAGATTTGAAGTGAATCAAAACAAGAAGGAAATGACTGATTGTTTCCATAAAGGAGGGAATGCAGTGGTCTATCTGGCTACTCATCAAGAGAATATCAAGAAACAGGTTGATGACATGGCCATAAAACAAGGATATGTCCTGGAAAATCAGCTTAGAATGAATGATAATCTGACTGCTTCTCATAATGTCATTGTCACTGAACTGAAAAATATAGCTACTGCCCAGACTGCTGTAACTGCTACTACCAAAGAATCCTTTGATAAGCAACTCCAAGCGAGCCTCACTGACGTTAAAACTACCATTGAAGATTCTCAGAAGGCAATTACTAACAAGCTACAAAGGTTAAAACCTTTTTATAAAGATGGAGTTAACTACTTAAATGCTCAAATCAGATTCCAAAAGGATGATCTTAGAGATCATATAGAAAGAGAAGTCATAAAGGGGGAGAGGGTGTTAGTCAAAGCAGGCTCTGATCATGTAAAATGGATTTCAAACTCCATCAGAGCTACCCTTGGATATCCTCCCTTGTGTGATGATGATAATGTGGCAGAGTCTGGAATAAATCCTGTTTATTTTGGAGGAGAGCAAGCTGAAGTAGCTCAAGTGATATACCATCTTGCTGATTTTGACATGATACATCAGGAGGTACAGTCTATGTATAGTCCTCCTGAGGGTAATCAGAATGTTATTCTTGAGAAAGTAGTACAGCCTGTGCCAGAGACAATCTTAAAAGAGCAAGAGGCATTATTAAAAGAGTAGGAAGCCCAATTATCTAAGAAGAGGTTCAGAGAACAAGCTGAATTAAGGCCAGATTTTGAGCAATTGAGCCCAACCTCTACGAATATCATATTGACTGCTTGGAAGGCTGCTAAGGATAATTTCCTAGAGAGGGGTAAATGGTATTCTGACCAGGAATGGAAAAAGCATGAGGCTAGGCAAGAGGCCATAATACAATACAGAATGAAGGATAAATTAGGGAAGCTACCTCCTAATGCACAGGAGCCTAGCAAGTATTTCCCTAAGCCTTATCACTATTTTGAGAGACAGAAGATAAGAGCTGAAGAACAGAAAAAGAAAGATCTTAAAGGGAAGAAGCCTGCTGATGACAATGATTCTCCAGTTCAAGCAAAGATTCAATCTGGAAAGGGCATTGTTATCAAGGAGCCAGAGCAGCCTTAGGATAGAATTTTTCTTAAGTTTACAATCCTGTAATCTTTTGCATTAAACTCCATGTAAACTTCTGATTAATAAAACTTTTTGAAGTTATAAGAACAATGTTATATGTTCAATCTATTACATTATTGTTCTGAGATAATTGTTTATACATGTTCTGTTTATACATGTTTAGTTCTTACCCTGTCATATAATACTGTTTTACATCATACTGAGAATTTATTATGTATGGTGTATATCATTGACTAAGGGTTATGACTTCTCCAAATTGGGGGAGATTGTTGGGTACATTGGAATACATGTACCTGATTTGAAGAAGCCTCACCCTACTCAATGATATACATCAAGGTGTATTTGATGTGCTTTGAGTTTATATATGCAGGTTAAGTAATTGCAGGAAAAGCATAAAAGTTTCTAAGTTCATGTGTCGACACCTAGAGGTGAAGTGTCGACACTTATGAAGGCTTGTGTCGACACCCAGAGAAGTTGTGTCGACACTTGGAGTAATTATGTCGACACCAGGAAGGCAGAGTCGACACCAGAAGAAAAGTGTCGACACATACAATCAGTGTCGACACACAGTGAAGAATTGTCTACAGAATCAGTGTCGACACTTAGAGGCAGTGTCGACACCCAGAGAAACCTTGTCGACAGCAAAAGTGTCGACACCAGGAGGCTGTGTCGACACTCAGCAAACTTCAACAAAGTTATAGTACTTGTGTCGACACAAAGGAGATGTGTCGACACTCAGCAAGTTTCAACACATGAAGGCATGTGTCGACACAAAGGAGATGTGTCGACACTCAGCAAAGTTACAACACATGAAGGCATGTGTCGACACAAAGGAGATGTGTCGACACTTTGCAAGTTTCAACACAAGAAGATGTGTCGACACAAAGGAGTTGTGTCGACACACAGCAGATTTCAACTAAGTCTTAAAGAAGAAGTACTTGTGTCGACACACAGAATCTGTGTCGACACATTCGGAAGAAGCAGTGTCGAGAAGCTGTTACAACAACACAAGGAGTTGTGTCGACACCATGAAGGCTAGTGTCGACACTCAGTCTACTTGTGTCGACACTCAGTCTACTTGTGTCGACACTTAGTGTATTTGTGTCGACACATAAAGACTATCTGTCTCGACACTTTTTGACTGTGACAGAGATTTCAAGAAGTGACTGGATGACTTGACAACTTCCATTTCAACCGGTCAACTGCAACTGTCAGAGCTGTCAGAAAGTTGTTAGAAACTGGATCAGCCGGTTACCATGGAGGAAGACTATTTAAAGACCTTTCTCCTTCAACAGCAAAGAGATGGAACAGATTGACAACAATTAATCAAGAAATCTAACAACACAAAGAAGACCTTCAACAGAAGTTCTAAGAAGTTAGAGAGAGAGAGCTCCTTTTAAGAAGAGCACCTGCTGAACCGGGCTGCAAAGTAAGATTCAGATTGAGATCTGAATCTCAAGATAGCAGTTTATTGAAGATCATCTGCACAGGAGATTCAACCATACTATGTTCTAATTCAAGAAGCTTTGAAGAAAGCCAAGGGTGGTTGATCTCTGCCTAGTTCTTCCAAGAACTCATCAAGAAGCCAGTCAATTCATTTCTCTCAGTCAGAGTTGTGGTTAATTACCTTGTTATATTAAATTCTTGTAGGATCCTAAGGGATCTGAGTTGTAAGCCTAAACTATAAAGGTTGAGGTAGGGCTTTTGTGCCTGAGTGTAGGAGATTCTATTCTCTGAGTGTAGGCCTTGATTGAAGGCTGAGGTATGGCTGTTTAGCCTGAGTGTAGGTCTTGGTGAAGACTGAGTGGTAAGGCTTTGTGCCTGAGTTATAGGAGTGGGGACACTCTGAGTTGTAGGAACCTGTTTGGGGTTCTGAGTTGTAAGATCTGAGGATCTGAGAAGAAGTGGAGAAGGTAGGCCAAATCTAGTACACTACTAGATAGGCGAAGGGGGAAAGTGGATGTACCCAGACCTTGGGGAACCACTATAAAAATCTGTGTGCACTCTATGAATGTTAGTTTCTGTGGATGCTGTGTTGTGATAACTGTAGAATTGCATTTACTGTACAGTATTTCTGCCTTGAAATTAAAAAGAGAAAGAACACATATTCACCCCCCCCCCCTCTAGGTGGTTAGGCACTATTTCTTTCACATTGCGAGCCCTTCACCGGCTAGACCTCGGGAAGTTCACGATTCACCTAAATCTCTATGTATAACTAAATAATAGACAAGAGTAGTCTAAGTAGGTGAATAAAGATAATGGTCAACCTCATTCTGTGCTATGGGATGGAGTGGTACAAGGACTTGTTGGTCCTGCTAGCTGGAGGCACTGTTGGTTAAGGTGTTATTTTGCATGTGGATAAAATCTGGCGGGTCTTTGGTACAATCTAGTCGACACACCGATGGAAGTACATTGACTTTGGTGAGGTGTGATGGTTTGAGGGGCTAGTAGGTTATACATAATGTGGTATGGAGGATAATCCCTATAAAAGACTGGTGGACTCTAGCAAGAGTACGCAAGATCTCAAGAAGTGTACCTAGGACGTGTATAAACGCATGCATAAGGTCTAGGCTCGGTAGTGTGATTACCCGGCTATGAGTGGAGGACCCAATCCACAACCCATGTAGCCACGACGGAGGTACTTGAGAGGCTTACTACCTCTAAAAAGTAGGAACAAAAGGTCTGTGCCCGTAGACTTGTATGTGTGAGTTGTACTTGTATGATACATGATAATACAAAACATATCATAACATACATACATACAATAGGACATACATACTTGTAAATCCTCATCATATAAATTACTATGAGTACTTTTATATGATGTGTTAATTTGCCAGAAATTTTAATTTATAACTTTATATAGGCATTCTTATAAGATAATGTACGACTATATAAGGGTAGTATAGCAGTTTAACATCTTTCTTTACTTGTTGCGCCGTACCTTTCTTTTACTTTTGCTTTTACTATTGCTCTATATTATATAAAACTGCTAACATAACATTTATACATTATCATATACATATGTTCTAGTTAGATCCATGTCACCCTCTTTTGTTATACTTCTTAGTTGTCCTCCGCTTTCTTCCTCCTGAACGGTGCCTAGGAGTCGCTGGGGTGAGGCGCGGATGAAATGACTTAGTATTTTTGACTAACGGTCGGTAGACCACATCATTTTAGGAGCATGTAGAGTCAGAGCAACAACATGTTCAGCAGGACAAGGTGGTGTTGGATCTTGAGACGCCCTTAGAGGGGGGATGAATAAGGGCAAACTATAATTTTACCAATTAATAAAATACTTAGCCAAAATTTTGTAGAATCAAGTAAGCTTAGTCACAATCAAATATTTATAACAAATCATTTTAAATTTTATGATAAAACGAAATGCAAGTTTATTTCTTAAGTGATAAAAATTACAAACAAAATATTTCAATAAAGCTTGAAATTGAGGCTGTGATGAAAAAAATAATATCTCCTTTTTGAATTTACCGATCTTTCTACCAAGGACCGACCGGCTAGAGCTTATCTCTCTCTAGATACAATAGCTAGCATCCCCCCAAATCTCACCACGAGCTAGTCACAGCACACACGACGGTGATTCCCCTAAACCACACACTGGCATAGTCACCACTCACAAGGCGGCGAATTCTATACCGATTACAAAGAGAATGAAAAAGGAAAAATAATCTGAGAATAAAAACTCCCTCAGGTCTTGAGCGCTGAAGAGGCCAGAAAATCGGTACAAGAATTACCGGAGATGAGAAGCACGAACGATCCCTTATTCGATCTTGAGATTTCACGAACACTTAGGAAGTTTTCTGGTTCCATGGAGTTATCTGGCCGGAGATGCACAAAATCAAGGCTCCTGGAGGTGTGACATAAAATTCTTGAAGTTCAGCCCATTTATAGTGTTCCACTATCGCGCGACGGTAGCGCGATATTGCCTATGATAACTCCAATGGTTGACACATGTCCTACTCTACAATCACCACGCTAAGATGCTGGAGGTCGTGTATAGTTGTTGGACTATAGTGCCACGATGGCACGATATCGCCAGGCGGTATTGTCGATAATGCGTATTATGACAACCGTTCTGAATCGTAGCCTACGTCATGGCTGACGTCATCACGCAAATTCGGGGCGGTAGTAACTATCGTCTATGATAGCTCAACTTTGTAAAAATTGATGTACGTCGCCCATCCAAAAATTATCATAGTGTTATATATGTTATTTTCACATCATAAACACGCTATGATCAAATATATTTGGGATTTGTTATTTTCAAACCAAGGAGTGCACAATGCATGCTCAAACAATCTCCCCCTTTTGATAATAACAAATCCTCTTAGAAAGAAAAATGCTATGAGGTGTATAATAGGGTGTACAAAATTTGATAAGCAATATAAGTACTTGAAGTGCACATACTCCCCCTAAATGGATGACCTTAAATATTTAAGAAGTCCAAATGTAAATATATTACTTCCCCTTAATGGATGACCTTAAATGTTTATTAAAGGTAAATATATTACTCCCCCTTAATGTAAGCCACCCACCATTAACAATTAGAGTTAGTTCTAGTTCTTTTGATATTCTCCCCTCTTTTGTTATTAGCAAAAGATATGAAAGTGGAAATGTGAGAGAAAAGAATAGAAAGAATTTGAAAATAAATGGAATGAGAAATTAAATATACTAGATAAAAATAGACATGAAAAATTTTAATTTGTGATGACAAATAAAGTGAACAATGTGTCTGTTATAAAATATCAAGTAATCAAAAATATTGTAGATCCAGGCCAAAAATATCTAAAGGAAGTATTGGTAACTACAACTCTTCTTTTGCATTAAATGTTGTACAAAGACATGCGGCGCCTTTTGTCATCTAGTGTGCAAATCCCGCGACATTTGAATTCTTGATGACATGAGCATGACTCAGCGCTTGTGGACTTGGCAATTTCCATACAATCTGCATAGGCGTTGAGTGAGGCCTTGTTACTCAACGCAGAAATACTTAGCAAAATTATGCATCTTGAGGCATCGAGTGAATCTTCAACACTCAATGCTTTTGGTATTTGTAGTCTCTGTTAAGGCATTGAGTGATCCTTCATCACTAAACGCTTCTGTACTTGGTTGAAAAATCTCTGTATGAAGGAGTTGAGTGCAACTTCTACACTCAATGCTTCTTGACTTTTCCTATCTTCTTGATGAGGCATTGAGTGGCATGTCTTCACTCAACGCTTATATACTTGACCTGAAATTTAGTTGAGTAGGCGTTGAGTGAACTGCCTTCACTCAACGCTTCCGTCCTTAGATAGAATTCTAGTCAACAACATTGGGGCTTTGACTGTATAGAGTTCTGTCAATGCTTTTCCCTTTCTGGCTTTGAGTGAAGGGAGTTCACTCAATGCTTTTGAACTTGACCACTTTTTTGCTTGTTCTACAACCTATCTTGAGTCCAACGGTCATTGTGACTCTGGCTGTCTGTCTAATCAATGTAACAGTACTCAACCTACATAAAATGGACTTGAACATATGTATTAGATACATTCATGTGTATACCGTTGACTTGAAGGTCTTCTTCAAATCTTGGACATTGTGATCAGTGGACCCAACAATCTCCCCTTATTTGAAGAAGTCAGAACCCTAGTCAATGATATACACTTCCATATATAGAAGATAAACATTCACAGTATTCAAGAGTAATAAATGATATACACACACCAAAATATGATTATCATTAAAGGTTATAGTCATAAATAGACAGTGCGCATATTATAAAATGTTCACATTCCAACAACCCTTAAGGAAAACAAAAAACATGCCATGTTTCAGGTTCCTTGATCACTATCCCCCTGTCGGGCTTCTTTGCATCCTTATCACCAGCTTCAGTCTTCTTCTGCTTCTATCTCTCAAAGTAACTGTAGGGCTTTAGGATGTACTTGCTGGGCTTAAGAGTATCTAGTGGCACTGCACCTGTCTTTTTTATCTCTTCTAAACTTTCTCCTAGCCACTTCATTTCTTTCTAATTTTGTCCATTCTAGTGAGCTATACAATTTTCCACTATCAGTCTTATGGTCCTTGATTTGATCCCAGACAGACAAGATGATAGTCCTTGATTGAGGACTCCATTTTTCAAAGTCTTCCCTAGTGTCCATCTCTTCTCTGTACCTCTTCTTACTGAGTCTGACCTCTTCTTTAGCAATAGTCTTGCCTCTAGCACTAGCTATCTGTTCAGTAGTGGGGTTGAAGGTATAAATTTCAGCAGCAGTAGAAGGTTCATCCCACTGAGCATCAACTTGACCATACTGATCATCACCATATTGCTCATCATACGGTCCTTCTGGAATATGGGCAAGAATAGTAGGAATATTGTCATATGTATGTTATTCAATCCCCAATGAACCTCTGATTACATTGGAAACCCAAAAAACATTTTCAGTGTTGGCCTTGATTATTGCCTTCTCCCCCATTATGACTTCTTCACCAACAGTTATAGTTAGGGATTCCTTAGCAATAAAGAGTCTTTGATCCATAAAGTTGACTCTGTTAGTGACATGTTCTTGACTTCTAGCATGTGATCGTCTAGGTACTTGGTACAAGCATCCATTCTCCTCTGAAGGATTTTCTTATTCTCTTCCATGATGATTTTCTTCACTTCATGGACCATTTTCATGTTGATGGTTGTGATGTTTTAATTTTTCAAGATATCAAGCTGCTTTTTTATAGATTTCCTCATGCTTGTTTTCAGTGTAAGTGATAGCTGGGGCAGCTCTCATGAAGAATGAAACTGTGTTGGCCTTCAGAAGGTTTACTTCAAGTCTAATGGATTTTATCTCTATGGATATATCCTTTCTCAACTCCTTGATGTATTCATCAACAAAGTGCTCAAGTTTTCTTCTCTAGTCATCTAACAGACCTTTGAGTTGAGCTAAGAAGGTGGAGGACATTTGATCATCCTGAAGAGATGTCACTTGCTCATGTACATCCTCATGCACTTTTCTTGCTTCTTCCCTTATCTCAGAATCAGCTCTCATGTATTTAGAAGAGTGATCAGCAGCCTCACTAATTGGCTCATCAGTAGCAGGTTCACCATCCTCAAAAATTTCAATGATATACTCATTTTGTTGAGCAGGGAGCTCTGGTGGAATCTCCCCCTCAATCTTTGCATACCTCATAGGAAGTTGCTGATTCGTATCAACTTCAGCTGGAGCATCTTCAATCATGTCATCAGGGACTTGCTCCCCCCATCCATCAACTTGAGGACAAAAAAGAATCATTTCAGGACCTTGTAGAGTTTGAGCAATCATGTTCTGCAGATTTTCAATGAATAAGTCTAGCTGTTCTTGAACTGACTGAATTGTTTCTTCCACAGCAGGTGCAACAAATTAGGAAGTCTCCCCCTCAGGGTTTGCACAGATTCTGTCCACAATGATTTTAGTCACCATTTCAGCTTCCTCTGCTGGAATGTTCTCTGATTGGGTGCCACTGATTCGGACAGTCTTTGCTGCATGTTCAGAAGATATTGAGACCTGAGCACTCATATCCCTTCTTGCTTCCTCAGAAGAATCAGTCAACTGAGGATCATGTGGAGCTTCCTTACTATTCTCAGAATAGTTGCTTGCAGTGCTCTGTTCAGTGACCATGGCAGTTTCTTTTGCTTGTCAGAAGATTATTGATATAGGAGAAAGACTCCGTCCCACCTGTCAAACATCTTTGAGTCCATCCTTCTCATGTGATGGATCTTTGTGCCTGGACTCATATTGAGGATACCTGGAACTGAGTTGTACAAGTACAAGGACAGTATCCTTCGCAGGTTTGGTTCTGGGATGCACTCTACTATTCTTTCAAACAACACCTTTCTCAAGTCTGTTTTCTTAGATAGAATTATCCTGGTCATGAATTCAAACATCTTTTTGGATATCTTTTCATGAGAACCTGTCTTTCAGAGCAGAGCTTTCCCCACTATATCTGCTAGAAACTTTCTTCTTAGATTCAGTTCCTTCCTTAATACTGATCCAATGGTGCACTTTAAAAGCCACACCACTTTAGAGTTGTCAAATCATTCTGATATAAGTCATCTTCATCATCAGACTGCTTGACCTTGGGTAGTTGTAGTGCATTGCACAATCTTTTTGGAGTGATTTTTATCTTATGTCCACTGATAGAGGATTTGATTTTATTTGAGGATGAGTCCACAGTGGCATTAGAGTATAATTCAAGGACTTCTCTCTTCTATATCAAGACAGGCTCTGACAGGATGAAACCTAGGTCAGTGGCATGTAGTAAGTGTAGCACTAACTGAACTTCCTCTGGAGCATTTTTGAAACCGTTTCACACAAGTTCTGAGCCTTCGAATAGGAAATCCATTCCTTTTGACTCCATGAATTTTTTGAGTTTCTTTAGATTTCTCGAGCTTTCATCGTAGGGATGCAGAAAGACTAAAGGGCTAGGAATAGTGTATTTTGTTCTAAGCACACACGCATCTATTTATATTAACCTCTTATTTGAGAATGTGTAGCGGAGCGCAACTGTTGTGATAATCACGAGGAGATCAATGACTGAGATTTATCCCATGAGATAGCTGTAAACAGAAGTCCCTGGGAGAATTCATTGAGTTATCTCGATGCACTCGACGCTCTCAATGCATAAAGTTTTCTCAATGCTCTCGACACCTAGACAATTGGACTCAGCGCACTTGATGACTGAAGTTGTCTCAGCGCACTCAACGTCTGAACACTTAGACTCAACGCATTTGACGCTTGGATAAGTTCGTGCCTTTCTGGATATCCTGCAAGAGTCAATTTTGCATGCAACACATATGCATGATAATACTAAAGCTATATTAAGTTCAACATGACCAACTCAATTTTGAAGGTATTGAACTTGGCTACATCTAGTGGCTTAGTGAAAATATCAGCCACCTGTTTGTCTGTGGGGACACACTCAAGACAAATATCCTCCTTTTCTACATGCTCCCTAACAAAGTGATATCTAATCTCAATATGCTTAGTCTTGCTATGAGATACATGATTCCTATCAATAGAGATTGCAATAGAAGAATCATAAAACATTGGAGTTCTATTTAGCTGGAGATTATAATCTTGGAGGAGATGTTGAATCCACAGTAGCTGTGCACAGCAACTACCAGCTGACATGTACTTTGATTCAGTTGTGGAAATGGCAACACCTATTTGCTTTTTCCTTCTCTAGGAGACCAGTCTTCTTCTTAGATATTGACATGTGCCTGAGGTGTTTTTCCTGTCTTTCCTGCAACCTGCAAAGTCTGGATCTTAATACCCAATTAGTTCAAAGTCATTATTCCTAGAGTACCACAAATCAAGTTCAGGTGTGCTCTTGAGATACCTCAAAATTCGTTTTGCTGCAGAATAATGAGATTCCTTAGGGATAGCCTAGTATCTAGCACAAACACATGTAGCATACATAATGTCTGGCCTACTTGCAGTAAGATAGAGGAGGGAGCCAATTATACCTCTATACAAGATTTCATCAACAAGTTTCCCAAACTCATTCTTGCCTATTAATATATTTGACCTCATAGGAGTTTTCATTATGGTGGCACTCTCCATTCCAAATTTTTTAATTAAATCTTTGGTGAGCTTAGACTAAGAAATGTATAGACCATCCTCTAACTGTCTAACTTGAAGGCCCAAGAAATATTTGAGTTCACCCATACTGCTCATCTCAAACTACCCTTGCATAAGTTTAGCAAACTTCTTGTAGAGGCCATCATTAGTAGACCCAAATATTATGTCATCTACATAAATTTGGACTAGAATGATCTTACCCTTGACTTTCCTAAGGAATAATGTCTTGTCGATCATTCCCCTTGAGAATTTGTTCTCAATAAGAAAACTAAACACGGTTTCATACTATGCCCTGGGGCTTTCTTTAACTCATACAAAGTTTTTCTAGGCTTGAATACATAATCAGGAACGTTAGAGTTAACAAAACCTTAGCGTTGCTCAATATAAACCTCCTCTTTTAGGTCACCATTTAGGAAAGTTGACTTTACTTCCATTTGCTAGACCTGAATCCTTTATGTGCAGCATATGCAAGGAATAGCCATATAGATTCCAATCTAGCTATTGGTGCAAAGGTTTGATCAAAATTAATACCTTCTTCTTGTATGTATCCCTTAGCAACCTGTCTAGCCTTGATTATAACACCATTTTCATCAAGTTTATTCCTATATATCCACTTGGTTCCAATGATCATATGTCCTTATGATCTGGGAACCAGATTATAGACTTTGCATCTCTTGAATTGGTTCAGTTCTTCTTGCATAGCCACAATCCAAAATGGGTCTATGTTGACATCTTCAAACCTTTTAGGTTCAGCTTGAGATTGGAAGTTAAAGTGCATATCAATGTTGAGGATTTTGCTCCTTGTTATAACCCCTTGGCTAGCATCACCTATGATTTGATCTCTTGGATGATTCCTCAAATTCCTAACACCTGTTAGTATTCTATTCTCAGCATCTTGACCTTCAATGGCTAGATCCTGAAGGTCTTCACCCATGTCCAGTATACTTTGTCCTTCTTTAGGAATGCATACCCCATTCTATTCCGCTTGGGCAGAAGGAGGTGTATCCTTGATGGTCAGTTTATCCATCTCCAACTCCACACTTGCAGAACTAGAGGAGCTAGGCAGCTCACTATTAATCATAGATGATTCATCAAACACAACATTTACAAACTTTTCTACAATTTGATTTTTTGAGTTGTGGACTTTATAGGCTTTGTTATGGTTGTTGTACCCAACAAAGATTCCTTCATAGGATTTGGCAGCAAATTTAGTCAAGTAGGACTTCCCACTATTGAGCACAAAGTACTTGCTTCCAAAGATCTTGAGATGGGCTAGATTTGGTTTTCTGCCATTTATAATCTCGTAGGGAGTCTTCTTGAGATACTTGTTGATAGAAACTCTATTCAAGACATGACAAGCAGTGTTCACTGCCTCAGACCAAAAGTATTCTGGGAGAGAGGTGTCGTTGAGTAGTTTCCTGCCAGCTTTTATGAGAGTTCTATATTTCCTCTCAGCTATTCCATTTTGCCGGGGTGTTCTTGAAGAAGAAAACTCCTGATAAATCCCTTGTTCTTCACAGAACTTTGTCATGCCTTCAGACTGAAATTCAGTATCATGATCACTCTTGATTTTTACCACATAACTGTCCTTTTTCATTCTGAACTTACTTAACAAAGGTCACAAAAGTGCCAAGGGTTTCAAACTTTTTCTTTAAAAAGAACACCCAAGCAAACCTGGAATACTCATCAACTATCACAAGTTTGTAGACTTTCCTACCTAGACTGTGAACTGGCATAGGACCAAACAAATCCATATGTAGGAGGTACAAGCACCTCTCAAAATCTTTGGCCCCAATGCTCTTAAAGGATGCTTTTGTCTGCTTGCTCTTTTGGCATGTAGAGCAAATGCCCTCTTTGGTGCATCTTATATTGGGTCCATTTCTGACTAGCCCTTCACCGAAGAGCTTGCAAATTATCTTGTAGTTCAAGTGAGCAAACCTCTTATATCATTGCACACAATACGATACTTTCTCATTTGCTACAAAGACATACTGGTGAGTCTGTACTTAAACATAAGAAGTTTAAACAATAAATGTTTTCACTCCTAATGCCTATCAAAATGACCTCTTGGTCACTTGATCTCTTGATCAGACACTAATCTTTGTGGAAGACAATGACATAGCCAATATTGCATAGTTGGCTTATGCTAATTAGATTGTGTTACAATCCTTCCACATATGCTACTTTTGTGATGGATACTATGCTATTGGTGATCATACTATAACCCTTGGTGACTCCTCTGTCTGAACCTCCAAAGATCACCTTAAGTCCATTTTTCACATGGGTATAATCCTTAAGGTTGCTCTTTGTTCCAGTCATATGTCTAGAACATCCACCATCCAAGTACCATGTTGGCATTGTATGGGTACTTGGACTACCTTGCATACACAGATCAGTTTACCTTAGGACCCCAAAATGGATTGGGTCCTTGGTTCTTGTTAGCTTGAAAATACACATTTTTACCTACAGCGGTCCTGACAGGAAGACTCGCCCTTGCCCTTAGCACACTAGGGTTGTGCCAACAATCTATGGCGAAGTATCCCACCTTATCACAACACCAACATTCATGAATGTTGTATCTCCTTTTCTGAATAGCCATGGAAGAGGTTGTCTGTTCAGAGGGGACAGCAGCAGCCTTCATCTTATTTCTTTCATCTAGTATGTGACTGAACATTAGTCTGCCAGTGGATGCACATGGCTTATTCTAAGTGGTACTAATAGATGTCATCTTTGCAACTAACATGGAGTTGATTGCTTCAGAAACTGCCAGGTGTGGCTTACTGACTGACTTACCCATAGTCAAGCTATTTGCTGGAGGAACCTGAGAGTGGGTCACTACCTTATCCTTAAGTTTGTGTGTTGGAGCACCAATCATAAATGGTCCATAGTGGCCCATTTGGATTTCCTCATGGGGAGCCTTCTGTGAACTCACACCCATGTCCTTTCTCCTTTCATTGTAAGATACCCTTGTATTCATACAAGAAGAGTTCCCTTTTTTCCAGTGACCATACATATTGTCCCGGTCATACTTGTTGGAAGGGAGGATTACATTGTGAAAGGTGGTCTGAGGCATTACAGGAGTTTTTCCTTTCCCTTTAGAATGGGTAGCTCTTGAGTTCCACTTGATCCCCAAACCTCTCTTATCCTTTTGAGAGGTGAAGGAGTCAATTAGTGGCAGCATAGTTTTAGGCTTAGAGAATTCATCCACAATCTTCTTTTCATTGAGAAGCTTCTCTTCAAGATCCACGATGATCTTGTTTTTCAGGCTAATGGTCCCAATTTGGATAATTGAGATTATCTTCAGTTGGCTAACTTCCCTCCTCATTTGAGCAAGCAAGTGTGCTGAGTCAGACTCTAGGGAAGCAGTTTGTTGTAGGGAGATATTCTCCTCAGCTTGTCTCTTGACAAGCCTTTGGCTCTTCTTCAGAGCATCAAGAATTACATCATACTTGTCAATCAATTGATTGACATCATCATTAGATTTTGAATCATCATTCCCACTGGAGGAAGTGAATGCTTCAGAGTCTGAGCAATACTCATAGATACAGGAAGAGCTAGGGATAGAGTGTACCTCATCAGGAGTATGATTGTCTTGATTGTCTTCTGATATGGCCATGAGACTGAACTCCTCATCCTCTTCATAGTCACTATCAACTGAGGATAGTGGGGCCCTTACGCCAGATGGGGCAGTAGGATGTTCACCCTCTTCTTCAATAGTCATGAGACCAATGTAGGCCTCCTCTTCATCTGATTCTGAAGACTCAGAATCAATATCTAATAGGCTGACAGTCTTCTTGGACAAGAAGCTCTTTCCAGCCTTCTTGTTCTTGTGATGCTTTTTTGCCTTCAGACTTCATGTGCTCCTTCCTCTTAGATGGACAGTCAACAATGACATGTCCACTCATGTTGCAATTGTAGTAAACAATATTAGTCTTAACATATTTGTTCTGTTTGGAGTCTTACCTTTCCCTAGAGGGGTCTCTTTTGTAATTGTCTTTGCTGGGAAAAGGCTTCCTGGATGAGGGATTGGAAGTGCCCTTATTCTTCCACCGTATCCTCATGCTTAACATCTTAAACTACTTGGAGAACAGTGTTAGTTCTCCGTATGACAGCTCACTTCCAGAGGAGCTGGGATCTGAGCTTTTTGACTCGACAACTCACCTTGGTGGAGGTGTCTTTTCCATGCTTCTTCTTTTAGCTTCAGCTCTGAAGGCCATAGTCTTATCTTTGCTGAGAGATCTGGCAGCATCCTCTTCTGCCTTCCTAGAGTTTAGCTACATCTCATGGGATAGAAGCTTCCCAAATAGATTCTGAGCCAATGTGTTGGCCAAGTTGCCAACTTCTCTGATGGCACAGATCTTGATAACGCATTCCTTATTTATGGATCTCAAGAACTTGTCATTCAACTCATAATTAGTGAACTGTCTGTCATAGGTGATCAGATTGTTCGCTATTATGAAGAACTTCTCATAGCATTCAGCAATGGAATCCTTCTTCCCTTGCTTGAATTCTTTATATTGTTGATTTAGGAGGGATTTTTTGCCATTCCTCACTTCCTCAATCCCTTCCATATACACAATAAGAGAATCCCACATCTTTTTGGCTATTTTGCAGTGAACCATGTTCTGGAAGGTGGAGTCATCTATGACACTAACAATGATGTTTTGTGTCCTCTTATCTATAGTTGCCAAGATGGCTTCATACTTAGTCATTTCATTATACTTCTTTGGAGTTTAGACATTGGCATCTAAGACAGAGACCTTCATGGGGATGAAAGGTCCTTCTTGGACTGTAATGAAGATCATAAGGTCTGAGGCTTCCATAAATAGCCTAAACCTTTCTTTCAAAATTCCAAAGTTTTCTTTTTTACAGATAGGGAGCTTCATGGAGCTCAACTCCTTGTGGTTCTCACCTGAACCCATGGAGTAAATCTTCAGCTACTCTTGGATATATGTTCAGACTATTAAGTCCTTTTTGAACAACCTCCCTCTAATGCCACTTGAAAGTCTTTGCTTCAAGTGTAGCTATACACCTAGAGGGGGGGTGAATAGGTTTCCTAGTCTTTAAGAATACTTTTTAGTTCTGGTGTGTTGAGTGTTAAGTTATTGTGTTAGCTTTCAAGAATAAGAAACAGCACACCGAGATTTATAGTGGTTCCCTAAGGTATGAGTGCATTCATTGTCCCTCCCGCCTTTCTAACAGTGTGTTAGACAAGGCTATCTACTCCAAACTCAGCTCAAAGAGCTTACAACACATATGCCTCAGGTTCTCTCAGACTTCCTTCAAGTCCTACCTCAGGCCGCAACCCTACAACTCAGAGTATGCTCTAATGCTATAGCTTAGTGATCCTCCAGATCACCTACCTCATAATTAATGAAAAGCCCTACAACTCAAGCTAGAAGGATAGCCCTACACTCAGAGATTTTATCTCTTACATCTCAGATCTAACTCAGATCCTACCTCAGGCACACAGGCCCTACACACTTAGATTCACACTGATTCTTACCCCTCAGCCTTTATACTCTAGGCTTATAACTCAGATTAATTAAGATCCTACATAATGAGTATAATTTTGATGATATAAGACTCCAGATATATGATTCAATGAGTCTGCCTTCTGGACTGAGTAGCTTCAGCCATAACTTCTTCACAGCAACAAAAAATGGATCTTCAAGAAGTTTCTGCTTATGCTGAGAAGACAATTGCAGAGCACTGACTCTTCAAGCCTTTGATGTAGTTGAGTTGATTGCAGTGGCCATGAAGAACAACAAAAACTTATGTTTGCTCTGCATCCCCTTCAAACTCAGAAAAGAACTTTCAGAACTAGCTGTTGAAGATGAAATGTTTCTTCAGTTATTTTGTTTCTTGAACACCCAAACTTTTTTGTGTTTCATAGACTAGTTGTAAGAATAATATCTTTGAGATCTTTTTCCTAGTCAAGAGGAAGAAAATAACCAAAAAACCGTAGTTGTTCTTTCTCGGGACTCAGCTTTTGTATCCCGCCATCCAACGACTCTTTTTGCAGTATTGACCAGCTAGAGTTGGTAACTGCAACTCTTCTTTTGCATTAAATGTTGTACTAAAGGCATATGGCGCCTTTTGTCATCTAGTGTGCAAATCCCGGGACATTTGAATTCTTGATGACGTCAGCATGACTCAGTGTTTATGGACTTCGCAATTTCCAAACAATCTACATTGGTGTTGAGTGAGGCCTTATCACTCAACGCAGAAATACTTAGCAGAATTCTGCATCTTGAGGAGTCAAGTGAATCTTTAACACTCAACACTTTTGGTATTTACAGTTTCTGTTAAGGCATTCAGTGATGCTTCATCACCCAACGCTTCTGGACTTGGTTGAAAATCTTTGTATGAAGCCGTTGAGTGTAGCTTCTACACTCAACGCTTCTTGACTTTGCATGTCTTCTTAATGAGGCGTTGAGTGGCATGTATTAACTCAATTCTTCTATACTTAACCTGAAATCCAGTTGAGTAGGCTTTGAGTGAACTGCTTTCACTCAACGCTTCTGTCCTTAAATAGAATTCGAGTCAGCAATATTGGGGCTTTGACTGTATAGAGTTCTATCAACACTTTTCCCTTTATGGCGTTGAGTGAAGGGAGTTCACTCAATTCTTTTGGACTTGGCCACTTTTCTTCTTATTCAGCAACTTGTCTTGAGTCCAACTACCATTGTGACTCTGACTACCTGTCTAATCAATGTAACAATACTCAACCTGCATACAATGAACTTGAACATATGTATTAGATATATTCATATGTAAACCATTGACTTGTGAGACTTCTTCAAATCTTGGACATTGTGATCAATGGACCCAATATACTCTTAGAACCAATACCAGATCTTTTGATAAGAAGATCTTAAACCAATACATTCTGAGTATTTTCTCGAGGAGACTCTCAGAACCTCTCACTGAATCCTTTGAAGAGGGATTCTCAAAACTCTTTTCTCAAAGTGTAAAAAGAAAATGAAAGAGGATTTATTATAGAGTTAATCTTCTTGTTGAATCCTCTCAACAAATTTCTGAGAACTAGTAGTGGTGATATTTGGAACTTCTGATGAATATCTGAATATGAAAATCACAAAAATTATATGCTTTATTTCTAGATTATCCTCGAATCATCTCTAAATCTAATGAAGTTTCCTCTTGAGAAGAATAATAATTAATTCTCTTTCATAGATTCTGCAACAATCTAACAATCGGCTGATTGATGGAAGAAATTCAACTGTAGATGAGGACATTCCAAACTTTCTCTATCGAAGTCAATCTCATGATCAGATTTAAATTTCTTGATCATTTGTAGTTGGAGATTAATGTATAAATTCAATAATAATTCATCAAGCTTTTAATTCTCTATTGTATCTCATATATATATATATATATATATATATATATATATATATATATATATATATATATATATATGTCGACATCTTCTAAAGTCTCCAAGATTCTGGTATGCAAACCTCTTCTTGAATCAATTCTGATTGAAATCTCAAAAAGATTTCTGTTAAGAAATTCAGTCAACGTAACGTCGAGTTCTAATAGAAGTAACATCAAATTTTGACTATCTGTAAGAATAATTATAGTCGACATTTCGTAGATATCATATCGAAGTATGCATCTATATAATTCTTTGAATGTCGTCAAATTATGAAATTTAGTTGCTCTGACTTCAATTTGAAGTAGCGTCAAATTCTAGTTGAAGTTGCGTCAATTTCTAATCGACGCATGTTGGTAATTCATGACTTTTCTCTTAAATTCAGTGTGCCTTTCTTATGTCATTTATACCAATGACATCCTAGAAATTCTAAAACTAAATTACCCTCATTATACATCATGGGTAATAAACCTATAATGTAAAATTACTTAAAATAATTTGTTAAGGTAAATCATAAGTGTTTTTCCCAACAATCTCTCCTGATTTAACTTAATAAATTTTACAAAATTTTAAAAGTGATTTTACAAATATATAGTAGTAAGAATACAAAATTTTGACTGAACATGTAGTGATCACAAATAAAAATCATAAATGACATATATAAGAGGCAACTGAATATATAAGACTTTCATAAAGATTTTTTAAAAATGCCAACATAGTTTTCAAAAATATACCTTTAGAATATACTTATTCTAAGAATGATTTTTTCCTTTTCCTGGAGAATACATGTACATCCCTATTTATATTTTAGCAGAGAAATCATGACATTCCTCTTGAGCTGTCACAACACCATCCATAACTTCTCTGGCAATCATAAGTATATCAGCTAAATTCTCTTGCACTATCTCCCACTAAACTAAGGAATCAGAATCCTGAATAGCTTGATCATTATTTTATTCTGCCTCCTTGTGAACAACTTTATTTTCAGTGTCAGAAAAAAGATATGTTTGTTCATCCACCTCTCTGCTTAATAGAACTGTTTGAGCATTTATAAGAAGAGACTCATCCTCTTCTAATGGTTCCATGAACTGATATTTCTCAGACATCTCCCTCTTCTGAGCCTCATAAGCCAATGAGGTTAAGAAATACTTAGTCGCCTATATGGAAGTCAGTTTATCTTCAATTTTCTTACAGAAGATTGAACTTCACAAATTTGATTTAGCATATTTCCAACTGAAGATCTACAATATAGAGCGTGCATATCTATAAGGGTGGTTAATGAACTAGTAATTTGTTGTACTGCTTGAAGAATAACTTTATTAATGTCAAAAGAAACATATGAAGATATATTAACTTGACTATTGTGATCAACATAAACTGAGGGTTGATCATTGTTATTTTGTATGTCTGTAGCATGGAAGTCAATATCCATAGTTTGTGAAAGTCTTTGTTCTTTAATTAAAATTTGTGATGGAGATAAAAGTGTATCTGCATGTAGAACTGACTCGCAAGGAACATCGGGTAATATTGTTTCTACGGGTAAAATTGACTCATTTAGTAATGGTGAGGATGGGGGAGAAAGATCTTTCTTTGAAGCAGGCTTAATTATTTGTCTGGTTTTCTTTGAAGACAAAGCTATGGTGAGTCATTTCTAGGAGGTATGCCTACTTTTAATTTGCATAGAGTAAGGTGGTGTTGTTTTAATAACTGACTCATAAAGGTCAAATAAGCAATATTTTTATGACTGTACTTATGATCTATAATGCTCAGAATGTACTTACTCCAAATAATCTTCATTCCTAAAGCAGAATTCTCATCATATGTAGTTGGGCTTTAGGAACAATGTCATGTGATGATATTTTGTACATCAGCACTTTTCCCACTATGTCAGCTAGAAACTCATATTCTTCTGAAAAGTCTTTCTTTTTCAAGTGAATTTGTTTATCTTTAGAGAAATTCATCTTCTTCAAAGCTTCTTTAATTTCTTCATCTGTTAGTTCTACCTCTCCTTCTCCAGAAGGCAGATTGAATGTTGAGTGAATAAGCTATGAAGTCATCTAAACATCTGAGCCACTAATTTGTCTAATCATTGTTCCATCACCATCTATTGTAACATTGTTGATAAACTCTGTTAACTCTGTCGAATATAGTAGACATCTTGTGGTAATCAACATGTTTAGTCTGGCATCTGTGAATATTTGCAAAATTCCTTTAAATGAATCACCCACAACGAGAAATGATTCTAGATCAACACTGAATCCTGAGTTTGTCTTGGTCGCCATTCGAATTCTTGCAATAATTACAAGAAAAACAAGAGAGAAGAAGTAGAGAAGAAATAGAGCGGAGAAGATGAAGAACTTAGAGAAAAATATGAAGTCTAAATAGACAAAAATCAAGAAATTAGGGCATAAATATTTCCTTAGCTGACGTGACGTTGATTTTTTTTTTTGACGTATACAAAAATATCAGAATCAACGCATGTGTGAAGTGGTGTCAATGTTGTGTTGATTAGATCCAAAACTCTTCAAAAAAGTGGATGTTTTGTCGACTTGTATTCAATGTTACATCAAATACAAACTTAAAATTTTAAGTCTTTTGTTGGTTTTTCTCAACAATATTTATAATAAAAATTGGAAGTTTTTCAAATACTAAGCTTTATCAAGCATGACCAAAGCATTGATATGGTTTTTGTGCTTGGTTTCATCAAGAGGCTTTGTGAAAATATCTGCCCTCGGATTTTCAAAAGCCATATATTCCTGGAAAATCTTCCCTTGTTCACATTGTATCTGAGAAAGTGATGTTATGTAAGACAGAATTTGATGCAATTGAAATAGCACTTGAGCTCTCATAAAATATTGTGAAGTTAGAGAAATTCAAGTTATAATCAAGTAACTGATTCTACATCCACAAAATTTGTGAACAACAGCTTCCAGCAGCAATATATTATGCTTCTAATGTAGAAGTGGTGACTGATGTTTTCTTCTTTCTAAACCAAGATATCAGTCTAGCACGTAGGTGCTAACTCAGAAATCAGTGTGTTGGATCCCTAGTTTGGATTTTGGATAAGGTTCACTATTAGGTTTTGACCCATCATGTATAGCCTCGGGTCAATTTATTAGTTCTAAGGTTAAGGACAGTCTGACTAGGATTAAACATCTTATGATCCAGCCTTGTGAAGACTTCAGTGATCAAGACTTAGAAGAAATTAGAGTTCAGATTATTAGTTAAAAGTTCTTCAAATTCAGCTCGACGATCGTCGATCGCAGATCGACGAACTCAGAGTTCCTTCTCTGAGTTGAGCTCGACGATATTCGAGCTCAGGTCGACGAATTCTGCTCCAGACAGTTTTCTCAATTTGATGAATTTTGAGCTCAGAGAATGTCAGCTATTCTTAGGGACTTGGATCGCTGAGCTCAGGTCGACGAAGGGGATTTCTCAACTCGACGAACTTGGAACTCCGGTCGACAAAATCTACCCTGAGGTCGACGAAATCTGTTCAGAGCCTAAATGTTAAGTTTTCCATATTTCTGTCCCTAATTCATTATATTCCTTGGCAGTGATTCTCTGAGTAATTAATGGTTATATTCTCAAGAATATAGTCGTTCATGGTAGCATTAATTATGGATTTCATCAAAGTTAATTACTTGTTTATTTCACTGGGACTGTTGGGAAAACTCATTAAAGACTATATTCCAACTGTTTCATTTCCAAGAATTTAATCAGCAATTACTACTTATAATTCAAAATTCAAAAGTAGAATGGGATGGCAGGATATAAAAGATAGGTTATTTTTCAGACAGTGAAGAGACACACATAGAAACAAGATAGAGAAATTCTGAACAAATTCATTTTGTCTTCATCATCAGCAAATCTTCTTCAAAGCTTTCAAGGGACAATCAAAGAACAATCAGTCTGAAAGCCTGCTGAAGATCAACAACAAATCTGAAGACGTACACCCTGAGCAAATCTCCAGTCTTCCTAAACATTTCAACATCACAGGGGGAGTTTTGACACCAGCAATCCACTAAAGTCTTCTCTGTTGATTAGAGAAAGAGAAGACAACATCATCTTCTTAACCACCTGTACAAAGGGTTTATTAACTCCCTTCAAACATTTTTGTTGGTTTTTGGGCACCTGATCAAAATCCTAAAGGGTTGTCAGATCTCCCTGCAAATAGATCGTATGGTGACAGTGCACCTGAGCAATAACCTTTGGTGGCAGTCACCTGATCAAAAACCTGCTAGTGGATTCCTACCAGGGTGGTAGAAGAGTGGATGTACCCAGATTTGGGAAACCACTATAAATTCTTGTGTTGTTTGTGTGTTCATTTTTCTTTTGTTTTGTTGTGTTGTGGTTGTGTAGTTTAGCTTAGTCCCTTTTTCATTTTATATAACTGCTACTATTACTAATTTACTGATAAATTATAAAAACAGTAAAAAGATTTTAAATTAATCTATCCCCCCCACTCTAGAGTATATTAGATCTATCCCATATCTTTCAATTGGTATCAGAGCAAGGTTTATTTGGTTGTACAAGGTAACACTTGAACCAACAGATCCTTCTAAGATCTAATTTTCTCTATCATATTTCTTATACCATGCTACAAAACAAGGACTATGCAAGCATCAGACCTCCAATTTGCAACTTAAACAAGTTTTCTATCTAGAAGGCAAGAATTAAATTACATATGAACTCCATTGATGAAGATATTTTTAATTCTATCTTGACAGGTCCACCATCTCCAGTGGCTACATCTACTGCAACTTCAAGCACTAATGCTGCACCACCACCTGAGTGGACAGTTACATAAAAGAAGGCCAAAATAGCTGATTCCAAGGCCATGAACATTCTGGCTCAAACAATATCACATGACATTTTCCAATAGTGGCAGAGTGCACCTCAGCAAAAGCCATCTGGGATTCCCTAAACCAGATGGTTGCTGGATCTACAGATGAGAGAAAAGACAGGAGATCTAATCTCATCTTCCAGTATGAGAACTTCAAGATAAATGTATCTGAGTTAGTGGGTGATATGTATAATAGACTTAGATCAATTGTCAATGAGCTAAAAACCTTGGACAAGGACATAACCCTGAATGAGATCAATGACAAGATTCTCATGTGCTTCCCCAGCTTATGGGATTCCAAGATCTGGCCAATCAAAGAGGCTAGAAGTCTAAATGAGATCACTACTGAGTCTTTATTGTGAAAGCTCAATTCTTATGAGCAGATGATGAAGACCAGAGAAGTTGCTGAGCAGAAAAACTCCATACCAGGGAGAAAAGAGCCAAGCATTGCCTTTAAAGCAGTTGAAGGATTAGAAGCTCCACCTACTAATGATGAGCTTATAGCTCTTCTGGCAAGAATATTCTACAAGATAGCAAGAAAGGATTTTAGAAGAAAATCATCCAGACAGGATGACAAACCAAGATATGACAAAACACATACTAAAGAGATTGTGTGTTTTGGATGCAGGAAACCTGGACACATCATTTTAGAGTGTCCAGAGAATAATAATAAGGGTAAAAGAAAAGAAAAGGAATCCAGAAGACATTATAGCAAGCCCTCCTCCAACAAGTACAAAAAAAGGACAAGGGATTTGTTGCTAAAACTTGGAGTGATTCAGAAGAATAATCCTCATCTTCCAGCTTAAGTGAAGAAGAAGAGGAAGCAAAAGCAAGAGAAGTTTGCTTGATGGCTATCAATGCATCAGGCAGCCTTTCTGAAGATGAGCAATCTGAAAAGAAATCAGAATCTGAAGAGGATAAGGTAATCTCTTCATTTGATTTTAATTCAGATAGCTTTAGAACTGAATTCAAACTATTATGTAAAAATTTGATTAATTCAGAAAAGGACATTAAAATACTCAGAGATAAGATAACTGAACAAGATAATCTTCTATCTGAAAACATCAAATTAAAGGATGAACTAACTATTACAACTGAACAAATCATGTCACTAAAATCTGAATTAACTGAGGCTAGGCAACTTGAAGAATCCCTAAATGGGAGAAGCATCAAGTTGATGAACATCACAAGCACAGTAAATGCTAGACTTAATGGCAAGCTAGGCTTAGGTGCTTCATCAAGCCAACCTCCAGTAATTCAGAAAAACATTCTGTCAACCCCTATAAAATTCATAAGAGAAAAGGGTAAAGAAAAGCTAAAGGAAAATAATCAACCAACTGAAGTCACTCAGAAGATCAAGAAAAAAGAAAGAAAAATAAAAAATCTTATAAAAACTATGATCAACAGTTTTCGTCGAACTCATATCGACGAAATGCTTATAGTTTGTCGAACTCCAATCGACGAACTCTGAATGCAAAATTCTCTTATAATTATTCATCAAACTACGATCGACGAAACCAATACAGTTCTTTGAACTGTGATCGATGATATTGGGGAACAGAAAATGAATACCTTCATTATCTGAGCGGAGTTCGACGAACTCATCCCTTTTCATCAAACGCAGGTCGACGAATTTATTAAGATTCGTCGATCCCAGTTCAATTTAACAGAAACTCAAATTTTTCTAAAACTTATAAACAACCAAGATCTTTCATTAACAAATTTAATCAGTGGATAATTCCACCAAGAAAATTTCATCACCTAGGATACAAAAACTAACCTGAATACTCTTATATTTCCAGTTTTAGTTATGAAAAGAAATAAGGACCCAAGGTAACCTGGGTCAAGAATATCTAATCTGTTTAAATGCAGGTGAAAGACTATCACACCATAGAGGAACACTGGTACCTGGATAGTGGCTATTCAAAGCACATGACTGGCAGCAAGGACAACCTAATCAACTATAAGTCCAAGCTAGGTCCCAAAGTAATATTTGGTGACTCCAACTATAGCAAAACTGAAGGCTACGGGAAGGTTAAAATTGGAAGTCACTTTTAGGAAGGTAGCATATGTAAGTGGACTAAAGCACAACCTTATATCCATAAGTCAATTATATGATGAAAGGTTTCAGGTATCATTTAATAAATCCTCATGTATTATTACTTCAGTACATAACCAAGTTGTGTTAACTAGAACTAGAGTAGGAAACATTTATGTAGTGAACTTTAAGTCTGTTAAGTCAGAAATATGCCTGTTTAATCAAACTAGCAACAACAATGAACTTTGGCATAAGAGATTAGGACATGTTAATCTGAAAAATATTGCTAAACTCTTTAGGGACAACCTTGTTAGAGGATTTCCTTCTTTCCCCTACAAGAAAGAAAGCCTTTGTAGGGCTTGTCAATTAGGCAAGCAAACTAAAAATAGTTTTAAGTCACTTAATAAGAGTGATTCACCTAGGATTCTGTATTTGCTCCATATGGATCTCTTTGGACCCATTGTTGTACAGAGCCTAGGAGGGAAGTCTTATACCTTAGTGATTGTTGATGACTTCTCAAGGTTCACTTGGTTGTTCTTCTTAAGGAACAAGTCGGATAACTTTAAGATTCTTACAGATTTTCTTAAGAGCATAAGGATTGAGTATTTTACTCCAATTGCATTGATCAGAAGTGATCATGATATTGAGTTTGAGTCTCTTCCCATGCAAGAATTCTGTGAGAAGGAAGGTATCAGGCACTATTTCTCTGCTCCTAGAACTCCTCAACAAAATGGGGTAGTAGAAAGGAAAAACAGGACCCTGATTGAAGTTGCAGGTACATTACTTGCAGATGCTTACTTGCCACTTTCCTTTTGGGTAGAGGCTGTAAGCACAACAAATTATGTACTGAATAGGAGCCTGATACATAAGCTTAATGGAAAGACTCCCTATGAATTACTTAAAGGGAAGCAACCTAAAGTAGATTACTTTAGAATTTTGGGGTGTTTATGTTACATTCATAACAATGACAAGAAATATCTTAGAAAGTTTGAACCCAAAGTTATAATGGGAATTTTTCTAAGATATTTCCAAGTCAGTAAGGCATATAGGGTATATAATAAATCTACTATGAAAATGGAAGAAACTGTACATATTTCATTTGATGAAACTAACATGTCTTGCAAGGAGAAGAATCCTTCTACCCGTGAAATTTTGTAGGTTCCACACTTGTGTAAGAAGTTGGATGAGTTGACCCTCACAAATGAGAATGTTGCACATCCCTCGCCACATATAATTGAAGACAGTGAAGGTCAATCCACTGAAGAGGATGTTGAACCAACAACAGCTCCCATAATTCCACAAGAGGAATTAATTCCCCAAGCTGTTGCCGAACCAACTCCATCTAATGAGTTTGTCACACTTAGAGATCATCCTGTATCTCAAGTGATTGGAGACATATCAGTAGGTGTGCAGACCAGGCATCAACCCAACCAAGACTTGATGCATGTCTGCTTCATATCTCAAACTGAGCCCCAATCCATAAAAGATGTTGAGCAAGATCCACACTAGATTATTGCAATGCAAGAGCAGCTCAACCAGTTTGAGAGATGTAGAGTTTGAGATTTAGTTCCTAGACCCAAAGACTACCCAGTCATTGGAACTAAATGGGTATTCAGAAATAAACTAGATTCCTAAGGCATTATCATCAGTAACAAGGCAAGGCTAGTTGCTCAAGGCTATAGAAAAGAGAAAGGCATTGACTATGACCAGACATTTGCACCTGTTGCAAGACTGGAAGCAATCAGAATATTCCTTGCTTATGCTGCCTAAAAGAAGTTCAAAGTATATCAAATGGATGTCAAGAGTGCATTCTTAAAAGGTGAACTTAAAGAAGAGGTTTATGTGGAGCAAGCAACAGGTTTTATCTCTCCTACTCATCCCTCTTATGTTTTTAAATTACATAAGGCTCTCTATGGTATAAAGCAATGATGATCTCTTTTGCTAACAAGTAATAACTTGATGCGGATTCATTCTACACTCTAGTATAAACTATGTAGATGGGCATAAGCTAGATTGATTTAACCTTCAGGCAAGTGCACATATCTATCATAGTATAGGAGAAATCTACATCTCGTGTCATATTCCACAGGATCCTTTCAAGTACTCGTACTCACCCTCACTTTATTATCATACCTAAAATTAAAACTGATTTTTAACCTAAATTAAACTAACTATGACTACTTGGATAAATAAATATTAGGGGATTAAAGGTGATAAAAAGCCGAAATTCTAAGAGCCTTCACATGAAAATAATCATTCATTGACTCAATTCTATGTGATCATGAAATAACAAGACTATCAAATTTGTGTATTGTAAGGGTTAAACATTTATCAAATTCTCTCTCGAGCAATTCAAAATCTAAACCTAAGTTAGTAAATTTTCTCTCGAACAATTTACAACACTCAAATTTGCATTAAATGAAGCACCCTATCTACTACATAAATTCATGAAATCATATTTCTAAAATACCATGAATCCATTTATTCGTATTCTAATTATCCAAACAACATATCTCTCGATCATGGAATTTGAATTACAAAGAGATATAATACCTAAATATGAGCATACTAAGATCAACACAACTTTCCAATTTCTCAATCTAAAAAGTTGAAGTTTATGTAAAGCAAATAAGCAATTCATAACTAGGATAAAACTCTTTGTTTGAAGATCTAAATACGAATAAAATAACACAAATTTGATGAAAACAATACGATACATGATTACCAAGTTGTTCAAATTAAAGGTTCATGTGAAATAAAAGATAAATAAAGTTGAATCACCAAGAGAAAGAAAAGATTAAGAGGGATACATGAAAGATTAAATGCATACAAAAATATCCTTCAAATCCTCCTTCTCTTGAATGCTCCACCTTCGTGCTCCAGAAGTTCTCCCAATGAAAAATGATCCAAAAGTCATCTTTAATTTTTCTACAGATTTTTTATAGTCTCCTAGCAAACAGGGTCGGACACGGGTTCCAACACGGCCGTGTCACAGGCCGTGTTGACGGTTCCAGGGTGGTTCCACACGAATAGGTATGTCTGGAAGTTGTCCATGTCAGATGATACGGGTATGGACACGGCCGTGTTGTTCTTTGCACACGGGTTGGTTGGCAGCCGAGGTTGGATTTATGCAAAAAGGACACGGATAGGCACACGGGCATGTTCCTACCCGTGTTGTGCTCCGTCTTGTTCCTTCCATTTCTTCTATTCCACCTGGTTAGGACACGGGTAGGCAACACGGGCATGTGCCTACCCATGTGCGCCCATTCTTATCCTGTCATCAGCCATGTCGAATCCGTGAACTCCTCTATTTGCTCTAAGACTTCTAGCTCCACTGGTTAGCAATACCTGCATTAGAAAAATAAAAGAATAAATAGACAGCTTAATACATGAAATACTAGAAACTTCTAATCTATGCTCTTCTACTCATGATAAAATAAATTCATAACTATTCTCGCGAAATTACTGCATAAGGAGGTAGAAAATAGTTGACATGATTACAATTATGATAGTAAAAAGCCTATCATAATTGTACTCATCAAATACCCCCAGACTTAGATTTTTGCTTGTCCCTAAGCAAACTAATTCAAACATTTGGGTTAGCAATAAATAATTTTGCTTATGCACACTGGTTGCTATGAATTTATAGAGAACTTTGATGATGTAATCATATAGGAAATAATATAGCAGACTTTTCTAAATATCACTTTATCTTAAAATTCCTCCAATATATCTGTTAACTATCTTTCACTCGTTTTTAGAAATATAAATATAGTCATCCATAGCAATTGTGGGGAGAAAATAACAATCTCAATAAGATATGTATTAGTATTTCAAAACTTATAAGTACCAATATTCATAGTCATGAGCTTACATGTTCACATCCTCTCCACGACACTAGCTAGAATTAGTGAAGTCGGATTCTTAGGACTTGTATTATGGTGTAACCTTTTGGCTTAGGATAGGCGATTACAGGTGGGGTAATCAAAGATAAATTTGATTGATTTTTTTTCTTTTTTCACACCTAAATCACAATTGAGCCTGTTGTTTTGTAAATACCTTAACATACATCAATGTTATAAAAGCATCCCCAGACTTTGCAATGATTATACATTTTTGAAAGATACTCTATATTTTTATTTTTTTTTCTTAACCAAGAGGCCATAGTAGGGATCATTCCGAGTGTGTGCAAGTATACAAGCACTCAATCCACATATCACTATGTCTTTTCTTTTCATGGGTCCATAGTAGGGATCATTCCAAGTTGGTGCAAGTATACACGCACTCAGACCATGTATCACTATGAACAAATTCATTCCAAGAAGATCTCAATGACAGGTGTGCTAGTAGGTAAGGAATTGGTCTTGGTGAATTTTAGTAGTAGAGTATCAAAATGATAGGGCTTAGGTCCAAATTATGTGTGCAAGGGTATAATGTTTAAGTTTTTGGGTTTGCAAGGCTCAAGCTATCCAAAAGGAGACCTAAGTCATTTCTGCCCTCACTAACTAACCTATGCAAATGTTTAGAGGATCGTTAGAGGGGAAGTTCTAGATATCAATAGAGAGTATTTTTTATTTTGATTCTGTAATACAATCTTATAAAAAGGTTACACTCATCGACTCAATTTATTATAGATGAGTATATTTTCTAAAATATACTGATTGATAGTTAATAATATAAAAAGTTAATCTTAAAATAAATTATATTGAGAAAATTAGGCTACTGAATTTCTATACTTAATTACGAGTCAACAACGTTGAACACTCAATGAGTCTTCATCAATTCATTTTAATCAGTGTGCGAAGTTAAATTAGATAGTTATAATCCCAAATGAGTGAATACATGAGAGCTTAAAGGGGTACACAAAAAAACTTGTTTGGGGGTATAACAACCTTGAGTACTATGATAGTAAAAGTATAACTAATTGTAATCATGTTTATCACAACAATTATAGAATTAAAGAACATCCACCCCCAGACTTGAAATTTGCAATGTCCTCATTGCAATATAAAGAGATGCTAGAGTAATTTCACCAATAAATAAAGAACTGTGCATCATGAAAACAGAAGAGAACACGAATGACAAAGGAGCAAAACTAATATCATATATATAATTTCTGAAAATACACTGATACAAATAAAGACTGCTAAAATACAATGATACAAATAAATTCTGCTAAAATATACGGATACATGTCAAAAGTAGGCTGGCTGGTCGGTATGATCGTCGGGGAAGTGAGGCTGGCCAGGAGCTGTCGGTGCTCTAGGAGCGATCCCTAGGTGGTCCCTGATCTGAATGAGGAGGTCCTCTGTTCGCATCTGTGCATCCTCGATACGCTACAAGTGTGGCGAGAGCACGATCTCGAAGAAATGCTGGAACTCCCGCGAATACTGCGAATGGGCTCGAGGAGGAGCAGCAGAAGACTCTCCCTAATAATAAGTAGAACGGGCCAGAGGAACCAGAGGCACATCAAGGTCAGGGTCCACCTCGTCGTCATCGTCGTCCTGCGTGTGGGGTCCACACCTCGCAATAGAATATGTAATGCCACCCCGGCCCTAACAGGCGGTGACGAGATGGAGGGATCGAAGACTGTCCATCGTGATGGGCTCGGTCTTCGCGACCACTGTCATCGGGGGGAGAGATGAGAATATGTTCATGTTCTTCACTAGGCGGGTGATGTAGGGTGCTACACAAATAGACCTTATGCGGGAGTTGTCGGCCTGGTGAAGGATGAACTGGGAGAGCATGAAACCCAGATGAAGGGGGTAACGAGACGACATGCTATAAAGGTATAGCACGTCCTGCCTACTAACAATGCCAGAGCTTTCGCCCCGGCCGCTCAAAGTATGGCTAAGGAGGTCGTGAATGTAGTGGAGGGTGTGAGAATGCAACTGGAAGGCCTTAGACCTCTTGGCCTCATATGGACTAAGATCAAAAGAGAGCCTGGACCAGATGTTGCCGGCGAGGTCACGAGTGGGGAGATCGAAGTGAAGCTCGGGGTAGGCGGCACTGAAGAGGAACGAGTCCTCTTACACCCCTAAGTATTGGGTGAATTGGATGAGTGAGAGTGTATAAAAAATGCCCCCCTACTCGAAAAGAGAAGACTCCCTCACGCGTGAGTCCGTGCTCGGTGAGATTAGGTCTAAGATTTAAATAGAATGAGGACATGAACTCTAAGGTGAGTTCCTTAAAACCTAGCTCCTCGATAGCAAAGAACTGCTCCCATCCCGTTACAGATATTAACTCTCAGACATCTCCCGCTAAATTTATCTCCTCTAATACACTCCAGTAAATTGTTCGGATGTCTTGATATTTTTTTGACTGCAGGCAGTTGTAGCAGTTGACGTGCGCGGGATCGGTGAACTCCAGCGGTGCACTGGCATCGCGCCTCTCCGTAGACAAAGCCTGAAGCTCCGGGGGACGACGTTGACCGCCTTGGGTTCGTCCGAAAGACTTTATCTGTGGAAAAAATACAAAGATTTTTTTTGTTTTAAAAAAATGATGAAGAAGAATAAGGATATGAAAATGAAAATGGGAGAGCAAGAACTTGGAGAAGAGAGTGGAGAGGAAGACGAAATTGAGTAAAATCATAAATCAAAAATTGTTACCAAGGAGGAAAGATTGCGAGCAGAGGAGGTGAATTCGCGAATTTTTGGAGGCAAAAACTTCAAACCCGAGCTCTGGCCTTGGAGGGAATGGGTGCTGGGAGGAATTGCTGAAACCAGGGAGTGGGGAGGAAGAAGGTGACACGGCCCTATATAAATGAGGCGAACAAGGGTGCCCACACGGCCGTGTGCGTACCCGTGTTAATGAATCTCAACCTCGTGGAACACGAGTTGTGGGAAGTTGTGCGGTCAAAGGGGAAAACTTCTTTGACTTGTGGGAGGGCGTGTTCGTCGACATGTGTCCTGCTCGAGCGCTGCTTCGTCGAGCGTAGAAACAGCACACGGCTTCACAACACGGCTGGGTCCTTAGCCGTGTCCTTCTCGGGACAGATATCGGCGAACCGCAACACGGGTTCCAACATGCCCAGGTGATGACCCGTGTAGCGGCACACGAGTAGGAACACGGGTGTGTGTCCACCCGTATCCTGCTCGGGTGCTTATGAGAATAAATGATGGCTAATGACACGACTACACACACGGGTGTGTGTGCACCCGTCTAGTGCTCGGGATGAATGCTGCTTTCTCCTGGTTATGAAACACGGCTGTGTAAGAGAAAATGTGTTACGCACACGGCCGTCCACACGGCCGTGTGCTGAACCGTGTCCTCCTCTGAATTGGAAATTTCATCTTAAGTGATTTCTTGTTTGATTTATTTTTATACTAATACTTAACTAGAATTTCGTCAGAACTTTTATAAACCAAGAGAGATTTTACATAACTCTTAATCCTAGTCTAGCTGGAGGCAAGATTCTTGATGAGCGAAGTCTTTGGGAAGCTCCCCATAATAAGGTTTTCGTCGGTGTCTGTTAACTTTAAAATCTCCCTTCTCATGGTGGGTAAGTTCGACGGTGTCATAGGGGAAAACTTCTTTGACTTGGAAGGGTCCGGACCACTTAGACCTTATGTAAGTCCTCTCCCCTTACCAAGGAGGCTCCTGGTCTTATGCCCAGAACCGCCGTCTTACGGTGGCACTAATGCACGGGTTAGTCGACACTGCAGCACTCTGATTCTGCTGGCTAATACGATCATATAACCTGTAGGCCAATATGAGAAATAGAAGTAATACATATCAGAGTACAACACAGCTTGTCCACAGTCACAGTACAAATCATATATATATAAATGAAAGAGTACACAGTCCAAAATGAGAATAATAAAGAAAGGGTAATAAGGGCTTATGCCCAGTACATCATATGAATAACTCTCCTCACAAAACATCAAAACAGCGGAAGCTAATCATCTAATCTCGTCCCACCTGAGGTAGCGCTGTAGTAGTAGTGGTAGGCGGTATCAACTCCTCATGCCCTGTCACCTCGTCCTGTCGGTCATGCTGCTGCTCCATCTCCTCGAGCTCCTAAAAATAGTTTGGTCATCGAACATTAGTCAAAAAGACTAAGCCATTTCCTCCACACCTCACCCCGCAACTCTTAGGCACCGTGCGGGAGGATGAAGCGGAGGACTATCAAGGGGTATCAAAAGGAAGCAGGTGATAAGAAGCTATCTATCAAGTATAAGAGCAACATAGTTCTACTCTAGCAGTTCTAAGTACATGGTATAAATGAAGTAAAGGTATGGTACAAGTAAGTAAAGAACAGAAAGTAAGAGCAAAAAAGTAAAGTCATGCTACCACTACAATACCATCACAAATCGTACCTTAACTTATAAAAATGCCCATATAAATTTATAAGTTAAGGTTTCCAGGAAATTTAACTTATCATATAAAAGAGCCCATACTAATTTATATGATAAGGATCTATGAAGCGTATGACCTAATATGAATGAATGTTTAGGATGCAATTTATGCAACAGGCAAGTGCAACTCACACACAACGACTCTGTGATCATAGACCTTTAGTTTCCACTTTTTGAGAGCAGCTTCACTCTCGGGTACCACCGTTTTGTCTATGGCAGCAGAACTTCTAGGCAGGTATGCACACTACCAAACCTAGACCACCTCACATACGCCTCTGTACACGTCCTAGGTGCACTCTAGAGTCCGCATACGTATTTTGCTGACTACCTGTCAGACTTGTTGGGTCGGTCGTGCGTTATCGAGGATCGTCCTCCAGATCTTAGTATAAACAACCTACTGGCCCCTCAAACCCTCACACCCGCCTGAATCACCGTACTGCCATCGGTGTGACGATCGGCTCAGTACCGCATGACTCGCCACTAAATTTATGCACATGTAAGTATTTCATCTCGAGCCTTCAGCTTGCAGGACCAACCTGTCCTGATTCCCTTAAACCTTTCGCGGGTGAGATTGCACATTATGCTTTTTATTCAGAATACCTCAAACCCATCACGGGCGAGAATGAATCACAATGTCTTAACCTATTAGACTACTCTTATCTACGGTTTATTATACTTAGTGATTTAAGGTTAATCCCAGGACTGCGCAGGGTATACCCGGTGAAGGGCTCTCGGGGGCACTAGAAACAACGATGGGATTACGCCCAAAGTTCCCTTTCGCAAGGATATTTACTTTTATTGATGTCAACCCTTTATTCGTACTTTTCTCTCATTATTACTCTTGAGTGATCCTAATGACTTAAGATATTCTCAGAAGGGCGGCGGTCTTCCGCCGGCCTCCACTCCAGTTGCTATCCAATGGCTTGCACTTTTACTCTCATCACTAAGACAACACTACCCACCAAGGTTATTCTCCAATTGTAATCTCTAGCTCATCCGTCGATCTATCCTCTGGTGGTCCTTATAGTATAACCTTCTTTCACTATGCGCTACCCATGACCTAATACCACCCCTAAATAGAACTTCCAATTCCTTGGGTCACCTGCCCCTAACTATTTATTCTAGGATGGTATGGACTAACGAAGTGAGCATATTGATTTGCATAATTTTCTTAAGTCAGTAAAGCCTCTAATTAAATCATTTAATTAATCTCCTAGGTCATTTAATACATGAAGTATTACAAATTATAATCCACTGACCTAAGGAATTTTTCCTGAGTTGCATCTTGGTAAAATATTGCTGTCTATCAAAATTCATAATTTTCCTTTGAATATTTCTATTTATTCCTTAATTAATATAAAACTCAGATAATTGTCATTTTCCAAATGAAGTATAAGGAATACATTACTCAAAATTCTAGGAAACTTATAGAGCATATATATCATTAATTTAAGGCTAATGGCAGAGTTTCATCAACCTTTATAATGTAATGGCCTACCAATTTCAATTCCTAATAATTTACCAAAATGTCATTATGCTAATTTAAACATTATTAGGACATCCAAAAATTTTGAGATAATTATACAAGGCTAACCATACAATTATACAACACTAGAAATTTTTCCAAAATTTACTGATATATATTTCCATCAATTCTTAAATAAATGCAATAAGGGTAAAATGATAATTTACATGTAATTTGCTCCAAAATTCTCAAACAGTAGGATAAAAATTTTCATGAGTCAAATATGACCTCCCTTTTGTTTTGACAGATTTTGGGGGTTTTTTGTTTGATTAAAAGCCTATTTTCCAATTTATTTATCGAAAGGCCTAAATTTTAAAAAATTCAAATAATGGGATTTTTGCTCCCAAAAATCTCATTATTACTATGAGGGGTGAACTTTACTCTAATGAGCCTCTAGCATCAATTCTATGATTTTTGAATGTATCAAATAGGCTGAATATGCAATATTTCAAAAATTGATATTTGCACCCCAAAGCTATATATAGCCAACACATGCAAGTGGGTTAACCCAACATGCAATGGTGCAAATGTGCTGAAAATTTTACCATGCACATATAATGTCCCCAAGGACCTGCCACCAAACGTTGGGGCCATTTGGAGTCATATTACTCCAATTATTTCATTTATTTAATTATGTGTTTTATGACAAATACTATAGAAACATTGCTCCCAAAAATTCCCATTTTTGGGTAGGGCTAGATATGCCCAAATTGAGCACATGCCCAAAATCTTGGGTCATTTGGATATATGTTTTGTCTTAGGCAATTATTTTGGTTTCTTCCATAGCCTAGGACCAGTACTAGGAAAACAGACCTACAGCCAAATCTACTTTACCAAATTTGATGTTTAGGTTGTCATATTAAAGTTAAGACAATAAGCTACAATTTTTATTTAGGGTTCATGTTCTGTAAATGCATCTAAGAGGCCTAAATATGGCTTGTAAATTGACTGAAAAAGTGTGACCGTTATAAGATTTTATCTAATTTAATTTAAATCTAGATTTGCACGAATCTTAAGGCAAATTGGACGGAATCGGGTTGTCTTCAACCTCTAGCCGACGGCTGGGATTCATCCTTCCTGGGCCACCTTTGCTGGCTATTTCCGTCCACCTGGGGCTGCACCACCGCTGGCGATTATTGTCACCACCTCTGTTGAGGTGGGGGCTAGCGTTTCCCGGCGGTGAGGCGGTCGGAGGCGGCTCCTCCAGCGATCCCGAGCAAGAAGAAAAACTCGCAATTTCCAGCTTTTCCTCACATGGCATCTGGCTCAATTGAGCCCTATATCTCCCCTAATTGATCTAGGAAGCTAGTACGGGTAGAGGTGAAGTGAAACGAACCTGATTCAGGCCTTGGCGGCGAGTGCGGCGGCGGTTGGCCATGGCCGAGCTGCTCCGGCGATCTCCTGCTCAAAACTTGATTCTCCACCAATTCTCTTTCTCTAGGACTCGATCTCCACTCGTTTCCTCTCTCTGAATTTGTTGGTGGGGTTGGTTTTGGCTGTAGGTGGTTGTATTTGGAGATACAACCAAGGTGAGCTCGATTTGGGGCTATGGATGCTTCACCCATGGTGCAAAGTGGCCACTATGCAGCCAAATTCTTCTGGAATTCCCTTGGGTGGCCGGCCAGCAATCTTTGGGCAGAAGGACCCAAGGCCAAGTGGGCTCCTCCTCTTAATTCGACTTTCTCTCTCCTCCCTTTGGGTGAATTCTCCAAAATTTCCCCATGCATGCACTCTCTCTCCAAATCCAGAGGGGTAGGGCTGGTCTTTGACACCTTGGGCTGATAATGGGCCAAGTTTGGTGGGCTTGGCCCAAGGGGAAGTGGCTTGGGCTCATTTTCACTCTTTAGGATAATTTGTTGACTAAGTTGACTTTTGAGTTGACTTGGTCAAGCATGATGAGTGGGCTGACCCCACTTGAAGGTAATGACCCCAATGGCACTACCCAACTTGGGTTGGGTCAAGGTGATGCTCTACTTGGGCTAAGTGGGCCTATAGGTATAGGTTTGACCAACTTAGGGCTAAGGTTGACTTTGATCAATTAGGGTCAAAGGGTTGACCTAGTGACATGCCCTAGGGTCCACTTAGATTATTTTAGGGTTAAGGGCAATATGGTGGGGTTGTGGTGTGGCTAGGGTTCCTTTTTAGGCTAGTTTGATCTAGTTTGACTTGGGCCCTATAGTGGGCCCCACATGCCTTCAACCCACTACTTAGGGTCAAACCTAGCTAATTTCCCTAATACCCACTACATGTCCAACCCAATCTAAGTTAAGGGGTCTAGAAGTAACACGGGATGTTACAAATCCTATAAACAAAAAAATAATAATTTCGTCCCCGAAATTTAAGTTCGGGTCTACGGGGTTCTACTTGTAACAATTTAAGTAATTTTAAAAACATAAATTACAGCATACCTGAAGTAAACAGCTCCGGGTGTCGCTCCATCATCAAATCCCTCGGCTCCCAGGTGTGCTCCTCCTGTCCATGGTTGGACCACAACACCTTCACAAGAGGGACCTTCTTCTTCTGCAGCACTCAGACATCTGTATCATCAATTCGGATAGGCTCCAATCTAATGGATCTGTCTGGCGCTATCGGACTGGCTGTAGTAGTAATGTGCTGCTCCGGTCGTAGGAGAGCTCTTCACAAGGAAGAGACATAGAAGACGTCGTGTAGGGTAATCAACTCTGGTGGCAGCTGCAGACGGTAAGCTAAGGGGCCGATCCGCTCCAGGATCAAGTATGGCCCCATGTATCGAGGGCTGAGCTTCTTGTGTCTCCGCACCCGAGAGACACCGTGTACCGGACATATCTTCAAGAAACTCTGTCTCCAACCTAGAATTCCACCTTCCGGTGCCGAGCATCATAATACTTCGCCTGCCTACTCTGGGCCTCTAGCAGCTGCTCCCTGATCAAACGAACCTGAGCCTCCGTATCCTTCACATAATCAGAACCAAGAGTCCTCGTGTCCACATCCTGAACCCAAGACAGAGGCGTCTGACACTTCCTTCCATACAAAGCCTCATAAGGCGCCATCCTGATGCTTGCCTGGTGACTGTTATTGTAAGAGAACTTAATCAATGGTAGCAGCCTCTCCTATGGCTTCCCTATATCCAATATGCATAGACGATGTAGATCCTCCATGGTCCGGATAGTCCGCTCGGTCTGGCCGTCGGTCTGCGGATGGAAAGCGGTGCTAAAGGTGAGCTGAGAACCCAAGTAAGCATACACAGCCATCCATTCCCTCGATGTGAACTGACCATTACGGTCCGATACGATCGTTCTGGGGATGTCATGGTACTTGACGAACTGCTCCATGAACAATCTCCCCAAACAGCAACTGGAGCATCCTTCCTGACTGGAATAAACCGCGCTACCTTGGTCAGCCTGTCGACTATGACCCATATGGAATCGTGTCCAGAGTGGGAGCGAGCCAGTCCGTGCACAAAATCCATAGCAATGTCCTAGAACTTCCACTCTGGAACGGGCAGTGGCTGTAATAAACCTCCCGGGCTCTTGCATTCCGCCTTCACACGCTGGCACGTCTCGCAATTTGTCACAAAGTGGGTGATCTCCCTCTTCATCCCAGGCCAGTACATAGTCTTCCGTAAATCTACCCACATTTTGGTGATGCCAGGATGCACTGAATATCCGGAGCAGTGTGCCTCTCTAAGTATATCATCCCGGATACCGTCCCCTGCTGGTATATAAACGCATCCATAGAATCGAAGGAGATCATCCTGCAGCATTTAATCCTCAACCTTGCCCCTTTCCAGGGCACTGAAAATCGGCTCCAATGCAGCATCCAGCCTCTAATGCGCCACAATGCGCTCCCAAAGATCATTCTCCCCGATCAAGGAGTTCGGACATTCCCGGTAGACTGCTGGCTCATCCTCTGATACCAGTTTGTAAGACCCCTCCCCTTGCCAAGGAGGCTCCCGATCTTATGCCCAGAACCGCCGTCTTATGGTGGCACTAACGCACGGGTTAGTCGACACCGCAACACGCCGATTCTGCCGGCTAATACGATCATATAACCTGTAGGCCAATATGAGAAATAGAAGTAATACATATCAGAGTACAACACAGCTAGTCCACAGTCACAGTACAAATCATATATATATGAATGAAAGAGTACACAGTCCAAAATGAGAATAATAAAGAAAGAGTAATAAGGGCTTATGCCCAGTACATCATATGAATAACTCGCCTCACAAAACATCAAAACAGCGGAAGCTAATCAACTAATCTCATCCCACCTGAGGTAGCGTTGTAGTAGTAGTAGTAGTAGTAGGCAGTATCAACCCCTGAAAGGCTGTCTCTCACTGCTCTGTCCAAACAAACTCTACATCCTTCCTCGTCAAGGATGTGAGGGGGAGTCCTATACTCGAGAACCCCTCCACAAACTTACGATAATAACCTGCTAATCCCAAGAAGCTGCGAATGTCTGACGCTATCTTTGGTCGTGGCCAATCTCTCACTGCCTCTATCTTGGCTGGATCCACCGTCAATCCTGCTCCACTGATCGTATGCCCTAAGAAGGCCACCTCCTGTAGCCAGAACTGGCACTTAGAAAACTTCGCATACATCTGGGACTCCCTCAGCCTCTGCAAAACCTGTGCCACATGCTCTGTGTGTTCCTCCTGAGTCCGAGAATAGATCAGAATATCGTCGATGAATACAATGACAAAGCGGTCCAAGTAGGGCTCGAATACACAGTTCATTAGACTCATGAATGCAGAAGGGGAATTCATGAGCCCAAAAGGCATCACCGTGAACTCGTATAACCCGTATCGTGAGCTAAAAGCCGTCTTCGGGATGTCTTCCTCTCGAATACGCAGCTGATATTAACCGGATCTCAAATCTAGCTTAAAGAACCAGAAGGCCCCCTGAAGCTGATCAAATAGCTCGTCTATCCGAGGCAGTGGATAGGTATTCCGGAAAGTCAACCGGTTCAGCTCCCTGTAATCTATGCACAGTCGCAATGATTCATCTTTCTTCTTCACAAAAAGAATTGGTGCTCCCCACGGCGACGAGCTCGGCCGCACAAATCCTGATTCCACAAGCTCCTAAAGCTGAGTCCTGAATTCTTAGAACTCTCTGGGAGCCATCCTGTAAGGTGCCCGGGACACTGGCCTCGCCCCCGGCACCAACTGAATCCTGAAATCCAAGTCCCGAGCTGGTGGTAGTCTGGGCAATTTCTCCTGGAATACATCGGAGAAATCCCGAACCACCGGGATATTAGCTATAGAACTCTCTGCTGCCACCATCTTGAAGAAGATAAGGTACACCTCTTCCCCCTGCTCATAGGCCTTGACAGCCTGTACATAAGATAATGAAAGATGGGGAATAGGTCGGATACCTTCAATAGTGATGTAGGAGTCTCCATGTCTGAGTGTGATCCTCTTCGAGGGGCAGTCGATCTGGGCATGGTTCCAATGAAGCAAGGTCTTGCCCAAAATCAAATCAAAGTCCGGTAATCTCAAGACCGCCGCCGGAGCTTCGAATGCCTTGCCTCCTATCTCGGCCTCCATGTTGCAGCTATCCGTGGTTCGTAGCTCCGAGCCATCAGGAAGACTCACCCTAATCTCTATGCCAGGGAATCTCTCCACACCCTCTAGTCCTTCAATAAAAGTGTCCGACACGAATGAGTGCAAAGCACCCGTGTCGAAGAGGGTATGTGCGGGCTTGCCGCTGATCATAACTATGCCTGAGATTTATTTGTGTTAAAATGGAGGTTATTTCTATGGTTTTCAAGGCACTACTAAGGTTGAAATTTCTAAATTAAAATAATTTAATTACCTGTAATCACTTCCTCGGGGTTTATTTGCTCCGTGATGTCCAATGCATACATCTGCTCCTGGTTACGTCCTCGATCGTGATATCCCCGGCCTCGGCCTCAACCTCATCCTCGGCCTCGGCCTCGGCCCTGCTGTACTGGAGGGGCCACTAGAGGTGGAGGAGGAGGAGGTGGACGGAACTGATTCGGACACTCCGATCTAATATGCCCGGGCTGGTGGCATCCATAACAAACTACCAGCCGGTGGCCATGGTCATCTTGCCTCCTTGGAACATGCACCTGTAGAGGTGGGGAAGCTAATGCTGGAGGAGACCCCTACTCCTGCCTGAAGTTGGGACGACGATGTCCCCCACCCCTCTTATATCCAATGACTCTGCCTCGCTGGGATCCCCTACTACTCTCCCCGGGTGATGACCCGTCCAGCGGCCTCTTCCCTCAGTTTGTCACCATTAGCTGGTCTTCCTCCAGTTTCTTAGTCATCTCGATGATCTGGGCTGATGTGCCGTGAGAAATGAACAATAGGGCCTGTCTCAAGTCGTCTCTAAGGCCCCAGTAGAATCTTTTGGCATACCTCCTATCGTCTGTATCATGTATCCCTGCGAACCTGGCAAGGTGGGAAAACTCTCTCTGGTATTCAATCACCGATCTGCTCCCCTGCCTGAGGTTCAGAAACCTCTCTTCCAGTGCATCTCTGTCTGTGGTGGATATGAAGTGATCCAAGAATACTTCGCTGAACTCCTCCCAAGATATGTCTGACAGCTCCTAGTCAGCATAAGTGGACTCTCGCACAGACTTCCACCATCTTATTGCATGATCTTCTAATGCAGAGGTGGCTAGAGGAACTGTCTGGCTGACCGGGCAGCTGATGCCTGCCAATATCTCATGTATGGCCTCCAGCCATTCCTCAGTCTTCACAGCATCCTCTATCATACGGTACATCAGCGGGGACAGGGCCTTGAAGGCACTCAACCAGCATGACCCCAGATTTGGCTGCGGAGCCGAGACCTGCTGGGCTTTGAAGGCTTCCAGGATAGCCGTCAAAGTTTGCCCCATCTCTGTCTGTAGAAAGGGTGTGGAAGCCGGAGGAGGAGGAACCACATTCTGCGGCGCAGCGGAGCGGGCATCTCCACTTCTAGGCAGGTATGCACACTACCAAACCTATACCACCTCTCATACGCCTTTGTACACGTCCTAGGTGGACTCTAGAGTCTGCGTACGTATTTTTCTGACTACCTGTCAGACTTGTTGGGTCGGGTGTGTGTTATCAGGGATCGTCCTCCAGACCTCAGTATAAACAACCTACTAGCCCCTCAAACCCTCACACCCGCCTGAATCACCGTACTTCCATCGGTGTGACGATCGTCCCAGTACCGCATGACTCGCCACTAAATTTATGCACATGCAAGTATTTCAACTCGAGCCTTCAGCTCGCAGGACCAACCTGTCCTGAATCCCTTAAACCCTTCGCGGGTGAGATTGCACATAGTGCTTTTATTCAGAATCCCTCAAACCCGTCAAGGGCGAGAATGAACCACAATGTCTTAACCTATTAGACTACTCTTGTCTACGGGTTATTATACTTAGTGATTTAAGGTTAATTCCAGGACTGCCCAAGGTGTACTCGGTGAAGGGCTCTCGGGGCACTAGGAACTATGATGGGATTACGCCCAAAGTTCCCTTTCGCAAGGATATTTACTTTTATTGATGTCTACCCTTAATCCGTACTATGCTCTCATTATTACTCTTGAGTGATCTTAATGACTTAAGATGTTCTCAAAAGGGCAACGGCTTCCGCCGGCCTCCACTCCAGTTGCTATCCAAGGGCTTGCACTTTTACTCTCATCACTAAGACAACACTACCCACCAAGGTTATTCTCCAATTGTAATCTCTAGCTCATCCGTCGATCTATCCCCTGGTGGTCCTTATAGTATAACCTACTTTCACTATGCGCAACACATGACCTAATACCACCCCAAAATAGAACTTCCAATTTCTTGGGCCACCTGCCCCTAACTATTTATCCTAAGATGGTATGAACTAATGAAGTGAGCATATTGATTTGCATAATTTTCTTAAGTCATTAAAGCCTCTAATTAAATCATTTAATTAATCTACTAGGTCATTTAATACATGAAGTATTACAAATTATAATCCACTGACCTAAGGAATTTTTCCTGAGTTGCATCTTGATAAAATATTGTTGTCTACCAAAATTCATAATTTTTCTTTGATTATTTCTATTTATTCCTTAATTAATATAAAACTCACATAATTTTCATTTTCCGAATGAAGTATAAGGAATACATTACTCAAAATTCTATGAAAGTTACAAAGCATATATATCATTAATTTAAGGCTAATGGCAGAGTTTCATCAACCTTTATAATGTAATGGCCTACCAATTTCAATTCCTAATAATTTACCAAAATGTCATTTTGCTAATTTAAAAATTATTAGGACATCCAAAACTTTTGAGATAATTATACAAGGCTAACCATACAATTATAGAACACTAGAAAGTTTTCCAAAATTTACTGATATATATTTCCATCAATTCCTAAATAAATGCAATAAGGGTAAAATGGTAATTTCAATGTATTTTGCTCCAAAGTTCTCAAACAGTATGATAAAAATTTTTATGGGTCAAATATGACCTCCCTTTTGTTTTGACAGGTTTTGGGGGTTTTATGTTTGATCAAAAGCCTATTTCCAATTTATTTATCAAAAGGCCTAATTTTTAAAAAATTCAAATAATGGGATTTTTGCTCCCAAAAATCCCATGATTACTATGAGGGGTGAACTTTACTCTAATGAGCCTCTGACATCAATTCTATGATTTTTGAATGTATCAAATAGGCTGAATATGCAATATTTCAAAAATTGTTATTTGCACCCCAAAGCTATATATAGCCAACACATGCAAGTGGGTTAACCCAACATGCAGTGGTCCAAATGTGTTTAAAATGTTACCATGCAAATATAATGTCCCCAAGGACCTGCCACCAAAATTTGGGTCCATTTGGAGTAATATTACTCCAATTATTCCATTTATTTAATTATGTGTATTATGACAAATACTATAGAAACATTGCTCCCAAAAATTCCCAACTTTTGGCAGGGGATAGATAAGCCCTAATTGAGCATATGCCCAAACTCTTGGGTCATTTGGATATTTGGTTTGGCTTGGGAAATTATTTTAGTTTCTGCCCTAGCCTAGGACTAGTCCTAGGAAAACAGACCTACAACCAAATCTACTATACCAAATTTGATGTTTAGGGTGCCATATTAAAGTTACGACAATATGCTACAATTTTTATTTAGGGTTCATGTTCTGGAAATGCCTCTAAGAGGCCTAAATATGGCTTGTAAATTGACTGAAAAAGTGTGACAGTTATACGATTTTATCTAATTTAATTTAAATCTGGATTTGCACGAATCTTAAGGCAAATTGGACGAAATCGGGTTGTCTTCAACCTCCAGCCGACGGCTGGGATTCATCCTTTCTGGGCCAACTTTGCTGGCTATTTTCGGCCACCTGGGGCTGCACCACCGCCGGCGATTATTGCCACCACCTCCGTTGAGGTGGGGGCTAGCGTTTCCCGACGGTGAGGCGGTCGGAGACGCCTCCTCCGGCGATCCAGAGCAAGAAGAAAAACTCAGAATTTCCAGCTTTTCCTCACATGGCATCGGGCTCAATTGAGCTCGATATCTCCCCTAATTGATCTAGGAAGCTAGTACGGGTAGAGGTGAAGTGAAACGAAACTGATTCAGGCCTTGGCGGCGAGTGTGGCGGCGGTTGGCCATGGCCGAGCTGCTCTGGCAATATCTTGCTCAAAACCTTGATTCTCCACCAATTCTCTTGCTCTAGGACTCGATCTCCACTCGTTTCTTCTCTCTGAAGCTGTTGGTGGGGTTGGTTTTGGCTATAGGTGGCTGTATATGGAGATACAACCAAGGTGAGCTCGGTTTGGGGATTTGGATGCTTCACCCATGGTGCCAAGTGGCCACTATGTAGCCAAATTCTTCTAGAATTCCATTGGGTGGCCGGCCAGCAGTCTTGGGGCAGAAGGAGCCAAGGCCAAGTGGTCTCCTCCTCTTAATTTCACTTTCTCTCTCCTCCTTTGGGTGAATTCTCCAAAATGCCCCCATACATGCACTCTCTCTCCAAATCTAGAGGGGTAGGGCTAGTCTTTGACACCTTGGGCTGATAATGGGCCAAGTTTGGTAGGCTTGGCCCAAGGGGAAGTGGCTTGGGCTCATTTTCACTCTTTAGGACAATTTGTTGACTAAGTTGACTTTTGAGTTGACTTGGTGGGCTGACCCCACTTGAAGGTAATGACCCCAATGGCACTACCCAACTTGGGTTGGGTCAAGGTGATGCTCTACTTGGGCTAAGTGGGCCTATAGGTATAGGTTTGACCAACTTAGGGCTACGGTTGACTTTGGTCAACTAGGGTCAAAGGGTTGACCTAGTGACATGCCCTAGGGTCCACTTATATTATTTTAGGGTTAAGGTAAATGTGGTGGGGTTGTGGTGTGGCTAGGGTTCTTTTTTAGGTTAGTTTGACTTAGTTTGACTTGGGCCCTATAGTGGGCCCCACATGGCTTCAACCCACTACCTAGGGTCAAACCTAGCTAATTTCCCTAACACCCACCCCATGCCCAACCCAATCTAAGTTAAGGGGTCTAGAAGTAACATGACATGTTACACCTTAACTTCCCTGGGAATAAACGAAGACGGGAATTGAAAAGGAGGACTTGGTCACCTATCTGAAATGACTTAGGTTTGCGCAGGTGACGATCATGGAATAATTTAGTCTTCTCCTTATATATCCTGGACTTTTCATAGGCCATGGTTCTCCACTCATCTAACTCGTTAAGTTGAAGTTTACGTTTCTCCCCTATAGAACTAATATCAAAATTCAAAGAGCGTATTGCTCAATACGACTTGTGTTCTAATTCTATAGGCAGGTGACAGGATTTACCATAGACTAATCTAAAGGGGGTGGTCCATATAGGTGTTTTGAAGGCGATCCTATATGCCCACAAACAATCATTTAGTTTTCTAGACCATTGCTTCCTATTCCCTTCTATAGACTTTTCTAGGATCCTCTTAAGCTCTCTATTTGAAACTTCAACTTGACCACTAGTTTGTGGATGATAAGGAGTGGCTATCCTATGTGTAACTCCATATTTTTGTAATATTTTATCTAGCTGTAGATTACAAAAATGTGAACCCATATCACTAATAATTGCACGTGGTGTGCCAAATCGTGCAAATAAGATTTTTAAAAATCGGATTACTACCCTACTATCATTAGTAGGCAAAGCCTGTGCTTCAACCCACTTTTATACATAATCTACAGCTACGAAAATATATTTATTCCCATAAGAAACTGTAAATGGTCCCATAAAATCAATCCCCCACACATCGAATACTTCACATTCAAGAATAAAGTTTTGTGGCATTTCATGTAATTTAGAAATATTACCTGATTTCTGACAAGAATCACATGAAAGCACATACCTTTGGGCATCCTGGAACAGAAGGGGCCAATAAAAATCACAATCAAGAAATTTTTTTGCAAAGCGATTTGCTCCATAGTGACCACCAGCAGGACCTGAATGACACTGCTCTAGAATTTTCCAACCCTCCTCCGCTGATACACACCTTCGTATAACGGAATCTCAACATATCCAAAAAAGAAAGGGGTCCTCCCAGAAGTAATATTTCAAGTCAGAGAAAAATTTCTTTTTCTGCTGATATGAAAAAATTTTTGGAAGGACCTTAGCCACAGGATAGTTTGCATAATCGGCAAACCATGGATAATCAAGATATATACTTGTAGATAAGGCAAATAGCGATTCCTCAGGAAATGTATCAGAAATCTCAGATTCATCTAACATTGCTCGTAGTGGATTTTCTAAGTGTGAGAGATGGTCTGCCGCTAAGTATTACGCTCCTCGTTTATCCCTAATTTCCAAATCAAATTCTTGTAATAAAAGAACCCAACGGATTAAAAAAGGTTTGGCTTCCGCCTTGGCTAATAAATATCTTAGGGCAGAGTGATCGGTGTATACTACCACCTTAGATAATGTTAAATAGGATCTAAATTTATCGAAGGCGAATACCACTGCTAGGAGTTTTTTTTCTGTAGTTGTATAATGCTCATGTGCATTATTAAGTGTTTTGCTAGCATAATATATAGGGTGAAAATGTTTATTTCGGCGTTGTCCTAAAACAGCTCCTACTGCAAAACTGCTAGTGTCACACATAATCTCAAACGGTTGAGAAAAATTGGGTACGATCATGATAGGAGAATTAATTAACCTTTCTTTTGAGAACTCAAAGGCATGTAGACACTCTTGTTCAAAAATAAAAGGTGTGCCTTTTTCTAAAAGCCTAGTAAGTGGTTTAGCAATTTTAGAGAAGTCCTTAATAAACCGGTGATAAAATCCAGCGTGTCCTAAGAAACTTCACACTGTCTTAACGGAGGTTGGTGGTGGTAACTTTTCTATGGTTTCAAATTTCACTCTATCTACTTGAATTCCTTGGCTTGAGATTTTATGGCCAAGTACTAACCCTTCTGGTACCATGAAATGACACTTCTCCCAACTAAGCACTAGGTTTGTCTCCTCACACCTCCTAAGAACTTTCTCTAAATTATTCAGACACAATTCAAACGAATCACCAAATACCGAAAAATCATCCATAAACACTTCCATGATATCTTCAACATATTCGTTAAAGATGGCTAGCATGCACCTTTGAAAAGTGGCGGGTGCATTACATAACCCGAAAGGCATACGTCTATAGGCAAAGGTACCAAATGGGCAGGTGAATGTTGTTTTCTCCTAGTCTTCTGGTGCTATAGGAATTTGGAAATATCCAAAAAGTCCATCTAGAAAATAATAATAAGAATGTCCTGACAAACGTTCTAATATTTTGTCAATGAAAGGAAGAGGGAAATGGTCCTTCCTAGTGGCATCGTTTAACTTCCTATAGTCAATACAGACACGCCAACCTGTTATCGTTCGCGTTGGAATTAAGTCATTCTTATCGTTCGCTACCACTATTAGACCACCCTTCTTAGGAATGACTTGTACAGGACTAACCCATGAACTATCTGAAATAGGATATATCATACCAGCTTCTAATAACTTAACAATCTCCGCCTTAACTACCTCTTTCATATTGGGGTTTAGACTATGTTGCGGATGAATAGAAGGTTTATAGTCTTCTTCCAAAAGGATCTTGTGAGTGCAAAAACTAGGATTAATACCTTTTATATCAGATATTTGTCATGTTATTGCACCTTTACAAAAGGATCTTGTGAGTGCAAAAACTAGGATTAATACCTTTTATATCAGATATTTGTCATGTTATTGCACCTTTACATTTCTTCAGCACAGTTATTAACTTATCTTTTTCAGTATTAGACAGATTAGAGGAAATAATAACTGGGTAAGAAGAATTAATTCCTAAGAATGCATACTCAAGATGATCCGGTAATTTTTTTAGTTCTATTATCGGTGGATCCTTACTATTATTCTTAAGAGCTTCACGATCTCGTTGTGTAATCAAACTATATTCAGTCGTTCTATTCATCAAAACGCAATTATCTAGAAAACAAATATTCAACAATGTCTTCATTTTTTTCACTTTCTAGATAACAGTTAGTAATGCAAATTTCTAAAGGATCTCTATAATAAAAATTGGAATTCATAGAAGTCATAAAATTATCAACACCATGAGAAAAATAGCAATAATCATCATTATCTAAGGATTGTTTCATTATATTGCCTATTTGAAAAGTGACTTCATCTTCCCCTACTCGCAAAACTAACTTACCATCAAAAACATCAATAAGAGCTCTAGAAGTAGCTAAGAATGGACGACCTAATATGAGTGGTACTTCGATATTTTCATCCATATCTAGAATAACAAAATCGGCAGGAAATATAAACTTATCTACCTTAATCAATACATCATCTACTATGCCTCTATGGTACTTAACTGATCAATCTCCTAGTTGAATACTCATTCTAGTTGGGCTAAGTTCTCCTAGACCTAGTTTCAAATATAGTTTGCAAGGCATTAAATTTATACTGGCTTCTAAATCCGCTAAAGCTTTATTTACTTGTAAATCTCCGATAAAACATGGAATTGAAAATGAACCGGGATACTTAAGTTTTCGTGGTAATTTATTTTACAAAATAACAGACCATTCTTCACTAAGTGTTACTAAAGATAATTCCTCTATTTTCCTTTTATTTGAAATTAAATCCTTAAGAAATTTAGCATACTTAGGCATTTGAATAATTTTAGAAAAAGGTAAATTGACATGTAATTGTTTAAACATAGATAAAAATTTACCATACTGCGCATCCATGCTCTCCTTCCTAAGCTTTGTTGGGTATGGTACTGCTGGTTGATACTCCATTGGTTGCACGTTCATCTTGCTTGGTCCTTCACCGCTAGACTCCACTTGGGGTGCTACCTTCATAAACCTTGGGTCTTGTAACTCCTTTCCGCTCCTCAATTGAATGGCTTTTGCATATTCTCTCGGGTTTATCTCAGTATTACCCGGAAGTGTTCCTTGTTGCCTTTCAGATACCATCCTTGTGAGCTGTCCAATCTGGTTCTCCAAATTCCGAATCGAGCCCTCTTAATTCCGGAAGGCTACATCGGTACTTTGCATGAACTTGGTAAGCACATCTTCCAATGTTTGGGGTGGTTCCTCCATCCAGGATTATATGTAGAACTATATGGGTTGTTTACTTGGTTGAAAGGAGGTCTAATATTGTTGCCCATATAGTCAACATGCTCTTGTACTTGAGGTTCACAACCAGGCATTCCATTACATGAAGGGTCCCATTGTTGAGGTGCCATGGAGGGTGATGCTAAGGAAAGGTTATCCATCTTCTGGTGAAGCTTCTCCACATGAATGGCTAAGGCGGTGACGGCATCCACTTCATAAATTCCTGCAGGCTTGTTAAGCTTTTGTCTCATGGTAGTCCATTAATAGTTGTTCATAGCCATGTCTTCTATCAACTGCTGAGCCGCTTCAGGTGTCTTGTTGTTCAAGGTGCCTCCACTAGCCGCATCAATCATCTATTTAGTGGCCAGATTGAGACCATTGTAGAAGGTCTGAATCTGAAGCCAAGAACCTAATGTGTGATGGGGACATCTCCTTAAAAGGTCCTTGAATCATTCCCATGTATCATACAATGACTCAGATTCTAATTGAATAAACGTAGAGATGTCATTCCTTAGCTTTGCAGTCTTTGCCGGCGGAAAATACTTCATTAAAAACTTCTCAACCATCATATCCCAAGTAGTAATCTACCCTCTAGGTAGTGAGTTAAGCCACTGCTTCGCCTTATGCCTTAGTGAAAACGGGAAAAATCTCAATCGAATGGCATCATTGGAAATGCCATTGATCTTGAATATGTCACATATCTCCAAGAATCAGGCCAAGTGGGTGTTAGGATCTTCATCTTGCAGGCCATCATATTGGACATACTGTTAAAACATCTGTATAACACTAGGCTTCAACTCGAAATTATTGGTGACTATTGGCGGTCTAACGATACATGACCCAGTTCCTTGGAGATTAGGTCTAGCAAAGTCAGACATAGTTTGCTCGTTCTGGTTTGCTATGGTATCCAAATTTTCCGGATGATGGTCTCCTTGGCTCACTGTCTCCTCTTTTGATAGTCCGTTTGAAATGTCTATGGTATTAATTCACACGTCTCTTTGGTTAGTGTTATGAATAATTCGCTCTAGGTCAGGATGAAATGGTGCTAGCCCAGAATTTCTACCACTGGTCATAGACTAACAGACTACAAAACAGAGATTAAGCGATATAATTATTCCATACTAATTTACAGTTATATATTACTAAACAAAAATTGGTAGATTAATAAAGTTTAGGCTTTCAAAATATTGAAAACGATCCTCGACAACGGCGCCAAAAACTTGATGATTTCTTTTGCTAACAAGTAATAACTTGATGCGGATTCATTCTACACTCTAGTATAAACTATGTAGATGGGCATAAGCTAGATTGATTTAACCTTCAGGCAAGTGCACCTATCTATCATAGTATCGGAGAAATTTACATCTCTAGTCGTATTCCACAGGGTCCTTTCAAGTACTCGTACTCACCCTCACTCTATTATCATACCTATAATTAAAACTGATTTTTAACCAAAATTAAACTAACTATGACTACTTGGATAAATAAATATTGGGGGATTAAAGGTGATAAAATCCAAAAGTCTAAGAGCATTCACATGAAAATACTCATTCATTGACTCAATTCTATGTAATCATGAAATAACAAGATTATCAAATTCGTGTATTGTAAGGGTTAACATTTATCAAATTCTCTCTCGAGCAATTCAAAATCTAAACCTAAGTTAGTAAATTTTCTCTCGAACAATTTACAACACTCAAATTTGCATTAAATGAAGCACCTTATCTACTACATAAATTCATGAAATCAAATCTCTAAAATACCATGAATCCATTTATTCGTATTCCAATTATCCAAACAACATATCTCTCGATCATGGAATTTGAATTACAAAGAGAGATAATACCTAAATATGAACATACTAAGATCAACACAACTTTCCAATTTCTCAATCTAAAAAGTTGAAATTTATGTAAAGCAAATAAGCAATTCATAATTAGGATAAAACTCTTTGTTTGAAGATCTAAATATGAATAAAATAACACAAATTTGATGAAAACAATACGATACATGATTACCAAGTTGTTCAAATTAAAGGTTCATATGAAATAAAAGATAAATAAAGTTGAATCACCAAGAGAAAGGAAAGATTAAGCGGGATACATGAAAGATTAAATGCATACAAAAATATCCTTCAAATCCTCCTTCTCTTGAATGCTCCACCTTCCTGCTCCAGAGGTTCTCCCAATGAAAAATGATCCAAAAGTCCTCTCTAATTTTTCTACAGGTTTTTTATAGTCTCCTAGCAAACAGAGTCGGACACGGGTTCCTACACGGCGGTGTCACAGGCCGTGTTTGTAAGACCCCTCCCCTTTACCAAGGAGGCTCCCGGTCTTATGCCCAGAACCGTCGTCTTACGGAGGCACTAACGCATGGGTTAGTCGACACCGCAACACGTCGATTCTGCCGGCTAGTACGATCATAAAACATGTAGACCAATATGAGAAGTAGAAGTAATACATAGCAGAGTACAACACAGCTAGTCCACAGTCACAGTACAAATCATACATATATATGAATGAAAGAGTACACAGTCCACAATGAGAATAAAACTAGAAGAGTAATAAGGGCTTATGCCCAGTACATCATATGAATAAACTCTCCCCTCAAAGTATCAAACAGCGGAAGCTAATCACCTAATCTCGTACTCATCCCACCTGAGGTAGCGATGTAGTAGTAGTAGGTGGTGGTATCAACTCCTCACGCTCTGTCACCTCGTGCTGCCGGTCGTGCTGGTGCTCCATCTCCTCGAACTCCTAAAAATAGTTTGGTCACCGACCATTAGTCAAAAAGACTATGTCGTTTCCTCCGCACCTCGCCCCGCAACTCCTAGGCACCGTGCGGGAGGACGAAGTGGAGGATAATCAAGGGGTAACAAAAGGAAGCAGGTGACAACGGAAACTAAGCTACCAAGTAAGAGTGTGAACAGTAAATCTACGTTAGCAGTTCTATGTATATAGCACAAAAAGTAAAAGCATGTACAGTACAAGTAAGTAAAGAGCTGAAAGTTAGAGCAGAAAAGTAAAGTTATGCTACCACTACAGTACCATCACAAAACCTACCTTAACTTATAAAAATGCACATACAAATTTATAAGTTAGGGTTTCTAGGAAATTTAACTTATCATATAAAAGAGCACATACTAATTTATATGATAAGGATCTATGAAGCGTATGACCTAATATGAATGAATTTTTATGATGCAATGCAACTCACACACAAAGACTCTGTGATCACAGACCTTTAGTTCCCACTTTTTGAGAGCTAGCTTCACTCTCGGGTACCACCGTTGTGGCAACGGCAGTAGCGGAGCGGGCATCTCCACATCTATGCAGGTATGCACACTACCAAATCTTAGACCCCTCTTATATGCCTCTGTACACGTCTAAGGTACACTCTAGAGTCCATGAGTACGTACTTTGCTGACAACCCATCAGTCTTGTTGGGTCGGGTGTGCATTATCGGGGATCGTCCTCCAGACCGCAGTTTAAAACAACCGGCTGGCCCCTCAAACCCTCACACCCGCCTGGTTCACCGTACTGCCATCGGTGTGATGATCGGCCAGTACCGCATAATCTGCCACTAAATTTATGCACATGCAAGTATTTCATCTCGAGCCTTCAGCTCGCGGGACCAACCTGTCCTGATACCCTCCAACCCATCACGGGTGAGATTGCACGTCAGTGCCTTAGTTCTGAATCCCTCCAACCCATAGCGGGTGAGAACGCACAATACTGCCTTTATTCAGTATCCCTCAAACCCGTCACGGGCGAGAATGAACCATAATGTCTTAACCTATTAGACTGTTATTGTCTACGAGTTATTATACTTAGTGATTTAAGGTTAATCCCAGGACTGCCCAGAGTATCCCCGGTGAAGGGCTCTCGGGGGCACTAGGAACTACGATGGGATTATGCTCAAAGCTCCCTTTCTTAAGGATATTTACTTTAGTTTATGACTAGCCATAATTCAGCCCCAGCTCTCGTTATTACTCTTGAGTGATCCTAATGACTTAAGGTGTTCTCAGAAGGGCGACGGTCTTCCGCCGGCCTCCACTCCAGTTGTTATCCAAGGGCTTGCTCTTTTACTCTCATCACTAAGACAACACTACCCACCAGGTCATATTCTAATTGTAATCTCTAGCTCATCCGTTGATCTATCCCCCGGTGGTCCTAATAGCATGACCTACTTACACTATGCGCAACCCATGACCTAATACCACCCCGAAATAGAACTTCCAATTTCTTGGGCCACCTACGCCTAACTAATTATCCTAGGATGGTATGGACTAATGAAGTGAGCCTATTGATTTTCATAATTTTCTTAAGTCATTAAGGCCTCTAATTAAATCATTTAATTAATCCCCTAGGTCATTTAATACATGAAGTATCACAAATTATAATCCACTGACCTATGGAATTTTTCATGAGTTGCATCTTGGTAAAATATTGTTTTCTACCAAAATTCATAATTTTCCTTGAAATATTTCCATTTATTCCTTAATTAATAAAAATCTCACATAATTGTCATTTTCCAAATGAAGTGTAAGGAGTTCATTACTAACAATTCTAGGAAAATTACAGAGCATATATATCATTAATTTAAGGCTAATGGCAGAGTTTCATCAACCTCTATAATGTAATGGCTTACCAATTTCAATTCTTAATAATATATCAAAATGCCATTATAAGGTTTTAAACATTACTGAGTCATCCAAAAATGCTGAGAAAATTATACAAAGTTATTCATACTCAGATATATCACCAAGAAATGTTCCAAAATTTTCTACTAAGTATTTCCGACAATTTGCTAATTAAGTAAAATGAGGGTAAAAAGGTAATTTTCACATAACTCCTATCAAAATTTCTTCAAACAGAGACATAAAACTTTTCAGGAGTTAAACTTAACATTATATTGACCTTAACAAAAATTGGGGATTTTATCTCAATGATGAGCCTATTTTTATATTTATTTTTCAAAAGTCCTATTATTTCAAAAATTCCAAATAATGGGATTTTTGCTTCCAAAAATCTCATTATTACAATGTGGGTTATAATTCACCCTAATGAGCCTCTGAAATCAATACCATGATTTTTGTATGTTCCAAATAGGTTTAATACACAACATTTCAAATTTGGCTATTTACACCCCAAGCCTATACATAACCAACACATGCAAGTGAGTTTACCCAACATGCAGTGGTCCAAATGTGTTGAAATAGTTACCATGCACATGTATAGTCCCCAAGTACATGCCACCAACATTTGGGGCCATTTGGAGCCATAACACTCCAATTATTTCATTTATTTACTTTTTGATATTTAAGCAAAAACTATAGAAACTGTATTCCCAAAAATTCTAAATTTTTGGCAGGGGCTAAATATGCCCTAATCATGCGTGCACCCAAAATTTGGGGTCATTTTGATTACTGTTTTCGCTTGGGCATCAATTTGAAATTTTGCCCTTGCCTAGGACCAGTCCTAGGACAACTGACCTACATCCCAATATACTCTACCACATTTGTAGTTTAAGGTGCCAAATTAAAGTTAAGACATTAAGCTACAAATTCCATTTAGGGTTCATGTCCTGGAAATGCCTCTAAGAGGCCTACAAATAGCTTGTAAAAAGGCTGAATATGTGTGACAAATTTATATAAATACTATAGTTTTATTTTATTTAATTTAAAATTGGTTGCACGAATCTTGACGCGCAATGGACGGGATCTGATCGTCGTCCCCAATAATCCAACGGCCTAGATCGATTTCCGCTGGGCCGACTTGCCCGGCTATTTCCGGCCAGCTGAGCCACCACCGCCGGCGGATGTCGCCACCACCTTCACTGAGGTGGTGGCTAGCGATTCCCGGCGATGAGGCCGCCGGAATTGGCTCCTCCGGCGAACCCGAGCAAGAAGAAAAGCTCGGAAAATTCACCTTTTTCTCACATGGTATCGGGCTCAATTGAGCCCGATGTCTCCCCTAGAAGATCTAGAAAGCTTGGACGGGTAGAGAGACGGCGAAACGGACCTAAATCAAGCCTTGGAGGCGAGTGCGGCGGCGGTTGGCCATGGTTGAGCTGCTCCGGCGATCTCCTGCTCAAAATCCAGTTTTTTCACCAAAAGCTCTGCTCCAGGACTCGTTCTCCCCTCGTTTCCACTCACTGAAGCTGATGGTGTGGTCGGTTTGAGCTGGAAATGGCTGTATATGGAGATACAACCAAGGTGAGCTCGATTTGGGGCTTTGGAGGCTTCACCCATGGTGTCAGGTGGCCACCATGCTGCCAAAACCTGCTGGATTTTCTGAGGAGGCCAGCCAGCACCTTTTGGGGCAGAAGGAGCCAAGGGCAAGTGGCCTCCTCCTCTTAATCTCATCTTCTCTCTCCTCTTTTGGGTAAATTCTCCAAAATGCCCCTTTGCATGTGAGCCTCTCTTCAAAACCAGAGGGTAGGGGTGGTCTTTGACCACTTGGGCTGATAATGGGCCAAGTTTGGTGGGCTTGGCCCAAGGGGAGTGGGCTTAGCCCTCATTTTCTTCTTTAGGTCAATTATGTTGACTAGGTTGACTTTGTCAACCATGATGAGTGGGCTGACCCCACTTGGTGGTCATGGGTCTAATGGCACCACCCACTTGAGTTGGGTCAATGTGGTGCCCTACTTGGGCTAATTGGGCCTATAGGTGTAGATTTGACGAACTTGGGGCTATGGTTGACTTTGGTCAACTAGGGTCAAAGGGTTGACCTAATGACAAGCCCTAGGGTCCACTTAGATTATTTTAGGGTTAGGGTAATGTTGTGGGGTCATGGTGTAGCTAGGGTTCCTATTTAGGCTAGTTTGACCTAGTTTGACTTTGACCCCTTAGTAGGCCCCACATGGCTACAACCCACTACCTAGGGTCAAACCTAGCTAATATTTCCTAACACCCACCATATGCCTAACCCAATCTAAGTTAAGGGGGTCTAGAAGTAACATAGGATGTTACAGTGTTGACGGTTTCAGGGCGGTTCCACACGAACAAGTGTGTCTGGTAGTGGGTCGTGTCAGATGACACGGGTATGGACACGATCGTGTTGTTCTTCGTGTTCTTCGCACACAGGTTGGTTGGCATCCAAAGTTGGATTTATGCCGAAAAGGACACGGGTAGGCACACGGGCGTGTTCCTACCCGTGTGGTGCTCTGTCTTATTCCTTCTATTTCTTCTGTTCCACCCGGTTAGGACACGGGTAGGCAACACGGGCGTGTGCCTACCCGTGTGCGCCCATTCTTGTCCTGTCATCAGCCATGTCAAATCCGTGAACTCCTCTGTTTGCTCCCAGATTTCTAGCTCCACTGGTTAGTAATACCTGCATTAGAAAAATAAAAGAATAAATAGACAGCTTGATACATGAAATACTAGAAACTTCTAATCTGTTCTCTTCTACTCATGATAAAACAAATTCATAACTATTCTCGTGAAATTACTACATATGGAGGTAGAAAATAGTGGACATGATTACAATTATGATAGTAAAAAGCCTATCATAATTATACTCATCAAGCAAGCTCCAAGAGCTTGGTATGAAACCGTAGCTAGCTTTCTTCTAGAGCATAAATTCTCTATGGGCATAGTAGATAGGACATTATTCACTAGACATCATAAGAATCAAATCTTATTAGTACAAATTTATGTAGATGACATTATTTTTTGTTCTACTGGTTCCATATTATGCAAGAGGTTCTCTGACCTAATGCATTCCAAGTTTGAAATGAGTAGCATGGGTAAGCTGTTTTACTTTCTTGGCCTCCAAGTGAAACAACTTTCTGATGGCATCTTCATATCCCAGTCCAAGTATGTTAAGGAGCTAATCAAAAAGTTTGGGATGTCAGATGCTTCAACAAAGAAAACACCCATGGATTCTAATGCTGTGATTGACTCTGATGAACATGGCAAGCCTGTTGATCAGAAACTATATAGGGGAATTGTTGGGTCCTTGTTATATCTCACAGGAAGTAGGTCAGACATAATGTTTGCTACACGCCTTTATGCTAGGTTCCAGGTGAACCCTAAAGAATCTCACCTTATTTTTCTAAAAAGGATTTTAAGATACATAAAGGGGTATCCTAGTCTAGGACTATGGTATCCATCTGAGTCAGAGCTTGAGTTGACTGGATACTCAGATGCTGACTTTGCTGGATGTAGAGTGGACAGAAAAAGCACCTCAGGGACATGCCAGTTCCTTGGTGCTAGCCTAGTGTCCTGGTTTTGCAAAAAGCAGTCATCTGTGTCTAGTTCAACTACAGAAGCAGAATACATAGCTGCTGGCAGTTGTTGTTCCCAGATACTGTGGATTCAGAACCAACTCATAGATTATGTTTTCAACTTAAATAATTCAACTTTACTATGTGATAACACAAGTGCAATTTCCATTGCACAATATCCAGTGCATCATAGTAGAACTAAGCATATAGACATAAGGCATCATTTCATTAGAGTGTGTGTGAACAAAAATAAAATTAAGCTTGTCTATATCTACACTGATTTGCAAAGAGCAGACATCTTCACCAAATCCTTGGATGAGAGGAACTATCTGTTCTTTATAAATCAGCTAGGAATGATAAATGGAGAAGCTTTAATTTAAATTTTTGTCGGTGGTCGAATAATTTATCAAAGTTCGTCGAACGGAGATCGACGATCTGAGATCAGTTCTTGAGAAAATTCGTCGACCTGAGATCAACGAACTCTCTGTATGAAGTCATTTTCGTCAACCTGAGAATGACGATTTTGCTTCAAAAAAAATTCGTCGACCTGAGAACGACGAAATGTTTTGCCCTCTTCTGACTGAGATCGACGATATTATCTCTTTATGAAATTTTTCATCGACCTGAGATCGAAGAATTTTTAGTTTTCGTCGGACAGAGCCCGACGCTTCATATTCTGAAAACTTTATAACTAGGTTTTCTTCGAGCTCTATCCCGCACTTTCTGTTCTTTTGCACTTGATCACTCTTTCTTTTTGTAGGAAACTAATGGCGACTGCGGCGATATCACTTTTTGACATGAAGTTCGACACAGGTTTTGACATCAATTTCGACTCATTTCATCATTCTGATCCAATCTTCATGGACATTCTGCAATTATTTGAAGAATAACATCTAAAGACTTTCATGACCACAAGAATCAAGCTGGCAGTTGAAACGCCCCGAAAGTTGTGTGCGAGTCGGTCGTGAAAAAAAAGAGTTTTTGGTGCCTGTAGGGGTACACGGCCTAGGACACGGGCGTGTCCAAGGCCGTGTCTGGCTGGTGATTTTTTGGCCGTTGTCAACCCGAGAAGTACACGGCCAGAAACACGGCCGGATGACACGGGCGTGTCATCCGACACGGGCGTGTGCCAACCCGTGTCCCTACCCATGTCCTGATGGGTCGTGTCCGTTGCCATGGCGGTTATGCGTGACATGCCCACGAACACGGGCATGTCGAGGAACCCGACACGGGCGTGTCAGGTGAGACACGGGCGTGTCTTGGCCCGTGTGCGTTTCTCAGTTCGACGATCGTGCCTGGATCGAGGCACACGGCCATGGACACGGTCGTGTGCCAAGCCATGTGCGGCCCAGGTCTGGAGAATTTTGTGCAGATCCGAGCCGTTCATTTTCTTTAATTAGGATCCGACGGCCCAGATGAAATCCTGCTCTGTTAAGGCCGGGAATAGGGGGTTATTTCCTCATTTTCTCTCCAAAGTTCTCCCCTTCCAAAGTGAGAGAGGAGAGGAAGAAGAAGGAGGTTTCCGGCCGCCGGCGGAGCATCGGAGCACCGTTTCGAAATCGGAGAGCGGATCCGTGGAGGGAAGGTCATTGCGAAGAGTTCTAACCGCGTAGTTTTTCCATGGCGCCAAAACGGACTACAAGGGTAACGATTCTCAACTTGAGCGCTTGAAGCTCTTTCTTTCTGCATAGGGAATCCCGCTCCCGCGAGTATGCGGTGAGTGCGTGGTGTTCCTTGGGGTTGACGGGAATAGTCCCCCTTGTGTTGCATATAGAGCCCGGAATCGTAAGTACGGGCATAGGCATTGTGTGTGAAGCCTACCCGGACATGTTTTGTCTGGATCGGTGATGTTGCATTTGATGTGGTTTTGCCGGAGAAGACTCCGTGCTTTGGATTTTTCGGGTTTCTACACGGTAGATTGCAGCAGGGATCCTTGGAGGTTAGCTTCAAGGCGCACCCGGAAAATTGAGCGGAAACGTGTTCTGCTAACTTGGCGGTCTGGGAACCGGCCTTGATCATAACTGGGTTATGAGATTGTTTTGGAAAATTTGGGATCCGAGAGAAGCTTGGCCCGCGCAAAGGACTTAAATTGGACATGCGGCATGAGCAACGGGCAAGTGGAATTGGACCTAGGCTATGTGGTTCGGTGCGAGAGACCCGAAGACGGGGACTAGCCGTTGGCATAGTCGGAGCCTTAGACGGTGGTCAGAAAGGCTAAATACTCACATGTTGTTGCCATCCTGGGGGTGGTGGTGAATGCACTGATGGGTCAGGGTTCACCATGAATGTGCCCTGAGTGCACGGGGTGGTTGGCCGTGCGAGCCTACACCTGTGGCGTATTATAATTGCGCTATATATATTGTTGGGCTAATGTTATGCAGGGAAAGAGCACCGCCGTCCCGAGTCAGGGGCGGGGTCGTTATAATTTGGTCGACTTTTAGCTGATCGTTGCTTTATTTGCCACCATGCGGTGGTATGTGCTTGCAGGTGCTGCGGAGCCGAGCGCCAAATAGCGGGCTGGAGCCCATGTTGCTGTGCTGGCCCTAGAAGGCCGTAGAATAGCTGTTTTTTATATTTATCATGTGTGGCCGGCCTGCGAGCCGATGTATGTAAAACACTCTTTATTAAGTGAACATTTGTAAGGCCTTAAGGCCATGTACCTGTTTCTGTGTATTTGGGGTTTCATTCCTGTTGTTGTAGCTGTGGACATTCATATTGATGGATTTAATTTTGGGTTCTTTCAACTTTAAAATCTTCCGCTAGAATGCTCTTTGATTAGGACGAGTAGTCTTAATTGGTTGGTTTGATCATTCATTTAGTATCCCTTCCGACTGTCTGTAGTATATGGCGTCGGGTTCCAGCTGAACCTTCTGTTATATGTCATGCGACAGATGGGGGTGTTATAATTTGGTATCAGACTTCTGGTTACGATCAGGCTTAAATGAATTCGTGGGCGAATTCTTTTAAGGGGTGGTAAGCACATATGTGCGTCATCGTTATAACATCAAAAAGAACCCATGAATGTCCACTTAGGAATGAAAAATACACTTGTTTGGTGGAACCTGAGTGTTCCAATGATTGCTTTTAGCAATTTGTTTGTTGTCTAATCGTGTGTCTTTGCTAATTTAGGCAGCTGGGAGCGGTGCTGGTCAGTCAGAGCGTCCGTAATCAGCGGAAAGTAGTGCACCAGGGGACGTGCTGTAACAGCCCAAAGTTCAGAAACAGGAAATATTTGGGTGACACGGCCTTGGACACGGGCGTGTCCCAGGGCGTGTCAGGTGACACGGCCTGCGACACGGGTGTGTCGCAGGGCGTGTCGAGGTTGTGTCGACGATTGAGCTTTGTCTCGACGATTTTTGATCTCGACGATTCGTCGGGAGGAGGCACACGGCCCAGGACACGGGCGTGTCCAAGGCCGTGTCGCATTCTCGACGAGTTTTTCTCGACGATCGTCGAGTGTCGAGAAGTGCGTGTCGAGTGTTGAACACGGCCTGTGACACGGGCGTGTCACAGGGCGTGTCAAATCAGGCGACGAACTCAGCCCGTCGAAAGAATTTGACAGGGCGTGTCTTTGTGCCGTGTCTGGGCACACGGCCTGGGACACGGGCGTGTCACAGGCCGTGTGAAGTCTCGGGATGATTTGGGATTTTTTTCACCCAGGTACACGGCCACAGACACGGGCGTGTCGGAAGGCGTGTTGGTGACACGGCCCATGACACGGGCGTGTCCCATGGGCATGTCACTGGTTTGGATAAGTCGGTTGACCACCGCTTGAGGCACACGGCCTGGCACACGGCCGTGTTCGAGGCCGTGTCGGGTCAAAATCTATGTTTTTGGCAGAATCGTGGCCGTCCATTCCTTCAGTCTGGATCCAAGTGCTGAAAGCTCTTCTTCTTTTTCCTTAAGGGCCGAAGTCAGAGAATTACTTCTCATTTTCTTTGGCCTTCATCTTTCTTCAAGAGAGAGAAAGAGAGAGAGAAAGGAGGAGGAAGAAGGGAAGGGGGCTGCTGTTGGTGGTGCTGCGGTTTACCGGCGAGAGATCCGAAGCCAGCGTTGCGGAGGAAGCGATCTTGCGAGTCTTGCAAGCTAGCTTGGAGGCCATGGCACCGAAGCGATCGTCAAGGGTAACGACTTTTCTTCCTAGCCATGTGAAGGCTTCCTTTTTGGCATATCTTGTGTGATTTCCCCCACCAAGAGGTGGCTGATTTTGGGAATCTTTGGGTGGATGCTTGAAATCCCCTTTGTGTTGCATATAGATCCGGAAATGGAGTACGGAATAGGCATGCTGTGTGAAGCCCATCTGGACAGGTTGGTCTGGATTGGTGATGTTGCATACGAACCGGAGAAGACTCCGTGATCAACGTGTAGTGTATGGAGTCTACGGGTTAGACCTGCGAAAAGGAGTCGCAGGAAGTACTGGGGTGGTAGCCCAGGAAAATAGCCTTGTGATGGTTTTGGGTCCAACCTGTGAATAAGGCACAGGAAGTACTGGTGGGACCAGGAAAGGCCCTTTTTGTGATGCTTAATGTCATAGGGTGTCCACCTGTGGAGCGAGTCACAGTAAGTACTGGTGTGCCCAGGAAAGACCCCTGACATTTGTACTTATGCGGTGTCCACCTGTGGAGAGAACCACAGGAAGTACTGGTGCGCCCAGGAAAGACCCGCTGTTGCTGTGAGGAAATGGGTATAGTGAAATACCCAGGCTTGAATGCCAGGAACAGGATTGGTGAGACCGACCCGCGCCTTTGATATAGCCATGAGTACGCTGCACGCGGAAAGGGCAAGGCGATTTGAGCAACGGGGGGTGGAGGATCCGACCTGCGCTATGTCCGTCTGACGTGAGACCAAAAAGTGCGGTCTGTTGGAGCGCATAGCAAGAGTCTTCGGCCTGCGCGCCATGACACAAAGGGGGGCTACGGGCCATCCCGGTGTCCGAGGACTAACTCCGGCTGCACGCCATGGAGTAAATGCTCAAGAGAGTTACCATTGGGTGATAACACTGATACGGTGGTGGGCAAGAGGTTGCCAGAACACCAAGAATATGCCCTGAGTGCATGGACCGTTGGGCCGGGTGGCGAACGGTTGTGATGGCTTGTGTGCGTGAAAGCACTTGTTGATGATATAGCTTGCCATACTTGTGATATGATATGCCTGCAGGGAAACATACCGCTGCCCCGAGAGAAGGGGTAGGGTCGTTATAATTTGGTCAGCTGAACGCTGACCGTTGCTTTTGTTTGCCACCGGTGGGTGGATTGTCCCTTGCACAGGTACTGGAGAGCCGAGCGGGACGCATAGAGGTTGATGCTCCTGCTGGTGTTGCTGCTGCTGCTGCTGCTAGCCCTCGAAGGCTATTGCGTTCTTTTGTATGTTTTCTTTTAGTGTGGCCGGCCTGCGCGCCAATCTGTTTTAGGCCACTGATTGAAAGCCCTGTAAGGCCATAAGGCCAACGCTTTTGACATGTTGTAAGACATTCCTATATGTATATAAAATGTGGAGTTTTATGTTTGGACATTCATGAGGAGTTCAAGTAGTTTAGGCTTCCGCTAGAATGCTTGTGATAGGTGCGATGCGCTACTCTGGTATCATCCTGTACCTTCACCGACTGTTTTGTGATATATCCTGTGGGGCCCCGGCCGGACCTTCTAGAATATATCATATGAACGGATGGGGTTGTTACATTTTTGGTATCGGTTGTCTTGGTCTTTCCCTCTCGCAGTCGTGGCCGACTTCTTTTGTGGGGTGGCGAGCACGTGTTTGTGCACACCAAAGTCTACGATTGAACTCCTGAATGTCCATGATAGGAATGCCTTTTTGTTTGTGTGAGGACCTGCGTGTTCCTATTTTGTGTTGTTTGCTTGGGTACGACCGCTAATGTGTGTGTCTTGTCCACCTTTAGGTGACACGAAGTGGAGCTGGGCCGTCTGAACCCCAGCGTTCTGATGAAAGTACGGCACCAGCTGCGGTGCCTACACCTCCACCGTCTGCAGAGCATGTCCGTTTAGTTGCGGAGGCCTTGTTTACCATGATCCAAGGCCAGCCACTGAGGCAGGAACAAGAGGCTGTGAGGCCAGATCAGGCGGTGGCAAGGCCTGAACCTGTTATGGATGTGGTTCCTCGAGCGGTTGAGAAGCAGCTAACACGGTTTATGAGTTTCCATCCGCCTACGTTTTCGGGAGCGGGAACCCCGACGCAGGCTGAGGACTGGTTGTCGCGCGTCAAGCGAGTGATGACGGCGATAGGAACGGCGGAGCACCAGAAGGTTACCTTAGCCACCTTCTTGCTTGAAGGAGAAGCGCGTTTATGGTGGGATGAGATGGAGTTGCATCATTTGGCGGGTCGTCCGTTAACCCAAGTGTCGATGGAAGAATTCTCCCGGCTCTTCCTGGCGAAGCACCTTCCTGTGGCTCAACGGATAGCCATGGAAAATGAATTCCAACGGTTGACTCAAGGTGATGGCAGTGTTGACGCGTACCTGCATGAATTTACGCGCTTGGGGCGGTATGCGGGTTCGATATTTGCTGAGGAGCAGCGGAAGACCAACAGGTTCTATGAAGGACTAAGGGACGAGTTGAGGTTCCTTGTGTCTAGTTCTGTGAATCAAGGTTTCCAAGCATTGGTTGACACCGCGACAGCGTTGGAAAAAGACATGAAGAGGGTGCAAGGGAAGAGAGCGTTGGTGATGACGCAACCAGAGTGGAAGGCGCCCCGATCGGGAAAATCGTTTTATAAGAAGAGATGGGGTAAGAAGTCCAAGCCTAGTGGACAAGCTCCTTCCTCAGTTGCAACGGGAGCAACATCAGGGGCAACCTCCAGGCCAGACACTCGTACCTGCTTCAATTGTGGGAGGATGGGGCATATTGCGCGAGATTGTCGGATGCCGCCAAAGAGTGAAAAGAAGGCGGGAGCATCTTATGCGGAGAAAGGAAAGGCGGTGGTGGATTCCTCTGCCTCGCAGGCGCAACCCCGGGTCTACAATCTTGGCCTGCAGGAGGCCATCAAGCAGAGTGACGTGGTCACAGGTATGAGTTTAGTTTTGCTTATGCTAATGTTTGTATGCTTAGCTTAGTACCCCTACGTTTGTGGTTTGTGTGTGTGACATGGTTGTCATAGGTTTTGTGATGATTCGGGACACGCTGGCGCGAGCACTGTTTGATACAGGTGCATCGCATTCTTTTCTGTCGAGTGAGTTTCTTACGCGGCTTGGGATACCCAGTCGTGCAAAGACAGATAGCGTCAGAGTGGTGTTGCCGAATGGTTGTTGGATGCTTGCGGATCAAGCTTGCGATGTGGCGGTTCAGTTAGGAAGTCGGGATTTTTGTTTAACCGCATTTGTTTTGCCAATATCGGAATTTGATGTGATTTTTGGGATGGATTGGCTGGCGGAGCAGCATGCTATGATTGATTGCCAGTCCAAAGAAATCACGTTGGGCCAGAATACCGAACAGGAGACCAAGTTCGCGGGTATGCGAGGAGTAGGCGGGACGTTGATGTCTGCACTCCAGGTAGTCAAAGCTGTTCGGAAGGGTGCGGAGTGTTACTTTGCACTAATTCAGGCTGTTGAGCCTAAGGCCACGTTGTGCGAGGTTCCGATTGTGGCAGAATTTACTGATGTGTTTCCCGCGGATCTCCCTGGGCTACCACCCCAGCGGGAGATTGACTTCACAATTGAGTTGGTGCCAGGTGCGAAACCCGTGGCCCGCTCGCCATATCGCGTTGCGCCTAAAGAGATGGCTGAGTTGAAGGTTCAACTACAAGAAATGCTAGAGCAAGGTTATATCCGCCCAAGTATGTCACCTTGGAGCGCGCCTGTGCTTTTTGTAAAGAAGAAAGATGGTGGGTTACGGTTGTGTATAGATTACCGTGAATTGAATAAGCTGACCGAGAAGAATAAGTATCTGATACCTCGGATTGATGAATTATTTGATCAGCTGGTGGGCTCTACCGTCTATTCGAAGTTGGACCTGAAGTCTGGTTATTACCAGTTAAGAATTCGGGAAGGTGACATTCCCAAAACCGCATTTGGAACGCGTTATGGGCACTATGAGTTCACAGTCATGCCCTTTGGATTGTGTAATGCGCCCTCGGTGTTTATGGATCTGATGCACCGTATTTTTCGTGAGTACCTGGATCTGTTTGTGATCGTGTTCATTGATGACATCCTGGTGTACTCGAAGTCTAAACCTGAGCATGAGATTCATTTGCGGTTGGTGCTGAACACGTTGAGGCAAAATCAGCTCTATGCCAAGTTCTCGAAGTGCGAGTTTTGGCTATCGTCAGTGGCATTTTTGGGCCATGTGGTGAGTGGAGCGGGCATTGCAGTGGATCCAGCGAAGATAAAAGCCATACAAGAATGGCCAATATTGTCTTCCGTGGCCGAGGTCAGAAGTTTCCTTGGACTTGCAGGCTACTATAGAAGATTTGTGGAGAACTTCTCACGGATCGCTTTGCCGCTAACCACACTGACGCGAAAGGATCAGAAGTTCGTTTGGACGCCAGAGTGCGCACGAGCTTTTGACGAGCTGAAGGTTCGGTTGACCACGGCGCCGGTGTTGTCTTCGCCATGTGGAACCGATGAATTTATGATTTATAGTGATGCCTCAGGAAGCGGCTTAGGCTGCGTTCTTCTGCAGAGCGGAAAGGTGATTGCTTATGGCTCACGCCAGCTGAAGGTGCACGAGCGAAACTATCCCGTCCATGATTTGGAACTAGCGGCGGTGATTTTTGCACTTAAGCTGTGGCGACACTACCTTTATGGAGTGAAGGTGGAGATCTATACCGATCATAAGAGCCTAAAGTATCTATTGGAGCAGAAAGAGTTGAACATGCGACAACGAAGGTGGTTGGAGTTCCTTGGGGACTACACGTTCGAGATTCACTATACACCCGGGAAGGGGAATGTTGTCGCGGATGCCTTGAGTCGGCGAGTTCCGGCTAGAGCAAATTGGTTACACAGACATGATGAACGTCTTATCCAGGAGTTGGAAGCATTAGAGATCTATTGTGTTGACAAGAGTTCCACTGCCACTGCATGTTTGAACTGGACCGAGGTGCAATGTGACCTTGCGGACCGAGTTCGACGGGCAACGGAGTTGGATGAAGATCTCTTGCGCTATGTGAATGAAGGGCCAGAAGGCAAATTCGCCTGGAATGACGGTATTTTGCGAAAAGAGGGCCGGTTGTGCGTCCCAAATGTGGGGAAACTGAGGGAAGAACTGATGTATGAAGCACATTATACGAAGTATTCCATTCACCCCGGGAGCACAAAGATGTTCAACGATATGAAGAAACTTTTCTGGTGGCCAGGGCTTAAGAAAGATGTTGCCCTATATGTCGCCAAGTGTCAAACATGTGCGATGGTGAAGGCGGAATGCCAAAAGCCGGGCGGTTATTTGAAGTCACTACCAATCCCAGTGTGGAAATTTGATGATATTTCCATGGATTTTGTGCATGGATTGCCAAGATCGCAGCGAGGAAACGATTCCATTTGGGTGATAGTTGACCGGCTAACAAAAGTAGCACATTTTCTCCCAAACAGGCGGGATGATTCGGTTGAAAATTTGGCAAAGTTATATGTTGATCAGATTGTGCGACTTCACGGTGTTCCTCGGAGCATCGTAAGTGATCGAGATGGGCGATTTACGTCAAATGATTGGAGGCTAGTTCACCGACTGTTGGGCACGAAGTTGACTTTCAGTACGGCCTTTCATCCCCAAACGGATGGCCAGACTGAACGTACCAACAGAACAATGGAGGACATGCTCCGAATGTGCGCCCTTGACTTCGGAAAGAGATGGGAAGATCATCTCTATATGGTCGAGTTTTCATATAATAACAGCTACCAGGCAAGCATTGGGATGGCACCATATGAAGCCCTATATGGAAGGAAGTGTCGTACTCCCTTGGCTTGGGTAGAAGCGGGTGAAGCCCGGGTTGTTAAACCAAATGAGGTGGATGAAGCAAACTCAACCATTCGGACTATCCGAGAGAGATTGCTGATTGCTCAAGATCGACAAGCGAAGTACTACAACGCCAAGCACCGGAACGTTGAATTTGCGGTTGGCGATTGGGTCTACTTGAAGATCAAGCCATTCAAAGGTGTCTCCAGGATTCGACGATTGAAAAAGTTGAGTCCAAGATATTTGGGTCCTTTCGAAGTGGTTGAGCGAATTGGCGAAGCGGCTTATCGACTAGCTCTGTCGGCAGACTTGGGTGGGTTACATGATGTTTTTCACATCTCGGTGCTTCGGAAGGCCGTGAAAGATCCAACTCAAGTGATCGTGGATGATCGTGTGCCGGTGGAGTATGGGCTAACGACGAGAGTTAGACCCATTCGGATCGAAGATCGAGCCGAGAAACAGTTGCGGAACAAGACGGTCGGTATGGTGAAAGTCCGATGGGACAACTGCGGCCGTGAAGAGCTGACGTGGGAGCGCGAGCAAACCATGCGAGCAGAGTTCCCTGAGTTGTTTCTGTAATTTGGAGCGAGAATCATGTAACATAAACATTTAGATATATATAAATCGATGTTGTTACATTTTTCTTGCTATGTCTGTTGCTTTCCTGTCTCAAATTTCGAGGACGAAATTTCTTGTAGGAGGGGAGGATTGTAACAGCCCAAAGTTCAGAAACAGGAAATATTTGGGTGACACGGCCTGGGACACGGGCGTGTCCCAGGGCGTGTCAGGTGACACGGCCTGCGACACGGGTGTGTCGCAGGGCGTGTCGAGGTTGTGTCGACGATTGGGCTTTGTCTCGACGATTTTTGATCTCGACGATTCGTCGGGAGGAGGCACACGGCCCAGGACACGGGCGTGTCCAAGGCCGTGTCGCATTCTCGACGAGTTTTTCTCGACGATCGTCGAGTGTCGAGAAGTGCGTGTCGAGTGTTGAACACGGCCTGTGACACGGGCGTGTCACAGGGCGTGTCAAATCAGGCGACGAACTCAGCCCGTCGAAAGAATTCGACAGGGCGTGTCTTTGTGCCGTGTCTGGGCACACGGCCTGGGACACGGGCGTGTCACAGGCCGTGTGAAGTCTCGGGATGATTTGGGATTTTTTTCACCCAGGTACACGGCCACAGACACGGGCGTGTCGGAAGGCGTGTTGGTGACACGGCCCATGACACGGGCGTGTCCCGTGGGCGTGTCACTGGTTTGGATAAGTCGGTTGACCACCGCTTGAGGCACACGGCCTGGCACACGGCCGTGTTCGAGGCCGTGTCGGGTCAAAATCTGTGTTTTTGGCAGAATCGTGGCCGTCCATTCCTTCAGTCTGGATCCAAGGGCTGAAAGCTCTTCTTCTTTTTCCTTAAGGGCCGAAGTCAGAGAATTACTTCTCATTTTCTTTGGCCTTCATCTTTCTTCAAGAGAGAGAAAGAGAGAGAGAAAGGAGGAGGAAGAAGGGAAGGGGGCTGCTGTTGGTGGTGCTGCGGTTTACCGGCGAGAGATCCGAAGCCAGCGTTGCGGAGGAAGCGATCTTGCGAGTCTTGCAAGCTAGCTTGGAGGCCATGGCACCGAAGCGATCGTCAAGGGTAACGACTTTTCTTCCTAGCCATGTGAAGGCTTCCTTTTTGGCATATCTTGTGTGATTTCCCCCACCAAGAGGTGGCTGATTTTGGGAATCTTTGGGTGGATGCTTGAAATCCCCTTTGTGTTGCATATAGATCCGGAAATGGAGTACGGAATAGGCATGCTGTGTGAAGCCCATCTGGACAGGTTGGTCTGGATTGGTGATGTTGCATACGAACCGGAGAAGACTCCGTGATCAACGTGTAGTGTATGGAGTCTACGGGTTAGACCTGCGAAAAGGAGTCGCAGGAAGTACTGGGGTGGTAGCCCAGGAAAATAGCCTTGTGATGGTTTTGGGTCCAACCTGTGAATAAGGCACAGGAAGTACTGGTGGGACCAGGAAAGGCCCTTTTTGTGATGCTTAATGTCATAGGGTGTCCACCTGTGGAGCGAGTCACAGGAAGTACTGGTGTGCCCAGGAAAGACCCCTGACATTTGTACTTATGCGGTGTCCACCTGTGGAGAGAACCACAGGAAGTACTGGTGCGCCCAGGAAAGACCCGCTGTTGCTGTGAGGAAATGGGTATAGTGAAATACCCAGGCTTGAATGCCAGGAATAGGATTGGTGAGACCGACCCGCGCCTTTGATATAGCCATGAGTACGCTGCACGCGGAAAGGGCAAGGCGATTTGAGCAACGGGGGGGTGGAGGATCCGACCTGCGCTATGTCCGTCTGACGTGAGACCAAAAAGTGCGGTCTGTTGGAGCGCATAGCAAGAGTCTTCGGCCTGCGCGCCATGACACAAAGGGGGGCTACGGGCCATCCCGGTGTCCGAGGACTAACTCCGGCTGCACGCCATGGAGTAAATGCTCAAGAGAGTTACCGTTGGGTGATAACCCTGATACGGTGGTGGGCAAGAGGTTGCCAGAACACCAAGAATGTGCCCTGAGTGCATGGACCGTTGGGCCGGGTGGCGAACGGTTGTGATGGCTTGTGTGCGTGAAAGCACTTGTTGATGATATAGCTTGCCATACTTGTGATATGATATGCCTGCAGGGAAACATACCGCTGCCCCGAGAGAAGGGGTAGGGTCGTTATAATTTGGTCAGCTGAACGCTGACCGTTGCTTTTGTTTGCCACCGGTGGGTGGATTGTCCCTTGCACAGGTACTGGAGAGCCGAGCGGGACGCATAGAGGTTGATGCTCCTGCTGGTGTTGCTGCTGCTGCTGCTAGCCCTCGAAGGCTATTGCGTTCTTTTGTATGTTTTCTTTTAGTGTGGCCGGCCTGCGCGCCAATCTGTTTTAGGCCACTGATTGAAAGCCCTGTAAGGCCATAAGGCCAACGCTTTTGACATGTTGTAAGACATTCCTATATGTATATAAAATGTGGAGTTTTATGTTTGGACATTCATGAGGAGTTCAAGTAGTTTAGGCTTCCGCTAGAATGCTTGTGATAGGTGCGATGCGCTACTCTGGTATCATCCTGTACCTTCACCGACTGTTTTGTGATATATCCTGTGGGGCCCCGGCCGGACCTTCTAGAATATATCATATGAACGGATGGGGTTGTTACACGTGCCTGCTACACCTCCTTCAGCAGAAACCATCAGGATGGTGGCTGAAGCCGTGTTCGCAATGATAAATGCCCAACCTGCAGGGCAAATGCATCGCGCACCTCCTGCGAGTGAGCAAGAACCGGTTAGGGCGGCAGAGCCGAGAGTGGTGGAACGTGCAGCAGTTGAGTTAGTAGAGCGAGGAGAACTACGGAGCGGCAGCTAAAGCACGTGATGGGCTTTAATCCTCCGAGGTTTAATGGGGTTGGAACGCCAACTCAAGCTGAGGACTGGCTCTCTTCCATAAAGAGGGTGTTGACGGCCACAATGACTGAGGAGTGGCAGAAGACCACCATAGCGACTTTTCTTTTGGAAGGTGAGGCGAGGTTGTGGTGGGATGAGATGGAGTTTTATCTTCTAGTGGGAAGGCAACTTGCGGATGTGCCGATGGAGGAATTTTCAAGATTGTTCCTAGCCAGATTTGTACCTTCTGCTCAGAAGTTGGAGATGGAGAATCAATTTCTTGGATTGTCTCAGGGATCCAGAAGCGTGGACGAATATCTGCATGAGTTCACACGGTTGGGTCGTTATGCTGGTGCTATGTTTTCAGAAGAAGAGAGAAAGACCAACTGATTCTATGAGGGTCTTCGCGGCGATTTACAGTTACTCCTTGCTGGGCCTAAGGCGCAGGGCTTCCTAGCCTTGGTCAATTCAGCCCGATCGTTGGAAAAGGTTGCGAAGAAAGTTCAAGAGAAGAAGGACCCAGGAGAAAGGAAGACCGAGTTCAAGGTGCCAAGTAACAAGACAGGTTTCCGCAGATGGAACAAGAAGCGGAGGACTTCGAACTCAGCCCCTTCGGCTGATGCATCAGGGGCAACTACAAGTCGAGTCCCCAGAGCTTGCTACAACTGTGGGAAGACGGGGCATTTTGCTCGGGAGTGTTGGAGCGGACGTTCAAAGTCCGAGAGGAGGCCTGGAGCGACTTATGAGGAGAAAGGGAAGGCGGTGGAGTCAACCGCATCCCATCATGCTCCAGCCCAGCCTAGAGTCTACAACCTTGGTCTGCAGGAGGCCATTAAGCAAGCAGACGTGGTGACAGGTATGAGTTAAATTACAGTGGTTTAACTTTTATAGTTGTTACCTTTGTATTTGTAGGCTTACGTTTGTTAGTGCTAGGCTTTGTGTTAATCTTTGGGTTTCCGGCGAGAGCCCTTTTTGATACGGGAGCATCACATTCCTTTTTGTCCGAAAAACTTATATCGCGCATCGGAGTTCCATTCTCGATGGCAGAAAACAAGTTGGATGTGTTGTTGCCTAATGGGTGCTCAATGCGTGCGGATAGGATTTGTGTTGTGAAGATTCAGATTGGAGACCGGGAGTTTGATTTGCGGGCGTTGGTTCTACCATTGGTGGAGTTCGACGTAATTTTCGGTATGGATTGGCTCTCGGAGCAAAGTGCATGTATTGATTGCAACCGTAAAGAAGTCAAGTTGGGTCTGGACACTGGTGGAGAGACTACTTTTGCGGGCATGAAGGGGTCAGGGAAAGTTCTGATATCGGCCCTTCAGGTGTTCAAGGCAGTTCGGTCTGGGGCAGAACTGTATGTCACTCTAGTGCAGACTGCGACGCCTAAACCTAGTTTGGGCAACATCCCAGTTGTGTCCGAGTATCCTGATGTGTTTCCAGATGATCTCCCAGGAGCCCCTCCTCAGCGGGAGATAGACTTTACTATAGAGCTGGTACCGGGTGCCAAACCGGTGTCACGCTCCCCCTATCGGATAGCCCCAAGAGAAATGGCAGAGTTGAAGGTGCAACTGCAAGAGTTGCTAGAGCAAGGTTATGTGCGTCCAAGTTCGTCGCCTTGGAGCGCACCAGTTCTCTTTGTTAAGAAGAAAGATGGGAGCTTGCGGCTTTGTATCGATTATCGGGAATTGAACAAACTTACGGAGAAGAACAAATATCCAATCCCGAGGATTGACGATCTATTTGATCAGCTGGTTGGATCAACTGTATATTCGAAGTTAGATTTGAAGTCCGGTTACTATCAGTTGAGGATAAGGGAGAGCGACATCCCAAAGACAGCATTCAGTACGCGGTTTGGGCATTACGAGTTCACAGTCATGTCGTTTGGGTTGACGAATGCGCCATCCGTGTTTATGGATCTGATGAATAGGACGTTCAGAGAATACCTGGATCAGTTTGTGATAGTATTTATCGATGATATTCTGGTGTATTCGCGGTGCGAGGAGGATCACTACAAGCATTTACACATGGTGTTGGAGACATTGAGGAAAAGTCAGTTGTATGCAAAGTTCTCCAAGTGTGAATTCTGGTTGTCCTCGATAGCGTTCCTTGGTCATGTTGTCAGTGGAGAAGGAATAGTTGTGGATCCGGCGAAGATAGTGGCGATACGGGAGTGGCCTACTTTGACTACGGTGGCAGAGGTCCGGAGTTTTCTGGGGCTTGCTGGCTACTACAGGCGCTTCGTAGAGAACTTCTCGCGGATAGCACTACCACTCACGACGTTGACAAGAAAGGATCAGAAGTTTGTGTGGTCTCCGGAGTGCGATCAGGCTTTTGAAGAATTGAAGAGGCGATTGACCACGGCGCCCATTTTATGTTCGCCAAGTGGAACCGAAGGGTTCGAGATCTATAGTGATGCTTCGGGCAGTGGTTTGGGCTGTGTTCTGCTACAGCATGGGAGAGTGATAGCTTATGGTTCACGACAACTGAAGGTTCATGAGAGGAATTATCCGGTCCACGACTTAGAGTTAGCGGCCGTGATATTTGCTCTTAAGCTTTGGAGGCACTATATGTACGGTGTGAAGGTCGATATTTACACCGATCATAAGAGTTTGAAGTACCTATTGGACCAAAAGGATTTGAACATGAGGCAGAGGAGGTGGATGGAGTTCTTAGGGGACTACACCTTCAAGATACACTATGTGCCTGGGAAGGGAAATGCAGTGGCGGATGCGTTGAGTCGTAAGATTCCCGCACAAGCCAATTGGTTATCAGTACATGATGAGAGATTGGTCCAAGAGTTGGAGGCATTGGAGATATCTTGCGTCGATAAGCAGAATAGTGCCGAGGCGAAACTGTTTTGGACAGAGGTGCAGTGTGGTCTAGCGGATAGAGTTCGGCGGGCTTTGGTTCTGGATGGCAGCATGAAGCAAATCTTGGATGAAGCTTTGGATGGGTCAAATTCCCAGTTTGTGGTTGAAGATGGGTTGCTAAGGAAGGACAGTCGTCTATGCGTTCCTAGTGCGGATAATATTCGGGAGGAGTTGATGTATGAGGCTCATCATACCAAGTACTCAATCCACCCGGGAAGCACGAAGATGTATAGAGACATGAAGAAATTATTCTGGTGGCCGTGTTTGAAGAAGGATGTGACACTTTATGTGGCTAAGTGTCGTACTTGCGCATTGGTGAAGGCGGAATGCCAGAAGCCCGGAGGTTTCTTGAAATCCCTTCCTATCCCAGAATGGAAGTTTGACGACATATCTATGGATTTTGTGCACGGTTTGCCGAAGTCGCAGAAGGGAAACGACGCCATTTGGGTGGTCGTTGATAGGTTGACAAAGGTGTCGCACTTTATCCCAGTGAGAAAGGAGGATCCAGTGGAAAAGTTAGCCAAACTCTACGTGGATAATATTGTACGATTGCATGGTGTGCCTAGAAGTATTGTTAGTGATCGAGATGGATGCTTCACGTCAAATGACTGGAGGTTGGTGCATGGTCTGTTGGGTACTAAGCTAAAGTTCAGCACAGCCTTTCACTCGCAGACAGATGGCCAAACCGAGAGAGTCAACAGGACTATGGAGGACATGCTTCGCATGTGCGTCCTAGATTTCGGGAAGAATTGGGAGGATCACCTGTACATGGTGGAGTTTGCTTACAACAACAGCTTTCAGGCAAGCATTGGAATGGCGCCTTTCGAAGCCTTGTACGGGAGGAAGTGTCGTACGCCGTTGTCTTGGTTGGAGGCAGGAGAATCAAAGTTGTATAAACGTCAAGCGGTGGAAGATGCCACTTCAATGATACGGACAATTCAGGAAAGGCTGAAGATTGCTCAGGATAGACAGTCAAAGTATTACAATGCCAAACATAGAAATGTGGAGTTCAACGTTGGCGACATGGTATATTTAAAGATCAAGCCGTTCAAGGGTGTATCGCGGGTTCGACGCTTGAAGAAGCTGAGTCCGAGATACCTTGGACCATTTGAAATCCTGGAGCGTGTTGGCGAGGCGGCGTATAGATTAAAGCTGTCGACGGAGTTGAGTGGGCTGCATGACGTATTCCACGTATCGGTGTTGCGTAAGGCAGTGCAAGAGTCTTCGCAGATCGTTACGGACAATCAGGTACCGGTTGATTATGAGTTAATAACAAGGGTCAAGCCAGTGCGAATTGAAGATGTTGCAGTCAAACGACTCCGCAACAAGGAGGTCCGAATGGTTAAAGTCCGTTGGGATAATTGCGGACGTGAGGAGCTTTCTTGGGAGCGAGAGCAAGCTATGTTGGAGGAATACCCCGAGTTATTCCACTCAGGTATCATTTAGCTTTTGTGTACCTTTGCTTAATTTCGGGACGAAATTCCTTAAGTGGGGGAGATTTGTAACGCCCCGAAAGTTGTGTGCGAGTCGGTCGCAAAAAAAAAGAGTTTTTGGTGCCTGTAGGGGTACACGGCCTAGGACACGGGCGTGTCCAAGGCCGTGTCTGGCTGGTGATTTTTTGGCCGTTGTCAACTCGAGAAGGACACGGCCAGAAACACGGCCAGATGACACGGGCGTGTCATCCGACACGGGCGTGTGCCAACCCGTGTCCCTACCCATGTCCTGATGGGTCGTGTCCGTTGCCGTGGCGGTTATGCGTGACACGCCCACGAACACGGGCGTGTTGAGGAACCCGACACAGGCGTGTCAGGTCAGACACGGGCGAGTCTTGGCCCGTGTGTGTTTCTCAGTTCGACGATCGTGCCTGGATCAAGGCACACGGCCATGGACACGGCCATGTGCCAAGCCGTGTGCGGCCCAGGTCTTGGGAATTTTGTGCAGATCCGAGCCGTTCATTTTCTTTAATTAGGATCCGACGGCCCAGATGAAATCCTGCTCTGTTAAGGCCGGGAATAGGGGTTATTTCCTCATTTTCTCTCCAAAGTTCTCCCCTTCCAAAGTGAGAGAGGAGAGGAAGAAGAAGGAGGTTTCCGGCCGCCGGCGGAGCATCGGAGCACCGTTTCGAAATCGGAGAGCGGATCCGTGGAGGGAAGGTCATTGCGAAGAGTTCTAACCGCGTAGTTTTTCCATGGCGCCAAAACGGACTACAAGGGTAACGATTCTCAACTTGAGCGCTTGAAGCTCTTTCTTTCTGCATAGGGAATCCCGCTCCCGCGAGTATGCAGTGAGTGCGTGGTGTTCCTTGGGGTTGACGGGAATAGTCCCCCTTGTGTTGCATATAGAGCCCGGAATCGTAAGTACGGGCATAGGCATTGTATGTGAAGCCTACCCGGACATGTTTTGTCTGGATCAGGGATGTTGCATTTGATCTGGTTTTGCCGGAGAATACTCCGTGCTTTGGATTTTTCGGGTTTCTACGCGGTAGATTGCAGCAGGGATCCTTGGAGGTTAGCTTCAAGGCGCACCCGGAAAATTGAGCGGAAACGTGTTCTGCTAACTTGGCGGTCTGGGAACCGGCCTTGATCATAACTGGGTTATGAGATTGTTTTGGAAAATTTGGGATCCGAGAGAAGCTTGGCCCGCGCAAAGGACTTAAATTGGACATGCGGCGTGAGCAACGGGCAAGTGGAATTGGACCTAGGCTATGTGGTTCGGTGCGAGAGACCCGAAGACGGGGACTGGCCGTTGGCATAGTCGGAGCCTTAGACGGTGGTCAGAAAGGCTAAATGCTCACATGTTGTTGCCATCCTGGGGGTGGTGGTGAATGCACTGATGGGTCAAGGTTCACCATGAATGTGCCCTGAGTGCACGGGGTGTTTGGTCGTGCGAGCCTACACCTGTGGCGTATTATAATTGCGCTATATATATATTGTTGGGCTAATGTTATGCAGGGAAAGAGCACCGCCGTCCCGAGTAAGGGGCGGGGTCGTTATAATTTGGTCGGCTTTTAGCTGACCGTTGCTTTATTTGCCACCATGCGGTGGTATGTGCTTGCAGGTGCTGCGGAGCCGAGCGCCAAATAGCGGGCTGGAACCCATGTTGCTGTGCTGGCCCTAGAAGGCCGTAGAATAGCTGTTTTTTTATATTTATCATATGTGGCCGGCCTGCGAGCTGATGTATGTAAAACACTCTTTATTAAGTGAACATTTGTAAGGCCTTAAGGCCATGTACCTGTTTCTGTGTATTTGGGGTTTCATTCCTGTTGTTGTAGCTGTGGACATTCATATTGATGGATTTAATTTTGGGTTCTTTCAACTTTAAAATCTTCCGCTAGAATGCTCTGTGATTAGGACGAGTAGTCTTAATTGGTTGGTTTGATCATTCATTTAGTATCCCTTCTGACTGTCTGTGGTATATGGCGTCGGGTTCCAGCTGGACCTTCTGTTATATGTCATGCGACAGATGGGGGTGTTACAGCAGTAACCGAAATAAAATAATGGTTTTGTTCCTCAGCTACTCATGATGTAGACACAATGACAGGCACCATCTCAGGGAATAAGGTTACACTAACCCCCACCGTCTTAACAGAGATTTTTGGTTTAGTTAATGGAGATGAAGATATTGAAATAGATAGTACTGAATAAGATAATATGTTGATCAAAATGGGTCATTCTGGTGGAAACCCTAACAAACTGCTTAAGAAAAATTTGTATGCTGAATACAAATTTCTTGCTGATGTCGTTGGGAAAGTTTTGATGCGCAAACACACAGCCCATGACAACATTACCAGGCAACAGTTCTTGATGATGTGTGTTGTGGTGAATAGGAAAGCGGTGAACTAGGGAAAGCTACTATTTGATTTGATCAAAAAGAAAAATACTAAGAAAAAGGTATGCTTTGGGAGAATTTTAGGCCTTTTCCTCCAGGCCAAGGCTTCTGAATCACTGGTCTCTCAGACGATATTCATTAATGCCTCCAAAAGGCTCACATGTGCCTTATTTGGGAGATGGGATAGGACCATCACTAAGCCATCCAGGGCTTCCTCCTCTTCTAGGACTTCTGAGGTCACTATGGCAGTAATAGCCACTCCTCCACCTCCAGAAGATGTTCTTGCCTCCACCAGAATCCCTTCACATCCTCCACAACAACAACCATCCTCAATTATCCCTCCTATTTCACCTCTTCCTCTACCATCACCTCCACATCCTCCCACAATTATTCATGAGGATATTCCCTCTCCACCTCCTCAATCCCCACCTCAAACTTATACCTCTGACATACCATCTACCACTCAACCTACCTTAAATCTACTGTCTCCTCAATCATCTCCCCATAACTCTCCAAATCAGGACACCACCTCCATACCCAGTACCACAGTTACAACTTCCACCACTGACATTCCATCCATTCCCCCTTCCACATTTCCAGACAATACCCACACAGACTTTTCTCACACCTTCTCTGTGTGTTCAAATTGTGGACATCACGCTCCTTATCCATCTTCTGCTCATGAACCCCTTTAGCTAAATTTTTCTGCTATAGCAAAAGACCTTCTTGCTTTCATCTCACCAACTCTTGAGCAACTCATAGCAACTGCTATTGCTCCTCTTTCTACTTCCATTTCCTCTCTCTCTACTCAAATTGCTGCTCTCTCTGCTGTCCCTTCTTCTGGGGGGCTGGCTTCAGGGCCCTTTGAACCCAGCCAGGGGGAGATGCTCTATGAAGAAGCAGCTCCAATAGCAGCAGTTCCAGCAATTGAACATGAAGCTCCAGCAGCAGCAAATTCTGACATGGTTGATGATTCAGCAGATGCAGCCCCTCCAACAGAAATAATTGATTTAATTGGTTCTGATACAGATATGGCTGATATAATAGCAGAAATAATCACTGCTGGTGATTTCTTTTTAAATCCCACAGTCAATTTACTTTCTTTGATGCATTCTTTTGATTCAGTGTACAGATATATTTTATCCAGTTTTGTTACTCCATATTCTAGTGCTATTGTACCTTACACTGCTCCAGTAAGTCCTGAAGTTGTAGAACAACTAAAGGCAAGTTTTGTTGTTAAAGATATTGTTGAACCAGTTTCTATGCACAAGTCCTTCTCTCCACCAGCCTTTGGCTGGTGTGAGTCACATATGCCAGACCTGGATGGCATCTTATTTGCTGGCATGGAAGAAGAGCAAGGAGATCAGACTGTTTTTGAAAGTATTGCAGAGCCAATAATTCCAGTACAGCCTCAGGCTGAGAAGCAGATCTTTAAAGATATTCTGAAAGAGATTGATGATCTATATGTCAATCCTCTTGGTTCATCTGATGATGATGATGATGATGATGATTCTGATGAATCAAATTCTAAGAAGACAAAATCCAAGAAGAGAAAAGCTCCTACTAAGGCTATTCCTAAGCCTAACCAGACTGCTGACACACCCTACTACATCCTAAATAATATTGCACCTTATCCAGGTATTCCTAGATGGATGTGGCTGTCTAAAAATGAGCAAAAAGCTAGGAAGAAGAGCAGGAGATACTCTCCTCCTCCTCAAAGGAACTGGAGAGGACCTCCTCCTCCTCCTCCTGTTGCAGGTGCTACTAGAAATGTTTCTCAATCTTCTGGAAGTGTTACAAAGACTTAGAACCCTGCTTCAACTACTTCTCAATATCAAAGATCATCCTCTCACAAGTCTTCTAGACCTTCTGGAAAATATAGTCAGTGCAGCCCTCCACAGTTCTGTTATCAAAGCCAATCTCAACAGTCTATGCCATCAATAAATTTTCAACAGGGAATCTATTATTTTCAGAAACCCTCAAAAGTCTGCTCAGGATGCTTCTAAAGCTGATCTAGAGAGACCTCTCTCTCCAACTTATGAACGTGAGTTAGAACCTAACTTCTGAATGGCTAGATTTCATGAACTGGTTGGACTGTCTAAAATGAATAAAGCAAGACAAGAAGGATCAGATCCATCTCAATTCACTAAAATGTCTACCTTCAGGCAAAAAGAACTTGACAAATTTCAGGTAAACAGACAGTTATTTGATCCAAATAAGTATATGCAGGCACATCCTGAAGCAGTTGTTCCCAGAGCCTCAACTATTACAGTTTTTGGAGCTTAGGATATGAAAATGACTCAAAGGGAAGCTGCAGATCCTCACAGGAAAATTGTGTTTTCTAAACCTCCATCTGCTCCTCCCTCTAATAGTCCTTGAACATTTATCTCTCTGAGTCATATATGTGTATTGCACTTAGTTATATCATATATGTTGATTAGTTTAAAATTCTGTCAGATATTTATATTGCTTTATGTTTTTATTTTTTTATGTTTGGTGACCTCACCCAAATAGGGGGAGATTGTTGGATCCCTAGTTTATATTTGGGCTAAGGTTCACTATTAGGTTTTGACCTATCATGTATAGCCTGGGGTCAATTTGTTAGTTCTAAGGTTAAGGACAATCTGACTAGGATCAAACATCTTATGATCCAGCCTTGTGAAGACTTCAGAGATCAATACTTAGAAGAAATCAGAGTTCATATTATTAGTTTGAAGTTCTTCGAACTCAGCTCGACGATCATCGATTGCCGATCTACGAACTCAGAGTTACTTCTTTCAGTTGAGCTCGATGATATTCGAGCTCAGGGCGACGAATTCTGCTACAGACAGTTTTCTCAGTTCGACAAATTTTGAGCTCAGAGAATGTCAGCTATTCTTAGGGACTTGGATCGCTGAGCTCGGGTCGACGAAGGGGATTTCTCAGCTCGACGAACTTGGAACTCCGGTCGACAAAATCTACCCTGAGGTCGACGAAATCTGTTCAGAGCCTAAATGTTAAGTTTTCCATATTTCTGTCCCTAATTCATTTTATTCCTTGGCAGTAATTCTCTGAGTAATTAATGCTTATATTCTTAAGAATATAGTCGTTCATGGTGGCATTAATTTTGGATTGATCAGAGTTAATTACTTGCTTATTTCATTGGGACAGTTGGGGAAACTCATTAAAGATTATATTCCAGTCGTTTCAATTCCCAGAATCTAATCAGCAATTACTGCTTATAATTCAAAATTCAAAAGCAGAATGGGATGGCAGGATATAAAAGGTAGATTCTTTTTCAGACGGTGAAGAAACACACATAGAAACAAGATAGAGAAATTATGAACAAATTCATTCTATCTTCATCATCAGCTAATCTTCTTCAAAGCTTTCAAGGGAAAATCAAAGAACAATCAGTCTGAAAGCCTGTTGAAGATCAACAACAAATCTGAAGACCTACACCCTGAGCAAAGCTACAGTCTTCCTGAACATTTCAACATCTCAGGGGGAGCTTTGATACCAGCAATCCACTAAAGTCTTCTCTGTCAATTAGAGAAAGAGAAGACAACATCACCTTCTTAACCTCCTGTACAAAGGGTTTATTAACACCCTTCAAAATTTTTTGTTGTTTTTGGGCACCTGATCAAAAGCCTAAAGGGTTGTTAGATGTCCCTGCAAATAGATCTTGTGGTGACAGGACACCTGAGCAAAAACATGTGGTGGCAGTCACCTGATCAAAAAACTGCTAGTGGATTCCTACCAGGGTGGTAGAAGAGTGGATGTACCCAGATTTGGGGAAACACTATAAATTCTTGTGTTGTCTGTGCGTTCATTTTTCCTTTGTTCTGATGTGTTGTGGTTGTGTAGTTTAGCTTAGTACCTTTTTCATTTTATATAACTACTACTATTACTAATTTACTGATAAATTATAAAAATAGTAAAAAGATTTTAAATAACTCTATTCCCCCCCCCCCCTCTAGAGTATATTAGACCTATACCCTATCTTTCACGGTGATCCCACCCGAGGCAGCCAGCTTCTTCGTTGCGGCCTGCACCAGGTTCTCCCTGGATGTCGCGACCCATCAAAGTATGAGCGGACAGACTTCTCTGCCCGCTCAGGCCGCATGGCTATGGCGGTCTCCCCGATCTGACCGCTCAGGTCGCGCAGCAACCGCTTGTTCTGCAAGGGCTGCAGACTGCTTCCTCAGTCTGCCCCTGCAGGCCATGCAGTTGGATCAGCTAACCGCACCAAGATTTTCCATTCCAATAGGTGGACTACCCAACTGTGGCAGACTCAGATTCCTATCTGCCCAAACCGCCATGTAGTCGCCTTCTCGGCAGTTGTCACGATCTTCACCAGCCACTTTTCCAGGTGAACTGTCTCCAGGTCGCTCAATGTCAGGTGACCTGCCTCCAGGTCGCTCAACTCTAGGAGACCTTCCTCTAGGTCGCCCAACAACGAGACAACTCTCAAGGTCACCCACCAGAGGGAGACAACCTTGAGGCCGCCCAGCAAGGGCAACAAGCCTGACCGTTCCAATAGGAGGCGGACTTCAAAAACTGGGGAGACCTGCTTCTTCAGTCTGCCAGGTTGCCCAGTCAACCAAATCCGCTAGCAGTTCGCGGACTCAGTATCAGTCAGCCCAGCAAGCGTCGACTTGCTCCATCTCTCCGCCAAGACGTGCAACATTCAGCGAAATTCCATTTGTTGTAGGCTAGGCGGACTCGTTACGCCACTCAACCCTTCAGTCTGCCTATAGTAGAGGGACTTCTCCAGTAGGAAGGCGACCTGCTCTGATCAGTCCTCCAGGTCTCCAACCTCTAACCCAGCGATAAGCCTCCAGTAGAGGCGGACTCGTCTCGTCCGCCGCGGGCTAGGCAGACTCACTACGCAGTCCGCCAACCAGCTTTCCAACACTCGCTTGTCCCCAGCAGCGGGCGGATAACTCCTCAGCCTGCATACCTTGGCGCGGGCTCGCGCAACACAGAAGAGGTGGACTAGTCCCAGTTCACCAACATCAGAATCAACTCCAAAAGACAAGTCCCTAACCATGCGGCATCGTGCGGACTCGGCGGACTCCCTGTTCTACTCGCACAAATCACTGACTCCCCAGGGATGACGTTACCAAAAGCCTTTACCTCCTCAGGCCTATAAATAGCCCTCCATACCTCTCATTCTGGGGGACACAGACAGGAGGGCAACCTTCTACAAGGTCAAGGCATTAGACCTTGCGGACTCCACTTTCCAGTCCGCACAACCTCATCTGTCCTGTCTGCCTGATCGTACAATCTGCTCAGCTTACTCCAGCGAGCTGCGGGATCAATTACCCACGCGGTCTATCGATCTCTCTGCTCAGTCCGTGTGGCCTCCTCTGGCAACTTCATTCATTAGCTGTCAGCTTCACCCTTTGTACCCTTTATTTGCTTTCCAGGTAAAGGTGCAACTCAAGCTGTAAGAACTGAATATTAATCAAAGGAAAGCCCTTCACAAGAGTGGCATTTAAGCCGTGGCGGGAGAAGTGTGTTGTTGTCGCTGCTAGAGGCCCCCTCTTCTTCTCAACTCACTTCTCTTGACATCAACCTGCAAATCCAACCATCAAAGTAATCGTCTGCTCGACAGTTCCTGATCAACTTTCCCGACCATCTCTGCACTCGGATCAACAACCTCCTTTCCTCTCCTCTATCCCCGCAATCCTTGATCAAGCGCTTGATCCACTCTCGAGCCTTTAGAGGCTTCTCCTTGCATCCTCGACAACCTCTTTGTTATCCCTGCAGCCTTCTTCTTCAATCATCCTTGCTCGTGAGATCGAACACACCCGTTAGCTATTAGTGCCCGCGACAACCTCTCCTCTCTCCGTTTCCGCGCATCAACACTAGAAATTGAAATTTTCTAGAGATATTTTTTCTATCCAATCTACATCCTAAATAATCAACATCAGAATAATCATATAATTCAAACACTGATTCTGCAGGATACCATAATCCCATCTCAGGTGTACCTTTAAGATATCTTATAATTCTTTTTATAGAACTAAGATGTGACTCTTTAGGATCAACCTGAAACCTTATACAGACACCAATGACAAACATTATATCAGGCTTGCTAGCTGTGAAATAAAGAAGAGAGACAATGATTGCTCTATATATTTTCTAATCTATAGATTTACTAGAAACATCCTTATCTAGAATAGTATTAATAGTCATGGAAGTTTTTATAGTGGAAGCATTTTCCATGCCAAATTTCTTAATTAATTTCTTGGTATATGTAGTTTGAGAAATGAAGATACCTTCATTACTTTGCTTTACTTGTAAACTAAGAAGGAAGAATAATTCTCCTATGCTACACATTTAAAATTTGGATTACATTAAGTCAGCAAACATTTTGCATAATACAGAATCTGTTGAGTCGTATATAATATCATCCATATTGGACAAAAAGCATCTTTTTCTTATGTGTTTTAGTGAAAAGTGTTCTATCCACCTTTCCTCTTGTGAAAGAGTGATTTAAGAGAAATGTGGATAAAGTTTCATAGCAGGCTCTTGGAGCTTGATTTAGACCATAATGTGTTTTGTTCAATTTATAAACATAAGAAGGATAAGTTGGATTTGTAAAACGTGAATGTTGTTCTACATAAACCTCTTCTTGTAGAAATCAATTAAAAAAAGACATTTTTGACATCCATCTGGTATACTTTAATTTTTTTATAAGCTGCATAGGGTAAAAATAATCTGATTGCTTCTAGGCTAGCTACTGGTGCAAATGTTTGATTGTAGTTAATTCCTTCCTCTTGCATATATCCTTGAGCAACCAGCCTTGCCTTGTTTCTCACTATCACTCCACCAGTATCCATTTTATTCCTGAATACATATTTAGTTCCAATAATTGGGTAATTCCTTGATATCTCCACTAGTTACCAAACTTTATTTCTTTCAAATTGTGCGGACCCTTCTTGTAAAGCTACAATCCAGTGTAGGTCAGTTTCAGCTTCTTCAAATTTCTTAGGTTCAAATTGTGATAGGAAACATTGAAACATCGCTCTAGTGGATTGTTGTTTTCTAGTTTTTACCCCTTGACTCGCATTTCCAATAACTTGTGATGGAGGATGATTGTAACACCCCCATCCGTCGCATGGCATATAACAGAAGGTCCAGCTGGAACCCGACGCCATATACCACAGACAGTCGGAAGGGTTACTAAATGAATAAATCAAACCATCTAATTAAGACTACTCGTCCTAATCACAGAGCATTCTAGCGGAAGATTTTAAAGTTGAAAGAACCCAAAAAATAAATCCATCAATATGAATGTCCACAGCTACAACAATAGGAAAGAAACCCCAAATACATAGAAACGGGTACATGGCCTTATGGCCTTACAAATGTTCACTTCATAAATAGTGTTTTACGTACATCGGCTCGCAGGCCGGCCACACATGAAATATAAAAAAACAGCTATTCTACGGCCTTCTAGGGCCAGCACAGCAACATGGGCTCCAGCCCGCTATTTGGCGCTCGGCTCCGCAGCACCTGCAAGCACATACCACCGCACGGTGGCAAATAAAGCAACGGTCAGCTAAAAGCCGACCAAATTATAACGACCCCGCCCCTTACTCGGGACGGCGGTGCTCTTTCCCTGCAAAACATTAGCCCAACAATATATATATTGCAATTATAATTCGCCACAGGCGTAGGCTCGCACGGCCAAACACCCCGTGCACTCAGGGCACATTCATGGTGAACCCTGACAAATCAGTGCATTCACCACCATCCCCAGGATGGCAACAACATGTGAGCATTTAGCCTTTCTGACCACCGTCTAAGGCTCCGACTATGCCAACGGCCAGTCCCCGTCTTCGGGTCTCTCGCACCGAACCACATAGCCTAGGTCCAATTCCACTTGCCCGTTGCTCACGCCGCATGTCCAATTTAAGGAACTTTGCGCGGGCCAAGCTTCTCTCGGATCCCAAGTTTTCCAAAACAGTCTCATAACCCAGTTATGATCAAGGCCGGTTCCCAGACCGCCAAGTTAGCAGAACACGTTTCCGCTCAATTTTCCGGGTGCGCCTTGAAGCTAACCTTCAAGGATCCCTGCTGCAATCTACCGCGTGGAAAACCGAAAAATCCAAAGCACGGAGTCTTCTCCGGCAAAACCACATCAAATGCAACATCACCGATCCAGACAAAACACGTCCGGGTAGGCTTCACACACAATGCCTATGCCCGTACTTACGATTCCGGGCTCTACATGCAACACAAGGGGGACTATTCCCGTCAACCCCAAGGAACACCACGCACTCACCGCATACTCGCGGGAGCGGGATTCCCTATGCAGAAAGAAAGAGAGAGCTTCAAGCGCTCGCGTTGAGAATCGTTACCCTTGTAGTCCGTTTTGGCGCCATGGAAAAACTACGCGGTTAGAACTCTTCGCAATGACCTTCCCTCCACGGATCCGCTCTCCGATTTCGAAACGGTGCTCCGATGCTCCGCCGGCGGCCGGAAACCTCCTTCTTCTTCCTCTCCTCTCTCACTTTGGAAGGGGAGAACTTTGGAGAGAAAAATGAGGGAATAACTCCCTATTCCCGGCCTTAACAGAGCAGGATTTAATCTGGGCCATCGGATCCTAATTAAAGAAAATGAACGGCTCGGATCTGCACAAAATTCCCCAGACCTGGGCCGCACACGGCTTGGCACACGGCCGTGTCCAAGGCCGTGTGCCTCGATCCAGGCACGATCGTCGAACTGAGAAATGCACACGGGCCAAGACACGCCCGTGTCTGACCTGACACGCCCGTGTCGGGTTCCTCGACACGCCCGTGTTCGTGGGCGTGTCACGCATAACCGCCACGGCAACGGACACGACCCATCAGGACACGGGTAGGGACACGGGTTGGCACACGCCCGTGTCGGATGACACGCCCGTGTCATCCGGCCGTGTTCCTGGCCGTGTCCTTCTCGGGTTGGAAACGGCCAAAAATCACCAGCCAGACACGGCCTTGGACACGCCCGTGTCCTAGGCCGTGTACCCCTACAGGCACCAAAAACTCTTTTTCCGCGACCGACTCGCACACAAAATTCGGGGCGTTACAAATCTCCCCCACTTAAGGAATTTCGTCCCGAAATTAAGCAAAGGTACACAAAAGCTAAATGATACCTGAGTGGAATAACTCGGGGTATTCCTCCAACATAGCTTGCTCTCGCTCCCAAGAAAGCTCCTCACGTCCGCAATTATCCCAACGGACTTTAACCATTCTGACATCCTTGTTGCGGAGTCGTTTGACTGCAACATCTTCAATTCGTACTGGTCTGACCCTTGTTGTTAACTCATAATCAACCGGTACCTGATCGTCTGCAATGATCTGCGAAGTCTCTTGAACTGCCTTACGCAACACCGATACGTGGAATACATCATGCAGCCCACTCAACTCCGTCGACAGCTTTAATCTATACGCCGCCTCGCCAACACGCTCCAGGATTTCAAATGGTCCAAGGTATCTCGGACTCAGCTTCTTCAAGCGTCGAACCCGCGATACACCCTTGAACGGCTTGATTTTTAAATATACCATGTCGCCAACGTTGAACTCCACATTTCTATGTTTGGCATTGTAGTACTTTGACTGTCTATCCTGAGCAATCTTCAGCCTTTCTTGAATTGTCCGTATCATTGAAGTGGCATCTTCCACCGCTTGACGTTTATACAACTTTGATTCGCCTGCCTCCAACCAAGACAACGGCGTACGGCACTTCCTCCCATACAAAGCTTCGAAAGGCGCCATTCCAATGCTTGCCTGAAAGCTATTGTTGTACGCAAACTCCACCATGTACAGGTGATCCTCCCAATGCTTCCCGAAATCTAGGACGCACATGCGAAGCATGTCCTCCATAGTTCTGTTGACTCTCTCGGTTTGTCCATCTGTCTGCGGGTGAAAGGCTGTGCTGAACTTTAGCTTAGTACCCAACAGACCATGCACCAACCTCCAGTCATTTGACGTGAAGCGTCCATCACGATCACTAACAATACTGCGAGGCACACCATGCAGTCGTACAATATTATCCACGTAGAGTTTGGCTAACCTTTCTACTGGATCTTCCTTTCTCATTGGGATAAAGTGCGACACCTTTGTCAATCTATCTACGACCACCCAAATGGCGTCATTTCCTTTCTGCGACTTCGGCAAACCGTGCACAAAATCCATAGATATATCGTCAAACTTCCATTCTGGGATAGGAAGTGATTTCAAGAAACCTCCGGGCTTCTGGCATTCCGCCTTCACCAATGCACAAGTACGGCACTTGGCCACATAAAGCGCCACATCCTTCTTCAAACCCGGCCACCAGAATAATTTCTTCATGTCTCTATACATCTTCGTGCTTCCCGGGTGGATTGAGTATTTGGTATGATGAGCCTCATACATCAACTCCTCCCGAATATTATCCGCACTAGGAACGCATAGACGAACGTCCTTCCTTAGCAACCCATCTTCAACCACAAACTGGGAATTTGACTCATCCAAAGATCCATCTAGTATTTGCTTCATGCTGCCATCCTGAACCAAAGCCCGCCGAACTCTATCCGCTAGGTCACACTGCACCTCTGTCCAAAACAGTTTCGCCTCGGCACTAGACTGCTTGTCAACGCAAGATATCTCCAATGCCTCCAACTCTTGGACCAATCTCTTATCATGCACTGATAACCAGTTGGCTTGTGCGGGAATCTTACGACTCAACGCATCCGCCACTACATTTCCCTTCCCAGGCACATAGTGTATCTTGAAGGTGTAGTCCCCTAAGAACTCCATCCACCTCCTCTGCCTCATGTTCAGATCCTTTTGGTCCAATAGGTACTTCAAACTCTTATGATCGGTGTAAATATCTACCTTCACACCGTACAGATAGTGCCTCCAAAGCATTAGAGCAAAAATCACGGCCGCTAACTCTAAGTCGTGGACCGGATAATTCCTCTCGTGGACCTTCAATTGTCGTGAACCATAAGCTATCACTCTCCCATACTGTAGCAGAACACAGCGCAAACCACTGCCTGAAGCATCACTATAAATCTCGAACCCTTCGGTACCACTTGGCGAACATAAAATAGGCGTCGTGGTTAACCGCCTCTTCAACTCTACAAACGCTTGTTCGCACTCCGAAGACCACACAAACTTCTGATCCTTTCTTGTCAACATCGTGAGTGGTAGTGCTATCCGCGAGAAGTTCTCTACGAAGCGCCTGTAGTAGCCAGCAAGTCCCAGAAAACTTCGGACCTCTGCCACTGTAGTCAAAGTAGGCCACTCCCGTATCGCCACTATCTTCGCCGGATCCACAGCTATTCCTTCTCCACTGACAACATGACCAAGGAACGCTATCGAGGATAACCAGAATTCACACTTGGAGAACTTTGCATATAACTGACTTTTCCTCAATGTTTCCAACACCATGTGTAAATGCTTGTAGTGATCCTCCTTGCACCGCGAATATACCAGGATATCATCAATAAATACTATCACGAACTGATCCAAGTATTCTCTGAACGTCCTATTCATCAGATCCATAAACACGGATGGAGCATTCGTCAACCCAAACGGCATGACTGTGAACTCAAAATGCCCAAACCGCGTACTGAATGCTGTCTTTGGAATGTCGCTCTCCCTTATCCTCAACTGATAGTAACCGGACTTCAAATCTAACTTCGAATATACAGTTGACCCAACCAACTGATCAAATAGATCGTCAATCCTCGGGATTGGATATTTGTTCTTCTCCGTAAGTTTGTTCAATTCCCGATAATCGATACAAAGCCGCAAGCTCCCATCTTTCTTCTTAACAAAGAGAACTGGTGCGCTCCAAGGCGACGAACTTGGACGCACATAACCTTGCTCTAGCAACTCCTGCAGTTGCACCTTCAACTCCGCCATTTCCCTTGGGGCTATCCGATAGGGGGAGCGTGACACCGGTTTGGCACCCGGTACCAGCTCTATAGTAAAGTCTATCTCCCGCTGAGGAGGGGCTCCTGGGAGATCATCTGGAAACACATCAGGATACTCGGACACAACTGGGATGTTGCCCAAACTAGGTTTAGGCGTCGAAGTCTGCACTAGAGTGACATATAGTTCTGCCCCAGACCGAACTGCCTTGAACATCTGAAGGGCCGACATCAGAACTTTCCCTGACCCCTTCATGCCCGCAAAAGTAGTCTCCCGATCAGTGTCCAGACCCAACTTGACTTCTTTACGGTTGCAATCAATGCATGCACTCTGCTCCGATAGCCAATCCATACCGAAGATTACATCGAACTCCACTAATGGTAGAACCAACGCCCGCAAATCAAACTCCCGGTCTCCAATCCGAATCTTTACAACACAGATCCTATCCGCACGCATTGAGCACCCATTAGGCAACAACACATCCAACTTGTTTTTTGCCATCGAGAACGGAACTCCGATGCGCGATATAAACTTTTCAGACAAGAAGGAATGTGATGCTCCCGTATCAAAAAGGGCTCTCGCCGGAAACCCAAAGATTAACACAAAGCCTAGCACTAACAAACGTAAGTTAACAAATACACAGGTAATAACTATAAAAGTTAAACCACTGTAATTTAACTCATACCTGTCACCACGTCTGCTTGCTTTATGGCCTCCTGTAGACCAAGGTTGTAGACTCTAGGCTGGGCTGGAGCATGATGGGATGCGGTTGACTCCACCGCCTTCCCTTTCTCCTCATAAGTCGCTCCAGGTCTCCTCTCGGACTTTGAACGTCCGCTCCAACACTCCCGAGCAAAATGCCCCGTCTTCCCGCAGTTGTAGCAAGCTCCGGGGACTCGACTTGTAGTTGCCCCCGATGTATCAGCCGAAGGGGCTGAGTTTGAAGTCCTCCGCTTCTTGTTCCATCTGCGGAAACCTGTCTTGTTACTTGGCACCTTGAACTCGGTCTTCCTTTCTCCTGGGTCCCTCTTCTCTTGAACTTTCTTCGCAACCTTTTCCAACGATCGGGCCGAATTGACCAAGGCTAGGAAGCCCTGCGCCTTAGGCCCAGCAAGGAGTAACTGTAAATCGCCACGAAGACCCTCATAGAATCGGTTGGTCTTCCTCTCTTCTTCTGAAAACATAGCACCAGCATAACGACCCAACCGTGTGAACTCATGCAGATATTCGTCCACGCTTCTGGATCCCTGAGTCAAACCAAGAAATTGATTCTCCATATCCAACCTCTGAGCAGAAGGTACAAATCTGGCTAGGAACAATCTTGAAAATTCCTCCATCGGCACATCCGCAAGCTGCCTTCCCACTAGAAGATGAAACTCCAACTCATCCCACCACAGCCTCGCCTCACCTTCCAAAAGAAAAGTTGCTATGGTGGTCTTCTGCCACTCCTCAGTCACTGTGTCAACACCCTCTTTATGGAAGCCAGCCGTAAACCTCAGAGGATTAAACCCCATCACGTGCTTTAACTGCCGCTCCGTAGTTCTCCTCGGCTCTACTAACTCGACTGCTGCGCGTTCCACCACTCTCGGCTCTGCCGCCCTAACCGGTTCTTGCTCATCCGCAGGAGGTGCGCGATGCATTTGCCCTGCAGGTTGGGCATTTATCATTGCGAACACGGCTTCAGCCACCATCCTGATGGTTTCCGCTGAAGGAGGTGTAGCAGGTACGTCCCTTGGTGCACTACTTTCCGCTGATTGCGGACGCTCTGACTGACCAGCACCGCTCCTAGCAGCCTATAAAAGCAAAGACACACGATTAGACGACAAACAAATTGCTAAAAGCAATCATTGGAACACTCAGGTTCCACAAAACAAGTGTATTTTCATTCCTAAGTGGACATTCATGGGTTCTTTTTAATGTTATAACGATGACGCACACATGTGCTCACCACCCCTTAAAAGAATTCGCCCACGAATTCATTTAAGCTTGACCGTAACCAGAAGTCTGATACCAAATTGTAACACCCCCATCCGTCGCATGGCATATAACAGAAGGTCCAGCTGGAACCCGACGCCATATACCACAGACAGTCGGAAGGGTTACTAAATGAATAAATCAAACCATCTAATTAAGACTACTCGTCCTAATCACAGAGCATTCTAGCGGAAGATTTTAAAGTTGAAAGAACCCAAAAAATAAATCCATCAATATGAATGTCCACAGCTACAACAATAGGAAAGAAACCCCAAATACACAGAAACGGGTACATGGCCTTATGGCCTTACAAATGTTCACTTCATAAATAGTGTTTTACGTACATCGGCTCGCAGGCCGGCCACACATGAAATATAAAAAAACAGCTATTCTACGGCCTTCTAGGGCCAGCACAGCAACATGGGCTCCAGCCCGCTATTTGGCGCTCGGCTCCGCAGCACCTGCAAGCACATACCACCGCACGGTGGCAAATAAAGCAACGGTCAGCTAAAAGCCGACCAAATTATAACGACCCCGCCCCTTACTCGGGACGGCGGTGCTCTTTCCCTGCAAAACATTAGCCCAACAATATATATATTGCAATTATAATTCGCCACAGGCGTAGGCTCGCACGGCCAAACACCCCGTGCACTCAGGGCACATTCATGGTGAACCCTGACAAATCAGTGCATTCACCACCATCCCCAGGATGGCAACAACATGTGAGCATTTAGCCTTTCTGACCACCGTCTAAGGCTCCGACTATGCCAACGGCCAGTCCCCGTCTTCGGGTCTCTCGCACCGAACCACATAGCCTAGGTCCAATTCCACTTACCCGTTGCTCACGCCGCATGTCCAATTTAAGGAAATTTGCGCGGGCCAAGCTTCTCTCGGATCCCAAGTTTTCCAAAACAGTCTCATAACCCAGTTATGATCAAGGCCGGTTCCCAGACCGCCAAGTTAGCAGAACACGTTTCCGCTCAATTTTCCGGGTGCGCCTTGAAGCTAACCTTCAAGGATCCCTGCTGCAATCTACCGCGTGGAAACCCGAAAAATCCAAAGCACGGAGTCTTCTCCAGCAAAACCACATCAAATGCAACATCACCGATCCAGACAAAACACGTCCGGGTAGGCTTCACACACAATGCCTATGCCCGTACTTACGATTCCGGGCTCTACATGCAACACAAGGGGGACTATTCCCGTCAACCCCAAGGAACACCACGCACTCACCGCATACTCGCGGGAGCGGGATTCCCTATGCAGAAAGAAAGAGAGAGCTTCAAGCGCTCGCGTTGAGAATCGTTACCCTTGTAGTCCGTTTTGGCGCCATGGAAAAACTACGCGGTTAGAACTCTTCGCAATGACCTTCCCTCCACGGATCCGCTCTCCGATTTCGAAACGGTGCTCCGATGCTCCGCCGGCGGCCGGAAACCTCCTTCTTCTTCCTCTCCTCTCTCACTTTGGAAGGGGAGAACTTTGGAGAGAAAAATGAGGGAATAACTCCCTATTCCCGGCCTTAACAGAGCAGGATTTAATCTGGGCCATCGGATCCTAATTAAAGAAAATGAACGGCTCGGATCTGCACAAAATTCCCCAGACCTGGGCCGCACACGGCTTGGCACACGGCCGTGTCCAAGGCCGTGTGCCTCGATCCAGGCACGATCGTCGAACTGAGAAATGCACACGGGCCAAGACACGCCCGTGTCTGACCTGACACGCCCGTGTCGGGTTCCTCGACACGCCCGTGTTCGTGGGCGTGTCACGCATAACCGCCACGGCAACGGACACGACCCATTAGGACACGGGTAGGGACACGGGTTGGCACACGCCCGTGTCGGATGACACGCCCGTGTCATCCGGCCGTGTTCCTGGCCGTGTCCTTCTCGGGTTGGAAACGGCCAAAAATCACCAGCCAGACACGGCCTTGGACACGCCCGTGTCCTAGGCCGTGTACCCCTACAGGCACCAAAAACTCTTTTTCCGCGACCGACTCGCACACAAAATTCGGGGCGTTACAATGATCCCTCAGAATTGACCTGTCTAGATCAATTCTTCTTTGAGCAATTGGATCATGATCAATTTGTTCTCTTATTCCATCTTTATGAGATAATTCAACTTCCTGATCATTTTTTAGTTCAGTAACTGTTAGATTAACAGGTCTTTCTATAGGTACTTCATCTTTTGAACTTTCTGTATCATATACTTTTTGATGATTATGCTTTTCTGATGAGTTTCCTATGTTATCCTTAATCTTCAACTCTTTAAAACTTTCATCTATAGCAATCTGTTCCTACAATATATTTTGTGGAAGTTTCCTCCCCCTTGGAACAAGCATGAGTTTCATGAAATACTACATGCATGGATTCTTCAATTTTACAAGTCCTTTTATTATAACATCTATAAGCTTTGTTTGATAAGAAATATCCTAAAATATTCCAATATCAGTTTTCTTATCAAATTTAGCAAGATAACTTTTCTCATTGTTAAAAATGTAACAAACACAGCCAAATATTCTGAAATTAGAAAGCATAGGTGGCTTACATTTCAAAAGCTCATAAGGAGTCTTTAGTTTGATCTTGTGAATAAAACTTCTATTAAGAATATAATTAGCAGTGTTGACTGCTTCAGCCCAAAAAGGACCTAGGTAGGTTGGACTCTACTAATAAAGTTCTTCCAGCTTCAATGAGTATTCTATTTTTTGTTTTAGCTACTCCATTTTGTTGAGAAGTTCTAGAAGCTTAAAAGTTTTGCCTTATCCCCTCATCCTCACAGAATTTATAGATCAACTGATTTTCAAACTTTGTTCCATGATCACTTCCGATTAAAGACACTTCAGTATCAAATTCAGAATTAACCTATTTAGTAAATCTTGTAAAAGTTGTGAAGGTTTCAGACTTTGCTTTTAAGAAAAAAAAACCGACTGAACCTTGAGAAATCATTCACAATAACAAAAATAAAAGACTTACCTCCTAAACTTTAAGTGGTAAGAGGAATAAATAAATCCATATATAGTAGGTATAAAATTATTAGAAAATCATTATTACCAACTGGTCTGAATGAAGATTTTGCTTGTTTACCTTACTGACAAGCTTTACATGGATTAACTTTTTATACTTAACTTTTGGTAAGCCTCTTACTAACTCATCCTTTGAAAGCTCGGTCATTGGAAAAGGTTGTGAAGAAATTCCAAGAGAAGAAGGGCCTAGGGGAAAAGAAGGCAGAGTTCAAAGTGCCAAATGCAAATTCAGGATTCCGCAGATGGAACAAGAAGCAGAAGACTTCGAACTCAGCCCCTTCGTCTGGTGCGTCGGGGGCAACCACAAGTCGAGTTCCAGGACTTGCTACAACTATGGGAAGACGGGGCACTTTGCTTGTGAATGTTGGAGCGGACATGCAAAGTCCGAGAGGAAGCCTAGAGCGATCTATGAAGAGAAAGTGAAGGTGGTGGAGTCAACCGCGTCCCATCATGCTCTAGCCCAGCCTAGAGTTTATAATCTTGGTCTGTAAGAGGCCATGAAACTAGCTGATGTGGTGACAGGTATGAGTTAAATTTTAGCAGTTTAACTTTATATAGTTGTTACATTTTTATATGTTAGCTTAAATTTGTTGGTGCTAGGCTTCGTGTTGATTTTTGATCGTCCGGCAAGGGGCCTGTTTGATATGGCAGCATCGCATTCCTTCTTGTCTGAAAGGTTCATATCGCACATCGGGGTCTCTTCCTCGATGGCAAAAGACAGGTTGGATGTGTTGTTGGCCAATGGGTGCTCAATGCGAGCGGATAAGTTCTGTGTGGTAAAGATTCGGATTAGGGACCAGGAGTTTGATTTGCAGGCGTTGGTTCTACCGTTAGTGGAGTTCGACGTAATATTTGGTATGGACTGGCTCTCGGAGCAGCGAGCTTACATTGATTGCAACCGAAAGGAGGTTAAGTTGGGGTTGCATACTGAACGGGAGACTATGTTTGCGGGCATGAAGTGGTCGGGTAAAGTTTTGATGTCGTCCCTACAAGTGATTAAGGCAGTTCGGTCTGGTGCAGAGCTGTTTGTCACCTTAGTGCAGGCTTCAACGCCTAGGCCAAGTCTGGACAGTATCCCAGTTGTGTCTGAGTATCCTGATGTGTTCCCAGATGATCTCACAGGAGCCCCTCCTCAGCGGGAGATTGATTTTACCATTGAGCTGGTGTCGGGCGCCAAACCGGTGTCACGCTTTCCGTATCGGATAGCGCCGCGAGAGATGGCGGAGTTGAAGGTGCAACTGCAGGAGTTGTTGGAGCAAGGGTATGTGTGTCCAAGTTCGTCGCCTTGGAGTGCACCAGTTCTTTTCATTAAGAAGAAAGATGGGAGCTTGTGACTCTGTATTGACTATCAGGAGTTGAACAAGCTTACGGAGAAGAACAAATATCTGATCCCCAGGATTGATGATCTATTTGATCAATTGGTTGGGTCAACAGTATATTCGAAGTTAGATCTAAAGTCCGGTTACTACCAATTGAGGATAAGGGAAAGCGACATCCCAAAGACAGCGTTCAGCACGCGGTTTGGGCTTTACGAGTTCACGGTCATGCCGTTTGGGCTGGCCAACGCGCCATCCGTGTTTATGGATTTGATGAACAGGACATTCAGAGAATACCTGGATCATTTCGTGATAGTATTTATCGATGATATCTTGGTATACTCACAGTGTGAGGAGGACCATTACAAGCATCTACACATGGTTTTGGAGACCTTGAGGAGGAATCAGTTGATGCAAAGTTCTCTAAGTGTGAGTTCTGGTTATCCTCAGTAGCGTTCCTTGGTCATGTTGTTAGTGGAGAAGGGATAGTGAAAGATATGGTACCTAAACACCTAGAGGGGGGGTGAATAGGTGACCTAATCCTTTTCTAACTTTGTTGGCAAGCCACTTAGTTAAATCACAGAGTTCTAACTACTTTTGCACAGCAAACAGCAATAACAAAACATACACAGCACAGCACACAGTGTTTTATAGTGGTTCCCCAAGATATGGGTACATACACTTTCCCCCTTCGCCTATCTAGCAGTGTACTAGATTCGGCCAAACTTCTCCACTGTCTCAGAACCCAAATTGGTTCCTACCTCAGGACCAAAGCCTTACAACTCAGCTTTATCCCAAAGCCTACACTCAGCCAATCAAGGCCTACACTCAGTCAATCCAAGGCCTACACTCAGCCAACAAGGCCTACACTCAGAGATCTCTATCTCCTACACTCAGGCAAACAAGCCCTACCCTCAGCCTTTATAAATATAGGCTTACAATCACTCAGATCCAATGGATCCTACAAGTTAAAAAGATATTACAAATTATAACTCTACAACTCAGAATTAAAGGAGGGGAGTTGAGAGATTCTTGATGAGTTCTTGGAAGAACTCAGCTGGATTCACCTTGACTTAGCTTTCTTCAAAGCTTCTTGAGTAGAACTGAATAAGGCTGAATCCTCTGCAGTTGTTCCTTGACCTCTGCCACTTAAGATCCAGACTGAATCTGAATCCTTCTTCTCAGCCTAGTTCCAAAGGCTGATTTCTTGGATGGAGCCCTCTCTCTCCAACTTCTTAGATCTGCAGTTGGACTGCAAGATCTTCTTGTGTTGATACTATGTGTACTACTTTTCTGATTACTTGAATAATCTGTACTACTTGTTAATCACTTGATCAACTCTTTCAACAACTTTTAACAACAACAGTTTCTGTAAACTGTGGATGCCTATTTATAGGCCTTCTTCATGGTAACCGGCTGGTCCGGTTCATAACTGACTTCTGACATCTCTGACAGTTGCTGTAGACCGGCTGGATCGGTAGCTGTCATGTCAACCAGTCACTTCTTGAAAATCTCTAACAGTTAGTAAGTGTCGAGACTTTCTGTCTTTAAGTGTCGACACTTATAGACCAAGTGTCGACACATGCTTTGTAAGTGTCGACACAAGTCTACAAGGTGTCGACACATATCCTTATATGTCTTGACACAGATTCTTCTTCATGTGTCGACACTGAAATTGAGTGTCGACACAAGTACTTTGTTGGAACACCCTATTACTAATTTGGGTCAGGATCACTATGTCTCTAGGAATCTGTGTTTGACCTTCTGTATAGCTTAATAGGTCAATTAGAATTGAGTCTAAGGGATCAGGAGTCTAGGTTTGGAAGCTGCCCTGAAGACCAAAGTTTTTCTGGAGACTAAGTCCAATCGTCGAGCTCAGCACGACGTTTCGTCGAACTCCGGTCGACGATCGTCTAGCTCAACTTCGACAGATCGTCGAGCTCCATTCGACGATCGCTGAGATCAAACCTCATAATATCGTCGAGCTCCACTCGACGATCGCTGAGCTCAGGTCGACGATTTTGTCTCTGCACTGGATCCTTATCTCTGAGCTCAGTTCGACGATCTTTGAGCTCAGATCGACGATTTCTTTGCTGCTTGCATTTTCCAGTTCGCTGAGCTCAGCTCGACGATAGCAGAGCTCAGTTCGACGATTTCAGTTATCTTTCAGAATTCAAATTCAAATCAGATAGAAGTTATTCTGCATTTAATTCAGAAGATCTGCCAGCCGTTTTCATTTACTTCTGGAGCAAGTTTCAAGGGATTTTTCAAGGAACAAATCAGTGGACTTTCCTTTAGAAGAAATTATGCAATTAAGGTTGTAATCAATGCAGACCAACGGCTATCTTTGACAGAGTGATATCCTATTCAGACACAGAGAATAAAAGAGAGAATGTCTTTGAATCAAAATAGAGATTGACAAGGAGAGGACACACAACTCAATATACAGAGACTCTTTGAAAATATTCTGTCAACAAGAATTCTGAAGAACACTCATCAGAGAGATCAAGCTTTCAAAAAATCTTCAGATCTCTTCAGCTCTTAAAGTGTTCAAGGCCAACATCATCTCAAGACTCCAGACACTCAACATTTCAGCTTGCTGAAATCATCTATTGCTGGAGTTCTACATTTGAAGGCCTATCACCCTCAAGCAAAGCTCTTCTTCCTGAAGATCAAGGACTCAGGGGGAGCTTTGAAATCCATCCACTTAGTCTTCTCAGTTGATTGAGAAAGAGAAGACTGCCATCACTCTCTCACCCCCACTCTGTAAAGGGTTTTTCAAACTCCCTTCAAAAGTTTGAATCTGGTTTTTGAGCACCTTGTCAAAAGCTCATTGGTGGCAAGACACCTGATCAAAAAATCTGTTTTGGTTTTTGAGCACCTTATCAAAAGCTCATTGGTGCCCAGGACACCTGATCAACTCATCCTGCAGTGGATTCCTACCTAGGGTGGTAGAAGAGTGGATGTACCCAAGTTTGGGGAACCACTATATTTCCTTGTGTCATCTGGTTCTGCCTGTTTTCTTTTTGTTTCTGGCCTAGATTTTCTTGTGCTTAGTTTCTGCATAGCTTAGTTTTGTAATTAGTTTTATTTCTGCTTCCCTACTCACACTCATTACAACAATTGTTGTAAAGCTTTGCAAAAGTTTTCTTTGTGTCTTAAAAGCACCATATACTCTATTCACCCCCCTCTAGAGTATATCAGATCTAGTTTCCCCTTTCAATTGGTATCAGAGGGAGGTTGGTTAAACATACCATATCTGTTTGGTTGTATAGGCTAACACCTGAACCCCAAGATCCCAATCTAGATCCTTCTTTTATATTTCATTATTAGATTTAGCTTGCACAAGTCATGGCCCAAAACAAAGATTATGCTAGCACCAGACCTCCAGTGTGCAATCTGTCAAAGTTTGCACTTTGGAAAGCAAGGATTAGACTCTACATGAATTCTATTGACGAAGACATTTTTAATTCTGTCTTGACAGTGTGTCCAAGATCTCCAGAGGGTACAAGCACAAATGTTGTTCCACCTCCATCAGGAACAGATGCTGACATCAAAAAGTAGAAAGTAGCTGATGCCAAGGCAATGAACATTTTAGCTCAGACAATGTCAGATGACATTTTTCAAAAAGTAGCTGAATGCAATTCAGCCAAGGAGATTTGGGACAAGCTCTCAGAAATTGTCTCTGGCTCAGCTGATGAGAGAAAGGACAGAAGATCCCATCTCATCTCCCAATATGAGAACTTCAAGAAGGGAGAAACAGAGTCAGTGGGAGACATGTACAACAGACTGAGTCTAATTGTCAGTGAACTGAGGACATTAGACAAAGAGATCTCACTGACAGAACTCAATGACAAGATCCTAATGTGCTTCCCCAGCACTTGGGATTCAAGAATCTGGCCAATTAAAGATGCCAGAAGTCTGAATGAGATCACCACTGAAGCCTTGTTGGGTAAGCTCAAATCTTATGAGCTACTCATCAAGAACAGAGAGGAAGAACAGAAGGCTGCTTCACCAGCCACAAGAAAGGAGAAGACTATAGCATTCAAGGCAACTGAAGATCTGCCTGAAGAAAAAGGAACAGGCAATGATGAACTTCTCAGCTTGCTGGCCAAAAGATTCTATAAGATGGCCAGAAAGGACTTCAGAAGAAGATCATACAAGGAGCAGGATAAGCCAAGGTATGACAAGTCCATTGGCAATAGCAAAGACATCATTTGCTTTGGTTGCAGGAAACCAGGGCATATAGTTCCTGACTGTCCAGAAAACAAGAACAAGGACAGAAGGGACAGAAAAGAAAGAAGAAAGGAGAAAGACTCCAAAAGGAGTGGCAATAGCAAACCCTCTTCCAGCAAAAATAAGCACACAAGGAAAGGATTTGTTGCTGAATCCTGGAGTGAGACTGAAGAGGAGTCAGAAGCCTCTTCCAGCTCAAGTGATGATGAGGATGATGCAGAGGAAAAGGAGTTCTGCATGATGGCAATCAATGCCTCACAACACAACTCAGAGGAAGAGGAGTCAGAGTCAGACTCAGAGACTCAACCTGAAGAAGATCAGGTAATCAGCTCTTTTGATTTCACTTCAGAAGATTTTAAATTTGAATTTAAAGCACTATGTTTAGACCTGCTAAAGTCTGAGAAAGAGATCATCTCTCTCAGAAATCAATTATCTGAACAAAATGTTTTAAAATCAGAAAACCTCAAACTTTCTCAGGAGTTGGAGAACTATAGGGAACAGATAGCTTCACTGAAGAGTGAGCTCTCTGAGGCCAAGAAGCTTGAAGAATCTCTCAATGGGAGAAGCATCAAGCTGATGGACATCACAAGCACAGTGAACTCAAGATTCAACAGTACACTGGGCTTGGGTGCCTCATCCAGCCAACCTATAGTCCTAACAACTCCCATCAAGTTTATTTCTAGCAAGGGAAAGGGAGTTGTAGAGGTTGCCAGGAAAAATTCTGATCTGCCTCAGAAATTTAAGTCCCAGCAGAAATCGTCGAACGAAGCTCGACGATCGCCGAATGAAGATCGACGATCGCCGAACGCAGCTCGACGACCTCAGGGAAAATCGTCGAACGCAGATCGACGATCTCAGCCAAAGTCGTCGAACGCTGCTCGACGATCTCATATACCTGACCTCACCCATAGTCGACCGTCGAACGGAGCTCGACGATCTGACCCAAGATCGTCGAACTCAGCTCCAAGATCGTCGAACAGAGGTCAGAGCTCTGGAAAATTTTTCAAAGGCAAATCAAAATTGAATCCTGAGGGTTCTTCATCCCAAACCTTTAACCCTTATACTGAATGGATTTTACCTCCAAGGAGATATCATCCTGAAGGATATAAGAGTCAGTCAGGGATGTCTTTCATTTCTGAATTTAAAGGTTATCAACCTAGGCCCAAGGTAAACTGGGTCAAAAACAAGTGAATTGCTTTATGTGCAGGTGAAGACCTATCCAACATCTAACCAGCAATGGTATTTGGATAGTGGGTGCTCTAAGCACATGACAGGGAACAAGGACAACCTCAATTCCTTTAGAGCCAAGCTTGGACCCAAGGTTATCTTTGGTGACTCCAATTTTGGACAAACTAAAGGTTATGGAGCAGTCCAGATTGGTTTTGTAACCTTCAAGAAAGTAGCATATGTGGAAGGACTGAAGCACAACCTAATCAGCATCAGTCAGCTATGTGATGAAGGCTACCAGGTGACCTTCAGCAAAACCTTATGCAAAATCAAGTCAGAGGACAACACAACTGTGTTGATAGGTAAAAGGAAAGGTAACATCTACCTAGTAGATTTTCTTTCAACTACTATAGATATCTGTTTATTCAATTCAGTTTGTAGACCAAATGTTTTATGGCATAAGAGACTAGGACACCTAAACCATAGAACTATTGCTAGGCTATCCAAGGACAACCTTGTTAGAGGACTACCTTCTGGCCCCTACAAGAAGGAAGGACTCTGCAAGGCTTGTCAATTAGGCAAGCAAACTAAAAACAGTTTCAAGTCACTTAATAAGAGTGATTCACCTAGGATATTGTATCTGTTACACATGGATCTATTTGGACCCATCACAGTACAAAGCCTAGGAGGGAAATCCTACACTTTGGTAATTGTAGATGACTTCTCTAGATTCACTTGGGTGTTCTTTCTAAGGAAGAAGTCTGATAACTTTAAGTGTTTGACAGAGTTTCTCAAATGTATAAAGATTGAGTTCAATACTCACATTGCCCTGATCAGAAGTGATCATGGGACAGAGTTTGATTCTCTTCTTATGCAAGAGTTCTGTCAGAGTGAAGGGATCAGGCATACTTTCTCAGCTCCTAGAACTCCTCAACAAAATGGGGTAGCTGAAAGGAAAAATAGAACCCTTATTGAATCTGCCACTACATTGTTGTCAGATGCTCATCTACCTCTATCCTTTTGGGCAGAGGCAGTGAACGCCTCCAACTATGTGCTGAACAGGAGTCTGATACATAAACTAAAGGGAAAGACTCCCTATGAATTACTCAAAGGGAAGAAACCTAAAGTTGACTATTTCAGAATTTTTGGCTGCACTTGCTATATTCACAATAATGATAAGAAATATTTAGCAAAATTTCAAGCCAAAGCTGATGAAGGAGTGTTTCTGGGATACTCCATGATCAGCAAGGCCTATAGGGTATATAATAAATCATCATTGAAAATTGAGGAATCTGTTCATGTTTCTTTTGATGAAACTAACATGTCTTTCAAGGAGAAGATTTCTTCTACCATAGAACCTTTGCAGGAACACTCTCTAGTTGAAGATATGAACAAGCTACAGGTTGCTCAAGAAGAAGAAAGCAGTGAAGATGAAAGCAATGCTCAACATAATGAACCACCACTTGAAGAGCCAGTTGTTGTACCACAAGAGGAAACAACAACACAGGTTGGTGAACAATCAACACCCCCTGTTGATTTAGTAACATCAAGAGACCATCCAATTTCCCAAATAATTGGAGAAATCTCAGCTGGTGTGCAAACCAGAAATCAGGTCAACCAAAACCTGTTGCACACCTGCTTCCTTTCTCAAATTGAGCCTCAGTCCATTCAAGATGCAGAGCAAGATCCACACTGGATCATTGCCATGCAAGAGGAGTTGCATCAATTTGAGAGAAACAAAGTATGGGAACTAGTGCCAAAGCCAAAGGATCATTCCATTGTTGGAACAAAATGGGTATTCAGAAATAAATTGGATGATCAAGGAGTAATAATAAGGAACAAGGCAAGGCTAGTTGCTCAGGGATACTCTCAAGAAAAAGGAATTGACTACGACCAGACTTTTGCACCTGTTGCAAGATTGGAAGCCATCAGAATATTTCTAGCTTATGCAGCTCACAAAGGCTTCAAGGTTTATCAGATGGATGTCAAGAGTGCCTTCTTGAATGGAGACATCAAAGAGTAAGTCTATGTCAGACAACCTCCAGGTTTTATCTCTCCAACTTATCCTGATTACGTTTTTAGATTAAATAAAGCATTATATGGTCTCAAGCAAGCTCCTAGAGCATGGTATGAGACCTTAGCATGCTTTCTCTTGGAAAATGGTTTTATAAGGGGTAGGGTAGACCAAACTCTTTTTATTAGAACCCATAAGTCCCATACCCTACTAGTACAAATTTATGTAGACGATATCATTTTTGGTTCTACTGACTCAAAATTGTGCAGAAGGTTTTCTAACCTAATGCATTCTAAATTTGAGATGAGTAGCATGGGTGAGCTATCCTTCTTCCTAGGATTGCAAGTCAAACAACATGCTGAAGGCATCTTTATTTCTCAAACCAAATATGCTAATGAGCTGGTTAAGAAATTTGGTATGTCTGAGGCATCTTGCATGAAAACACCCATGCCTACCAATGCTGTACTGGATGCTGATGAACATGGGAAACCAGTTGATCAGACAACATATAGAGCAATGATTGGCTCTTTACTGTATCTTACAGCTAGTAGACCAGATATAATGTTTGCTACATGCATATGTGCTAGGTTCCAAGTAAGCCCTAGAGAGTCACACCTCACATTAGTAAAGAGGATTCTTAGGTATGTTAAAAGTTGTCCAAATCTAGGTCTCTGGTATCCAAAAGATTCAGCATTTGAGTTAACTGGATTCTCTGATGCTGATTATGCTGGATGCAGAATTGACAGGAAAAGCACCAGTGGAACCTGTCAGTTCCTTGGTGATAGACTTGTCTCCTGGTTTTGCAAGAAACAAACATCTGTGTCAACTTCAACTGCTGAAGCTGAATATATGGCTGCAGGTAGTTGTTGTTCACAAATATTGTGGATTCAAAATCAACTCCTAGACTATGGTTACAACTTAGAGAAGTCAAAAATATTTTGTGACAATACAAGTGCTATTTCCATAGCTCAAAATCCAGTCCTCCATAGTAGGACAAAACACATAGAGATTAGGCATCATTTCTTAAGGGACAATGTTGAAAAGAATAAAATTGAACTGCAATATATCCCAACTGATTTACAAAGGGGAGATATTTTCACCAAGCCTTTGGATGAAAAGAAACACACCTTCTTCCTAAATCAGTTAGGAATGTTAGATGGAGGAAATCTTAAATAATCCCCAAGATTTTGAAAGCTAAAAATTGACCAAGACTAGGCAAAATTCTGATTTTTTTTTAGTGTTTAGAATTTTCTGATCTCTGAACTGCGCTCGACGATTTCCCCAACGATCGTCGAATGGAGATCGATGATTTCCAGAATCGTCGAACTGAGTTCAGCGCCCCTAAGACAGCATGAACTGTCTCCTTCGGTCAACGATCGTCGAACGGCGCTCGACGATCTTGTTCCCTGAACGATCGTCGAACGGAGCTCGACGCCTTTCCAGATCGTCGAACGGAGATCGACGATGTTGGAGTCTCTTCAGATTCCTTTAGAAGCCTCGATCGTCGAACTGAGTTCAACGATCTTTCCAATTCTGCGTCGAACCCTAATATAAAACTCATTTTTCGCCGTCGTTCTCTCTTGCGCTTTCAATTTCTCTGCAGAATTTTCTTCCCTCCAAACTGTTCGACGCTTGTTCGGTTTGTTTGTTAAGTTTTTGCAGGTACAATGGCCGTCTCAGTTGCTGTCCTCGCCGCAATGAAGTTTGATGCAGGGTTTGACATTGATTTAGACTCCTTCAACACCACTGATCAAGTCTTCCAGGACATCCTAAGTTTATTCAAAGATCAGCATTTATCTGCCCTCATGACCACAAGAATCAAACTTGCCTCAGATGAAATCAAAGAATGGGTATATACTGCACACAACCTTGACAACAACACCATTGTTGGATCTATTGCTGGCACCCAGGTACCTCTGACCCCAACAGTCTTAACAGAAGTTTTTGGTTTAAGAAATGGTGAAGACTCTGCTGAACTTTCTGGAGAAGAATTTTCTGATATACTTGCCAGGATGGGTCATCCAGAGGGAAACCCTAGCAAGTTGTTTAAGAGGAACTTGTCAGTTGAATATAGGTTCCTAGCTGATGTTGTAGGCAAGGTGCTGTTGGCCAAACATTCTGCACATGACACCATCTCCAGACATCAGCTCTGCCTTATGGGAGCTCTGGTAGATAGGAAAAGCTTGAACTGGGGAGAGGTCTTCTTTGACCTGATAAAGAAAAAGATTAACAAAACCTTTGTGAATTTTGGAAGAATTCTTGGAGTTTTCCTTCAGGCAAGGTGCCCTGCTCTGCTGGTCTCCTCTGGAGTGCACATCAATGCCTCCAAGAGACTCACCTGTGCCCTATTTGGGAAATGGGACAGGCAGATTAGCAAGCCCAGCAGGCCCTCTTCAACTGCCCCTTCAGGCACCAGGACTCAAAGAGTCACTCCCCCCCAGGTCTCTGCACCTGCAGAAGACCTGCCTGCTGCTAGTGCTGCTTCTCCTCCTCCTCCAAGTTCAACCCTACCTCCAGCTCCATCCACCATTCCAGCCTCATCTCCCATTACAATCTCCAGCCCATCTCCAACCTCAATTCCATCCCCAGCAACCACTTCATCACCTCCAGTAGACCAATTCCACCCATTGTTCTCCTATCCACCACCAGATGTCACCTCATCTCCATCCATACCATCATTCACCCTTCTGGATGAATCCTACATGGATGATTCCCCCTCTTCTCCTCCAGACTTCCCCTCCTCCTCAACATCTTTCCAAGATCTCCTCCACCACATCCTTGACCAACCATCATTCACTCCATCCATATCTATACCCTTGTCCTCCATCTCCACAATTCCCACACCTCAGCCCTCTATCCCTTCACCATCCAGCACTCCACTTCCAGCATCCTCAGCCATCCCAATACCCTCTACCTCTGCTCCTGCCATTGAGCATGTAGATCTGCCAGCCCTAGCTGACAAGTTGTATGAGCTACTGGCCCCCAGGCTCTCTCTTCTCATGGAGGCCTCCTTAGCTCCTCTACAACAGTCAGTGGCAGCCCTGTCTGCCAGGCTTTCCTCCCTCATTCCTCAAGTAGCCCCACCAGCAGTGTGCCTTGATACAGAGGTATCTGCATCCAGGCAGGGGGAGATGCCCTATGAAGCCAGCCTTCATGCTGCTGTTGCTGCTGCCCCTGCTGCCCCTGCTGCTGTGCTTGTATCTTCTGCTCCAGTTGCTGTGCCTACTCCAGTCTTAGCAATAGACCTAAGGTCTTTGCTATCTGCATTTGATACTGCATACTACAGCTACCTTCCAGAGGCCATTGTTGTCCAGCCCTCAGAAGATCTGTCTAAGGCAATGGTGCCCTTCTCTGGCTGTGACCCCAACATTCTTTCATCCTTTATACTCTCAGTGATGACTGCTGCTGCTGCTGATAAAGAAAAGGCTGAATCTGTTTCTGAAATTGTTCTTGCTGCTGCTGAAGACAATGTTCCAACTGCTGCTGCCATTCAAATTGTTTCTGATGAGCTCACACCCCAGGATTTTCTGATGACAGAGGCTGTTGTTTTTGAGCCTGCTGTAGATGTTGTTGTTGTTGTTTCTGAACCTGCTGCTGCCATAATTCCTGAAATAATCAGTGTTGCCTCTACTGCTGCTCCAGTATCTGTTGTTATATCTACTGCTGTATCTGTTTCTGTTGCTCCTGCTTCTGCCCCATCTGCTGTTGTTCAACTAAAAGAAAATCTGATGAAAAGGATTGATGCTTTATATGATGCTCAAAGCTCTGAATCTGATGACTACAACACTGCTTCTGATGATTCTTCTGCCACCATTGCAAGGAAAAGGAAGGCAAGAAGTAAGGCAATGAAGAGGGTTCCTCCTGCCAAAGTTAGAGATGATAATGATGTTCCTTACTATATTCTGCACAACTGCCCAATTACTGAGCATTGGATGCAGTTCTCTAAGAATCAGCTAAAGGCTATGAAGAAGAAAAGGAAGTATGAGAAAGGTTCCACCCAGTCCAAGCACCCTCATCCTCCTCCACCACCTCCACCTGATGCAGGTGCAGGTGGCAGCTCTGCAAGTTCAGGCCCAGCTAGAAGCCAGGCTCCCTACCAACCTCATGCTAGAACATATCAAAGGGAAAGCCAGTCTAGGGGCTCTTACTCTAGAAGGGGATGATATAGGGGAAATCAAAGAGAAACTCAAGTATATTCTAAAGGGCATTCCAGGCAGCACCCTTATTCCAGGGGAGGACATGTTCCTTCTGATACATCTTCAGGTCCATTCCCCTATAAGCTCAGAGAAATTATGACTGCCAGGACTCCTCAAGATACTTCTTCCAACAGGTATGAGCCACCTGTTCCATTTGAGGACCCTGAGAAGAATCCTGTTGCTTGGACTGCTAGAATGAAAGAGTTGGCTGCTTTAGACCAGATAAAGAAAGCCAAAGAGCAAGGCCTGGACACCTCCAATATATCTACAATGTCAGAACAAAGACAGAAAGAACTAGAAAGATATGCCTCCAGTAAGTTTTTTGATGCAGACAGGTACATGGAGTTGCATCCAGCTGCAGTGGTTCCCAGGACATCAAAGCAAATTTATTTGGGTGCAGCTGATGACACCAGATCCAAACAGGAAGCTTTAAATCCTAACAGAGAAATCAAGATGGTAAAAGGCAAAGAGAAAAAGTAACTCTGTAAGGTGACAATTCTTGGTTTTTCTGACTGATATCTGGATGACATATATATATATCTCTGTGATGGTTCTGTAATGTCTGGCTACTATTGTTTTTGTGTTTTTCTGATTGTATGATGTTGTTTGATTTTCCAAAGTCTGTAAATAGTTTTCCTAACCCAAATAGGGGGAGATTGTTGGAACACCCTATTACTAATTTGGGTCAGGATCACTATGTCTCTAGGAATCTGTGTTTGACCTTCTGTATAGCTTAATAGGTCAATTAGAATTGAGTCTAAGGGATCAGGAGTCTAGGTTTGGAAGCTGCCCTGAAGACCAAAGTTTTTCTGGAGACTAAGTCCAATCGTCGAGCTCAGCACGACGTTTCGTCGAACTCCGGTCGACGATCGTCTAGCTCAACTTCGACAGATCGTCGAGCTCCATTCGACGATCGCTGAGCTCAAACCTCATAATATCGTCGAGCTCCACTCGACGATCGCTGAGCTCAGGTCGACGATTTTGTCTCTGCACTGGATCCTTATCTCTGAGCTCAGTTCGACGATCTTTGAGCTCAGATCGACGATTTCTTTGCTGCTTGCATTTTCCAGTTCGCTGAGCTCAGCTCGACGATAGCAGAGCTCAGTTCGACGATTTCAGTTATCTTTCAGAATTCAAATTCAAATCAGATAGAAGTTATTCTGCATTTAATTCAGAAGATCTGCCAGCCGTTTTCATTTACTTCTGGAGCAAGTTTCAAGGGATTTTTCAAGGAACAAATCAGTGGACTTTCCTTTAGAAGAAATTATGCAATTAAGGCTGTAATCAATGCAGACCAACGGCTATCTTTGACAGAGTGATATCCTATTCAGACACAGAGAATAAAAGAGAGAATGTCTTTGAATCAAAACAGAGATTGACAAGGAGAGGACACACAACTCAATATACAGAGACTCTTTGAAAATATTCTGTCAACAAGAATTCTGAAGAACACTCATCAGAGAGATCAAGCTTTCAAAAAATCTTCAGATCTCTTCAGCTCTTAAAGTGTTCAAGGCCAACATCATCTCAAGACTCCAGACACTCAACATTTCAGCTTGCTGAAATCATCTATTGCTGGAGTTCTACATTTGAAGGCCTATCACCCTCAAGCAAAGCTCTTCTTCCTGAAGATCAAGGACTCAGGGGGAGCTTTGAAATCCATCCACTTAGTCTTCTCAGTTGATTGAGAAAGAGAAGACTGCCATCACTCTCTCACCCCCACTCTGTAAAGGGTTTTTCAAACTCCCTTCAAAAGTTTGAATCTGGTTTTTGAGCACCTTGTCAAAAGCTCATTGGTGGCAAGACACCTGATCAAAAAATCTGTTTTGGTTTTTGAGCACCTTATCAAAAGCTCATTGGTGCCCAGGACACCTGATCAACTCATCCTGCAGTGGATTCCTACCTAGGGTGGTAGAAGAGTGGATGTACCCAAGTTTGGGGAACCACTATATTTCCTTGTGTCATCTGGTTCTGCCTGTTTTCTTTTTGTTTCTGGCCTAGATTTTCTTGTGCTTAGTTTCTGCAAAGCTTAGTTTTGTAATTAGTTTTATTTCTGCTTCCCTGCTCACACTCATTACAACAATTGTTGTAAAGCTTTGCAAAAGTTTTCTTTGTGTCTTAAAAGCACCATATACTCTATTCACCCCCATCTAGAGTATATCAGATCTAGTTTCCCCTTTCATACTTGTTCTTCTAGCTTTTGCTGAATTCTTCTATGTGTCGACACATCTCCTTTGTGTCGACACATCTTCTTGTGTTGAATCTGTCAAGTGTCTCTTGGTGTCGACACATAGTCTTCTATGTTGAATCTTGCTGAGTGTTGACACAGCTCCTTGTGTTGACACACCTTCTTGTTGTTGAGACTTCAGCTGAGTGTCGACACATTCCCATAGTGTCGACACTTGTACTTAGAATAATTTGTAGTTCTTTCTGTTCTTTGCTAAGTGTCGACACAGCTCCTTGTGTCGACACTTTCTTCAAGTGTTGAGTCTTTAGCTGTGTGTTGACACATTGTTCTGGGTGTCAACACATACTTCAAATGTTGACTCTTCTGTTGAGTGTCGACACATTGTGTTGAGTGTCGACACTTGTACTTAGACTCTGCAGACTTTTGCTGAGTGTCGACACAGCTCCAAGTGTCGACACTTTCTGGTGTAGACACAGCTTCACTGGGTGTCGACACAGCTCCTTGTGTCGACACTTTCTGTCTGCACTTTTCTTCACTGAGTGTCGACACAGCTCCAAGTGTCGACACTTTCTGTCTGGTGTCGACTCTGCTTCCCAGGTGTCGACACAATGACTCCAAGTGTCGACACTGCTTGTTTGGGTGTCGACACAAGTCTTCTTGAGTGTCGACACTTTCCCTCTGGGTGTCGACACATGGACTTAGAAACTTTTTGCTTCAGTCCAGTGATTTCTTAACCTGCACAAATAACTCAAACATACATCAAATACATTATGATGTATATCATTGAGTTGGGTGAGGCTTCTTCAAATCAGGTACATTTGACCAATGTACCCAACAATCTCCCCCTATTTGGAGAAGTCATAACCCTTAGTCAATGATATACACCATCCATAATTAAAATTACAAAATGATGTACAGCAGATTATAAACAGCAGGGTAAACATAAACATGTAGAAATACACACATGTATACACATTCATCATTTCAGAACAATTAAGAAATAGATACTTCTCAGAACAACCATGAAATATATTTATCATATATTGTTCTAACATTTTTAATACACCTTTAATGGTTTACAAAAATGTTTTACATTCAACAGATTTCAACAAGCTTCAAGTTTAATTCCTAATCTATTTCTGATCAGGTTCTTTGATAACTATTCCCTTTCCAGCTTGAACTTGAGCTTTGACAGGGGCTTCAGCAGGTTCAGTAACAGCAGGCTTCTTTCCTTTTAAGTCCTTCTTTTTCAGCTCTTCTGCTTTGATTTTCTGCCTCTCAAAGTAGTGATATGGCTTGGGGAAGTACTTGCTAGGCTCCACAGCAGTAGGAGGTAGCTTTCCCATCTTAGCCTTTCTTCTGAATTGTACTATAGCCTCCTGCCTTATTTCATGTTTCCTCCATTCTGCCTCAGAGAACCATTTGTTCCTGTCATTCATGTTGTCTTTAGCAGCTTTCCAGGCAGTTAGAATTATATTTCTAGAGCTAGGGCTCCATTGTTCAAAATCTGGCTTTTGTTTTGCTTGTTCCCTAAACCTCTTTTTAGATAATCTTGTCTCTTCTTCTTTATTCAGAGCCTCTTGCAGAGCTTCAGAAATAGGTTGAACAACCTTCTCAATATGAACATTGGCCTTGCCCTCAGTTGGGCTATACATTGTGCTGACATCTGCTTGAACCATGTCAAAATCTGGAGGTGGATATATCACTTGAGCTACTTCTTGTTGCTCACCTCCAAGATATGCAGTTTGTATTCCTGATTCAGCCACATTATCATCATCACAAAGTGGAGGATAGCCCAGTGTAGCTCTGATGGAGTTAGATATCCATTTGGCATGGTCAGAGCTAGCTTTAACTAATACTCTCTCCCCCTTTATGACTTCTCTGGCCATATGGTCTCTGACATCATCCTTTTGAAACCTTATCTGACTATCCAAATACCTGATTCCCTCTTTAAAGTAAGGTCTGAGCTTAGTGAGCTGTTCAGAGATGGCCTTCTGGGAATCTTTAATTGCAGTCTTGACAGCAGAAATCTCAGCTTGAAATACCTTATCAAAGTCAGCCTTAGCAGCAGCAGTAGATGTTGAAGGTTCAGCAGTCTTATTCTTCAACTCAGTGACTATAGCATTATGGGAGGCAGTCAAATTATCATTCATTCTTAACTGATTCTCCAGCACATATCCTTGCTTTACTGCTATATCATCTACCTGAGCCTTGATCTTCTCCTGGTGAGTTGCCAAATAGACCACTGCATTCCCACCCTTGTGGAAGCAGTCAGTCATTTCCTTCTTGTTCAGATTCATCTCAAATCTTATAGATTTGATATCTTGTGCAAGATCAAACTGTAGGGACTTGTGCCCTTCATCCACATAAGCCTCTATTGCCTTCCTTTGCTCATCCAACTTGATCTGCATGGCAATCATCAAAGCACTATAATCAACTGTTGGAGCTTGTTGAACTATAGGCTGTGGGGCAATGGATTGCAAGACTTTCTTGTAACTCTGACTTCTTCTTTTAAAAACATAGAGTTTCTTCTTCTTGGCCCTAGCACTCTCCTCATCCTCAGAGGCAGAAGTGCTGGCAATATCAACCCTGTCCTTAGGGCTTTGAGGTTTATCAGTTGGCACAGCAATTGCCTTTTCAGTTTCCAGCCTAATAGGCTCTTCCAGAACTTCCATGTGCTCCCCCTCAGCAGCAGCACTCTTATCTTCAGCATCAATTTCTTTGTCAAAATCTGCCTGATCCAGATTTAGAAACAAATCTTCCATTGTATATTCATGAGGGGATGGAGCTGGAGATAGTCTTTGCTCTTCAACCACTGACTCAGGTACCACTTCTTGTTCAGCAGATTTGTCTTCTAAAACATCTGGAACTTGACTGTCTAGCTGAGTTTGCTGATGGACATCAGACAAATTAGCATCTTCTATAATATAGTCTAAAGTTTTTAAGTCAGTGAGTACCTCTTGGATAATGATGGTGGCTTGCTCACTGTCTAGAGGAGATGGTTCTTCTACTACTGGAAGCTCCCCCTGGCTGTGATCCCTATGGATGGGGCTAGCTTGAGGCAGCTCCCCCTGGATCTCAGCTACATCTTGAGCAGCAGGGGTCTTTACTACTGTCTCTTCCTCTTGCTCATCAGGTGTGAACACCACCTGTTCTTCACTCTCAGAACTGCTTGAGGACTCTTGTGCCACAACAGCAGTTTTCCTTTTCTTCCTGGGAGGAGTGACTTTCTCTGTAACTGGCTTCTTAGGGGTAGGCATGTCCTTTGACAACACCCTTTCCCATCTAGAAAAGATCCTTTGATCCATCTTCCTCATGTGATTGATCTTACTTCCAGCAGCAGAGCTCATTACCTCTGGTATGGTACCAGCTAGGTAGAGACTGATAATTCTGCCCAGGTTGGGCTTTTTCAGACTTTCCTTTATTTTCTCATAAACTATCATAGACCAATCTGTTCTTAGGGTGAATATTATTCTGGTCATGACATTGAACATGGAGGCTGACACCCTATCATGCCCTCCTGGCTTACTGAGTATAACCTTTCCCACAATCTCTGACATGAACTTTCCTTGGTTGTTCATGTCTTTCCTATTAAACACAGAACCTATCTTCAGTTTGGGATCAAGTCCACACCAAACTAAAGCTTCCCTAATCTTGGAGGCAGTTACTTCTTCTTCATCTTGAGTCTTAGGTAGCTGGAGTACCTTCCTCAGACTTTTTGGTGAAATCTTGACCTTGGATCCCTGAACTCTGGATTTGATTCTGTATCCAGATTCATCAACTGCAGCTCCAGTAAGGAATTCTAGCACTTCCTTCTTCCAAATCTTTGTTGGTTCTGAAACCAAGTATTCAAGTCCAGAATTGGCGACTAGGGTTATCACCGATTTGATTTCTTGATCTGCGTCGTCGAACGCGCCGCGCACTAGCTCATAGCCCTCGTTCACGTTCTCCTCAAGCTTAGGAGCCATTAGGGTTTGGAGAATTAGTCTTGAGAAAAAAGAGGTGTCGACACAGGAGTTATGGTCTCGAAACTGTGAAAGCGTGTCGACAAATAAAGACAGAACCCTATTTATACCTTTCTGATTTTGAAGATGAACAGGCGGGACAGCTAGCTAAACATGTGTCGACACTGGCAATAAGTGTCGACACTGACTTATAATGTCTCGACACACATGTGTCGACACAAGTTTAGTCAACAGATATTATGTGTCGACACTTGGTTATGTGTCGACACAACATAACTCGACACATCGTCGAGACTTTACTTAGAAAATTCTGAGTAAAACATGAGTGTCGACACCATATTGGATGTGTCGACCCCTACTTGACATGTGTCGACACTATCATTCTGAAGTGTCGACACCTCATTCCTAGATGTGTCGACACCTTTTTCCTGAAGTGTCGACACCACTATTCTGTGTCGACATAGACTTGTCTATGTGTCGACACCTTTTTACTTAGCCAATTTTCTATTCTGTAAACTTAGTCTAAGTTTATCATACCTAGTTCAATTTTGAATCTATTGAACTTAGCTTCTTCTAATGGCTTAGTAAACATATCAGCTACTTGTTCATCTGTTTTAACATATTCAAGTAAAATATCTTCTCTTTCTACATGTTCTCTAAGAAAGTGATATTTAATCTCAATATGTTTAGTTCTACTATGAGATACAGGGTTATTAGCTATTGAAATAGCACTTGTAGAATCACAGTAAAGTGGAGTTCTACTTACCTGAAATCCATAGTCCTCTAGCTGATGTTGAATCCACAGAAGTTGAGCACAGCAACTTCCTGCAGCTACATACTCTGACTCAGCTGTGGAGATAGCCACACTGGTTTGCTTCTTGCTGCTCCATGAAATTAGTCTCCCACCTAAGAATTGACAGGTTCTAGTAGTACTCTTTCTATCCTCTTTGCATCCTGCAAAGTCTGCATCTGAATAACCTGTTAGATCAAAATCTCCATTCCTAGGGTACCAGAGGCCTAGATAGGGAGTGCCCTTTAGATATCTCAAAATTCTCTTGACTGCAGTCAAGTGAGACTCTTTAGGGCAGGCTTGATACCTTGCACAAACACATGTAGCATACATGATGTCTGGTCTACTAGCAGTCAAGTATAATAGGGAGCCAACTATCCCTCTATACAAGGTTTCATCTACAGGTGTCCCTGTATCATCCTTGCTAAGAGACATACTTGACCCCATAGGAGTCTTCATGGTACTGGATGAATCCATACCATACTTCCTTATGAGTTCTAGGGTGAACTTGGACTGACATATGGATAAACCATTTTCAGTCTGTTTAACTTGGAGACCCAAGAAAAACTTCAGCTCTCCCATACTACTCATTTCAAACTGACCTTGCATAAGTTTTGCAAACTTTTTGCAAAGGCTGCTTTCAGTAGACCCAAATATAATGTCATCTACATATATTTGGACTAGTATGACATTGCCTCTAGATTCCCTAAGGAATAGAGTCTTATCTATTTTCCCCCTTGAGAACTTGTTCTCAATGAGGAAACTAGATAGGGTTTCATACCAAGCCCTAGGGGCTTGCTTTAACCCATATAAAGCTTTCCTAAGTCTATAGACATAATGAGGTAGAGTTGGATCAACAAAACCTGAAGGCTGCTCCACATAGAGTTCTTCTTTCAAATTACCATTTAAGAATGCTGACTTGACATCCATTTGGTATACCTTGAATCCTTGATAGGTTGCATAGGCCAAGAACATTCTTATGGCTTCCAGTCTAGCTACTGGAGCAAAGGTTTGATCAAAATCAATACATTCTTCTTGCCTATATCCTTTAGCAACCAGTCTAGCCTTATTCTTAATGATGACTCCTTGTTCATCCATCTTATTCCTGTAGATCCACTTAACTCCTATTATATTGTGGTCTTTAGGTTTAGGAACCAATTCCCAGACCTTGCACCTCTTGAACTGATTAAGCTCTTCTTGCATTGCTTCAGTCCATTGTGGATCTTGTATTGCTTCTTCAAATCTTTTAGGTTCAACTTGAGACAAAAAGCTGGAATAGATTGCAGCATTCATATTTCTACTCCTGATTTGTACTCCTTATCTTGGATCTCCAATAATCAGCTCTACTGGATGATCTCTAAGATGCCTGTGGGCTGGAGGCATCCTCACTTCAGGTTGAACCACTTCAGCATCTGCATCATGCTGTATTCCTTGGATTTCTTCAGCAATTGGCACATGTAGTTCTCCCCTTGGACAGCAGCTACTCTCCTCTTCTTGCTGTCTTGTAGCAGGCACTTCTTCTATAGTCAGCTTGTCCATTGTCTTTGTCAAACCTGTGGGGCTGCATACATTGCTAGACAACTCATTATTAATAAGTTTAGTCTCATCAAAAACTACATGCACTGATTCTTCTACAACTTGTGAAGTCAAGTTGTAGACTCTATAAGCCTTACTATTATTGTTGTACCCAACAAAAATTCCCTCTTGGGACTTGGCAGCAAACTTAGTTAAGTAAGACTTCCCATTGTTAAGTATGTAGCATTTACAACCAAAGATCCTAAAATAGGATAGGTTTGGTTTCCTGCCTTTCACTACTTCATAGGGGGTCTTGTTTAGCCCTTTAGTGATGGTAGCCCTATTTATAACATGGCATGCAGTGTTAACTGCTTCAGCCCAGAAATACTCAGGCAGTGATGTATCACTTAGTAGGGTTCTACCAGCTTCTATCAAGGTCCTATTTTTCCTCTCAGCAATGCCATTTTGCTGAGGTGTTCTAGGTGAAGAGAATTCTTGAAATATCCCAAAGTCTTCACATAGTTTTGTCATGCTTTCAGATTGAAACTCAGTACCATGGTCACTTCTAATTTTGACCACAGTACTATTAAGTTCATTCTGAATTTGCTTGACAAAGCTGTAGAAGACACTAGGTGTTTCAGATTTCTGTCTTAAGAAGAACACCCAGGAAAACCTTGAGTAGTCATCTACAACTACAAGGGTATAGACCTTCCTACCTAAGCTGTGAACTGGCATTGGACCAAAGAGATCCAAATGCAAGAGGTACAAACACCTCACAGCATCTTTGTTATCTATGCTTCTAAAAGTGGATTTAGTCTGCTTGCCTTTTTGACAAGCTGAGCAAATGCCATCTTTAACACACTTAACTTGAGGACCATTCCTCACTAACTCTTTACTAAAGAGTTTGCTAATTGTCTTGTAGTTAAGATGGGCCAGCCTCTTGTGCCATTTGACACAATGAGAGACTGTCTCATCAGCTACAAGACAAAGTGGAGAACCATTGTTCTCAATCATAATGTCTAGGCAGTAGACATTTCTCTTCCTATAACCTGTCAAGATGATCTCTTGATCACTAGACCTCTTGATATGACAACCATTTTTAACAAATGAGATGTCATACCCTACATCACTTAATTGACTTATACTTATTAGGTTCTGTTTCAACCCTTTAACATAAGCCACTTGAGTAATGGTAACTAAGTTTGAAGAAATGTTACCAAACCCTTTGATGATTCCTTTTTCAGAACCACCAAAGGTCACTTTAGGACCATTTTTGATTGGAATGTATTCCTTCAGTAGTCCCCTAGTTCCAGTCATATGTCTGGAACATCCACTGTCCAAGTACCATGTAGGGGTATGGCCACTTGGACTCACCTGCAAAACAGATTAATGGACCTTAGAACCCAAAGCAATCTTGGGTCCTTGGTACTTGTTAGTCTGTAACTTGACAAAGCTACCTACTGGCTTTCCACCAGGTAGCTTGCTACTCACCTTGGCACTGGCATTGTGTCAACAGTCCACTGCAAAGTGGCCAACCTTGCCACAGCACCAGCATTCAAACTTGTTGTACCTTTGCTTAGGTACAACCTTTGCTGTTTTATCTACAGCAGACCTGTTGAATGTTGGGGCTTTGCCCTTGGACTTAAACTTGGACTGCTCAGTCCCTGCAGGTCTAACAAAGCCCAGTCCAGCCTTGCCTTTATGATGAACAAATTCATCAATTAAAGGTAGCACTGATTTAGGTTTTGAAAACCTAGCAACAAGCTCTCTTTCTTTCTGAAGATTGATCTCCAGTCTCTTAATTTGATCATTCTTATAGGTGATAGTTCCCATCTGAATCACAGTAATGTGTTTCAGCCTGGCTACCTCATTCAGTTTTTGATCAAATTGTTTCTCAAAATCTGTTGCAACAGCCTTGAGATCAGCAATCTCCTTTGCCTGACTTTTGGCTAGGGTCTTGCATTTCTTGTAGGCTTGCAACAGCACCTTATATTCATCTATAAGCTGATGAATATCTTCCTCAGACTCAGATACATTCTCATCACTTGATGAAGAAGAATCTGATTCTGAACTAGAACAAGAATCTGAATTTAAACTTGAACTTTGTACCTGACTGGGTCCTGGCTGCTCCAGGATTTTGGCACTGTCTGTCAAAGCCATTAGCCCTTGGCAATGACTGTCTTCTTGTTCATAAATTGACTCCAAGATCTCCATGAATTCTTCCTCTTCTTCTTCTGCATACAGCCCTATGTAGGCTTCAGCCTCAGACTCAGTTTCTGAAGAAGATATATCTGATAGAGTCTTTTCCTTCTTAGCAACAAAAGACTTTTCTTTCTTTCCTTTGAAGTGAGTCTCTTTCCTGTCACCAGATTCCTTTCTCTTCTCTGGACAATCTGCAATAACATGGCCCTGTCTATTGCAGCAATAGCAAACAATCTTTGAACCAGTTGCCTTGCTTGATTTTGTCCTTCTCTTGTCATTCTTTGAAGATCTCTTTTTCTGATAAGAGTCTTCCTTTCCTTGTGATGTAGAAGGCCTTGACTTCCACTGTTTATTTTTCAAAATCTTCTGAAAGTGTCTGGTGAAAGCAGCAAAGTCTTCATCACTTTCACTGCTCTTAGACTTTGTGCTGACAGACTCATCAGACTCTGATTCAACTACCTCTAGAGGTGGAGTTGAAGACTTATTTCTGCACTTTCTGGGAACTTCTGTCTTGAAAGCAACAGTTCTTTCTTTGTGCTCAGTCCTTGTAGATTTCTCCTCCTCTTTTCTCACTGTTAACTGCATTTCATAAGACAATAGCTTGCCAAACAGTGTGGAGGTGGAATTTCCCCCAACTTAGCCATTTCTCTTATGGCACAGATCTTGGTGTCCCAATCTTTGGTTAGGGACCTTAAGAACTTGTCATTTAGTTCATAGTTAGTGAACTCTCTTCCATAAGACATGAGTTCATTAACTATTCTGTAAAATTTCTTATAGCACTCAGTGATGCTATCACCCTTTCCTTGCCTAAAGCTTTCATATTCCTGATTTAGCAAGGACTTCCTATCTTGCCTAACTTCTTCAGAACCTTCCATATAGACAATGAGAGTATCCCACATCTCTTTTGCTGTCTTACAGTGAATTAAGTTCTGAAAAGTGGCATCATCAATGGCACTCACTATTATGTTTTGTGCCCTCTTGTCTATGGTGGCCAGGACAATTTCATCCTTAGTCATCTCAGAGAAATCCTTTGGAGTTCTCTGATTTGCATCCAATACTGAAATCTTCATTGGCACATAAGGCCCTTCCTTTACTGTGATGTATATTCTAGGGTCAGAGGCTTCCATAAATAGCCTTACCCTCTCTTTCCAGATCCCAAAGATCTCCTTTCTGCATATGGGTAATTTCATGGAACCCAATTCCTTGTGATTCTCATAAGAACCCATGTTTCTTGATGTTCTTGATTTTCTTGAAACTGTGTAATACCTTACTCTGAATCTGCCAAACAGGATTTCCTCAGGCTGTTAGTCCTTGTTTTGAGCAACCTCCCTCTAATACCACTTGAAAGATATGGTACCTAAACACCTAGAGGGGGGTGAATAGGTGACCTAATCCTTTTCTAACTTTGTTGGCAGCCACTTAGTTAAATCACAGAGTTCTAACTACTTTTGCACAGCAAACAGCAATAACAAAACATACACAGCACAGCACACAGTGTTTTATAGTGGTTCCCCAAGATATGGGTACATCCACTTTCCCCCTTCGTCTATCTAGCAGTGTACTAGATTCGGCCAAACTTCTCCACTGTCTCAGAACCCAAATTGGTTCCTACCTCATGCCCAAAGTCTTACAACTCAGCTTTATCCCAAAGCCTACACTCAGCTAATCAAGGCCTACACTCAGCCAATCCAAGGCCTACACTCAGCCAACAAGGCCTACACTCAGAGATCTCTATCTCCTACACTCAGGCAAACAAGCCCTACCCTCAGCCTTTATAAATATAGGCTTACAATCACTCAGATCCAATGGATCCTACAAGTTAAAAAGATATTACAAATTATAACTCTACAACTCAGAATTAAAGGAGGGGAGTTGAGAGATTCTTGATGAGTTCTTGGAAGAACTCAGCTGGATTCACCTTGACTTAGCTTTCTTCAAAGCTTCTTGAGTAGAACTGAATAAGGCTGAATCCTCTGCAGTTGTTCCTTGACCTCTGCCACTTAAGATCCAGACTGAATCTGAATCCTTCTTCTCAGCCTAGTTCTAAAGGCTGATTTCTTGGATGGAGCCCTCTCTCTCCAACTTCTTAGATCTGCAGTTGGACTGCAAGATCTTCTTGTGTTGATACTCTGTGTACTACTTTTCTGATTACTTGAATAATCTGTACTACTTGTTAATCACTTGATCAACTCTTTCAACAACTTTTAACAACAACAGTTTCTGTAAACTGTGGATGCCTATTTATAGGCCTTCTTCATGGTAACCGGCTGGTCCGGTTCATAACTGACTTCTGACATCTCTGACAGTTGCTGTAGACCGGCTGGATCGGTAGCTGTCATGTCAACCAGTCACTTCTTGAAAATCTCTAACAGTTAGTAAGTGTCGAGACTTTCTGTCTTTAAGTGTCGACACTTATAGACCAAGTGTCGACACATGCTTTGTAAGTGTCGACACAAGTCTACAAGGTGTCGACACATATCCTTATATGTCTCGACACAGATTCTTCTTCATGTGTCAACACTGAAATTGAGTGTCGACACAAGTACTTGTTCTTCTAGCTTTTGCTGAATTCTTCTATGTGTCGACACATCTCCTTTTTGTCGACACATCTTCTTGTGTTGAATCTGTCAAGTGTCTCTTGGTGTCGACACATAGTCTTCTATGTTGAATCTTGCTGAGTGTCGACACAGCTCCTTGTGTTGACACACCTTCTTGTTGTTGAGACTTCAGCTGAGTGTCGACACATTCCCATAGTGTCGACACTTGTACTTAGAATAATTTGTAGTTCTTTCTGTTCTTTGCTAAGTGTCGACACAGCTCCTTGTGTCGACACTTTCTTCAAGTGTTGAGTCTTTAGCTGTGTGTTGACACATTGTTCTGGGTGTCGACACATACTTCAAATGTTGACTCTTCTGTTGAGTGTCGACACATTGTGTTGAGTGTCGACACTTGTACTTAGACTCTGCAGACTTTTGCTGAGTGTCGACACAGCTCCAAGTGTCGACACTTTCTGGTGTAGACACAGCTTCACTGGGTGTCGACACAGCTCCTTGTGTCGACACTTTTTGTCTGCACTTTTCTTCACTGAGTGTCGACACAGCTCCAAGTGTCGACACTTTCTGTCTGGTGTCGACTCTGCTTCCCAGGTGTCGACACAATGACTCCAAGTGTCGACACTGCTTGTTTGGGTGTCGACACAAGTCTTCTTGAGTGTCGACACTTTCCCTCTGGGTGTCGACACATGGACTTAGAAACTTTTTGCTTCAGTCCAGTGATTTCTTAACCTGCACAAATAACTCAAACATACATCAAATACATTATGATGTATATCATTGAGTTGGGTGAGGCTTCTTCAAATCAGGTACATTTGACCAATGTACCCAACAGATTGCGGTGGATCCGGCGAAGATAGCAGCGATACGGGAGTGGCCTGTATTGTCTTCAGTGGTGAAAGTTCGGAGCTTTCTGGGACTTGCCGGCTACTACAGGCGCTTCGTAGAGAACTTCTCGCGGATAGCGTTACCACTCACGACGTTGACAAGGAAAGATCAAAAGTTCGTGTGGTCGCTGGAGTGTGGGCAGGCTTTTGAGGAATTGAAGAGACGGTTGACCACGGCGCCTATTTTATGTTCGCCGAGTGGAATCAAAGGGTTTGAGATTTATAGTGATGCTTCGGGCAGTGGTTTGGGTTGTGTTCTGCTACAGCATGGGAGCGTGATAGCCTATGGTTCACGACAGTTGAAGGTTCACGAGAGGAATTATCTGGTCCATGACTTAGAGTTAGCGGCCGTGATATTTGCTCTAAAGCTGTGGAGGCACTATCTTTACGTGGTAAAGGTCGATATATACACCGACCATAAGATCCTGAAGTACCTGCTAGATCGGAAGGATCTGAACATGAGACAAAGGAGGTGGATGGAGTTCTTGGGGGACTATACCTTCAAGATACATTATGTACCTAGGAAAGGAAACGCGGTGGCGGGTGCATTGAGCCGCAGGGCTCCTGCGCGGGCCAGTTGGTTATCGGTACATGATGAGAGATTGGTCCGTGATTTGGAGGCATTAGAGATTTCCTGCGTCGATAAGCAGTCTAGTGCCGGGGCGATATTGTGTTGGACAGAGGTGCAGTATGACCTGGCTTATAGAGTCCGACGGGCTTTGATTCAGTATAACAGCATGAAGCAGATCTTGGATGAATCTTTGGATGGGTCAAATTCCCAGTTTGCGGTTGAGGATGGACTGCTAAGGAAGAACGGTCGTCTATGCATCCCTAGTGCGGATAATCTTCGGGAGGAGTAGATGTACGAGGCTCATCATACCAAGTACTCAATCCACCCAGGTAGCACGAAGATGTATAGAGACATGAAGAAGTTATTCTGGTAACCCAGATTAAAGAAGGATGTAGCACTTTATGTGGCCAAGTGCCAAACTTGTGCCCTGGTGAAAGCGGAGTGCCAGAAGCCCGGAGGCTTCCTAAAGTCCTTGCTTATCCCGGAATGTAAATTCGACGACATTTTTATGGATTTTGTGCATGGTTTGCAAAGTAGCAGAGGGGAAACGATGACATCTGGGTGGTCATAGATAGGTTGACAAAAGTATCGCATTTCATCCCGAATAGGAAGGAAGATCCAGTGGAAAAGTTAACCAAACTCTATGTGGATAAAATCGTACTGTTACATGGTATGCCGCGCTGTATTGTTAGTGACCGAGATGGACGCTTCACGTCGAAGGACTGGAGGCTGGTGCATAAGTTTTTGGGAACTAAGTTGAGTTTCAGCACAGCCTTCCACCCACAGACGGATGGTCAGACCGAGAGGGTCAACAGGACGATGGAGGACATGTTTCGCATGTGCCTCCTAGATTTCGGAAAGCATTGGGAGGATCACCTATACATTGTGGAGTTTGCGTATAACAACAGCTTTCAAGTGAGTATTGGAATGGCATCTTTCGAGGCTTTGTATGGGAGGAAGTGTCATACGCCGTTGTCTTGGTTGGAGACAGGCGAGTCGAAGTTGTATAAACGTCAAGCGGTGGAAGACGCCACTTCAATGGTATGTATAATTCAGGAAAGGTTGAAGATCACTCAGGACAGGCAAGCAAAGTACGATAACGCCAAGCATAGGAACGTGGAGTTCAGTGTTGGCGACTGGGTGTATTTAAAAATCAAGCCGTTCAAGGGTGTTTCGCTGGTTCGACGCTTGAAGAAGTTGAGTCTGAGATACCTTGGACCATTTGAAATCCTAGAGCGTGTTGTCGAAGCAGCGTATAGATTGAAGCTGTCGGTGGAGTTGAGTGGGCTACACGATGTGTTCCACGTATCGATTTTGCGGAAGGCGGTGCAAGAGCCTTCGCAGATAGCCGCGGTTGATCAAGTGACAGTGGATTACGAGTTGACGACAAAGGTCAAGCCTATACGTATAGAGGACGTTGAGGTCAAACGACTCTGCAATAAGGAAATCCGAATGGTTAAGGTTCGTTGGGATAACTGCGGACGTGAGGAGCTTTCATGGGAGTGAGAGCAAACTATGTTGGAGGAATACCCCGAGTTATTCCACTCAGGTAACATTTAATTTTTGTAAACCTTTACTTAATTTCGGGACGAAATTTCTTAAGGGGGGAGATTTGTAACGCCCCGAAAATCGTTATCGAGCTGGTCGCGTCCAAAAGAGATTTTGGTGCCTCTATAGGGGTAAATGGTCTAGGACACGGGCGTGTCCAAGGCCGTGTCTTGCTTGGTGTTTTGGCCAGCTGTATCCAGAGAAGGACACGACAGGAAACACGGCAGACTGACACGGGCACGTCATCTGACATGGGCGTGTGCCTACCCATGTCAGTACCCGTGTTCCCGAGAGACGTGACGGTTGGTGCGACGGTTACACGTGATACGCCTCCGATCATGGGCGTGTCGAGGACCCGACACGGGCGTGTCAGGTTGAGACACGGGCGTGTCTTTGCCGTGTGGTTTTTCTGCGTTCGACGATCGTGTCTGGATCGAGGCACACATCCTGGGACACGGTCGTGTGCGAGGCCGTGTTTGGCCCAGGTTTGGGGATTTCTGTACAGATCTGAGCCGTTCGTTTTCTTTAATTAAGATCCAACGGCTCAGATGAGTTCCTACTCTGTTAAGGTCAGAAATAGAGTGTTGGAACACCCTATTACTAATTTGGGTCAGGATCACTATGTCTCTTTAGGAAACCTGTTTTGACCTCATTGTATAGATCTAAAGGTCAAGTAGAATTGAGTGTAAGGGTTAGTACTTAGGTTTGGAAGCTGCCCTCAAGACCAAGGTTTTTCAGTCTGGAAATGAAGTCATTTCGTCGAGCTCAGTACGACGAATCGTCGAACTCCAATCGACGATCGTTGAGCTCACTTCGACGGATCGTCGAACTCCATTCGACGATCGCTGAGCTCAACTTCAACAAGTCGTCGAACTCCATTCGACGATCTTCGAGCTCAGATCGACGATCTTGACTCCAGTTTGGTTCTCAATCTCTGAGCTCAGTTCGACGATAGTTGAGCTCAGATCGACGATCTCTGTTTCTGTATAAGTCCAAATCTCTGAGCTCAGTTCGACGATAGTGGAGCTCAGTTCGACGTTTTTCTGAAGAGTTCAACGACTTTCAAGATTCAAATTCAGACAGTTAAGGAGTTATTCTCAGCATTTAATTCAGAGATCTTGTAACCGTTTTTCATTTATTCTAGAGCAAGTTTCAAGGAATTTTCAAGGAATGTTTTATTGGACTTTCCTCCAGAAGACAATTACAGTTAAGGAAGTCATTTATGACAGGCCAACGGCTATCTTGACAGTGGATCATTTCTGTTCAGACAACAAGAGAATAAAAGATTAGATTTTTCAGAACTAAAAAAGAAGAACAAGGGAGAGACACATATTCTGAAATATTCATAATTGCTCAACCCTCCTTCACACCTTCTATCTCCATTCCCCTTTCTTCCATTTCAACAATCCCCACACCTCAACCTTCCTTTCCCCCATACACCATCTCTCCTCCAACATCTCCAGCCGCTCCACCATCTTTCTCTACCTCTGCTCAAGTCCCTACTGAGCATGTAGATATTCCAGCCTTAGCAGACAGACTGTATGAGCTGATAGCTCCCAGGCTCTCACTCTTGTTGGAGACCTCCTTGGCTCCACTTCTACAGTCAGTTGCAGCCCTTTCTGCCAGGCTATCTTCTCTCATTCCTCAGGAAATCCCTTCCTTTGGGTGCCTTGATCCAGCTATCTCTGAATCTAGGCAGGGGGAGATGCCTCATGAAGATGTTAGATTGCCTGCTGCTGCCATTTCTTCAGTCCCTGCTGCTGCTATTTCCTCAGTTCAAGTTGCTGTCTCTTCAACTCAAGCTCCAGCCTCAACACCACAGGTTGCAGTTTTCTCAGTGGACCTCAGGTCCCTTTTATCAGAGTTTGATTATATATATTACAGCTGTCTTCCAGAAAGCACTGCAGTCCAGCCATCAGAAGATCTCTCCAAGGCCATTGTGCCTTTTTCCAGCTGTGACACCAGTCTCATTAATTCTTTTATACAGTCCCTTTCTACTGCTGCCCCTGCTGTTTCTGTTGCTGTTGAAAGTACTGATGCTGCTTCTACTGCTGCAAATGTTGTTGTGTCTGATAGTTCTGATACTGCTGATGATTTAGTCTCTAAGGATATACTTATGACAGAGGCATTTGATCTTGAGCCTACTGTCATTACTGATGATGTTGTTGTTACTGAACCTACTGTATCTGAAAGTATTATTTCTGAAACTGCTGATGTTGCCCCTGCTGATGTTCCTGTATCTGAAAGTGTTTTATCTGTATCTGCTGCTGCCCCAGTTGCTGTTGTATCTACTGTTGCTGCCACAACTTCTATCTCTACTGTTTCCTCTGCTCCAATCCAACAACAAAAAGATTATCTGAAAAAGATTGATGCTTTATATGATGAACAAAGCTCTGAAAGTGATCAGTTCAGAACTGATTCTGATGATTCCTCAGCTACTATAGTAAGGAAAAGAAAAGCAAGAAGCAAGGCAATGAAAAGAGTTCCACCAGGTAAAGTAAAATATACAAATGACATTCCCTACTATATTCTGCATAACTGCCCTATAACAAACACTGGATGCAATATTCCAAGAATCAACTAAAGGCTATGAAGAAGAAGAGGAAGTATGAGAAAGGTTCCTCTCAGTTCCATCATCCTCCTCCTCCTCCTTCACCTAGTGCAGGTGCAAGTGGTAGCTCTGCTGTTCATCCCTCTGTCAGAAGTCAAACCCCCTATCAGCCTCAAGGAAGATCTCAATATAGGGGAAGCCAATCCAAAGGCTATCAGTCAAGGAGAGGAAACTACAGAGGAAACCAGAGAGAACTTCAAGTTTATTCCAAAGGTTACTCCAGGCAACATCCTTACTCAAGGGAAGGACCAGGTTCATCTGACACTACTTCAGGTCCATTTTCTTATAAGTTGAAAGAATTAGTCTCCTCCAGAGCTCCTCCAAATAATCCCTCCAACAGATATGAGCCTCCAGTGCCTTTTGAGGATCCAGAGAACAATCCAACTTCTTGGACAGCCAGGATGAAAGAGTTAGCTGCTCTGGACCAGATTAAGAAAGCCAGAGAGCAAGGCAAGGACACCTCCAGCATTACTACTCTGTCTGATCAAAGAAAGAAGGAACTTGAAAGATACTCCTCCAGCAAGTTCTTTGATTCTGAAAGCTACATGAAGCTGCACTCTGAAGCTGTACTACCAAGGCCAAAACAACAAACATCTCTAGGTTCAGCTGATGACAGGAGATCTAAGAAGGAAGCCCTTAATCCAAACAGGGAAATGAAACTTATAAAGAGCAAAGAAAAGGAGTAATTCTGTAAGGTGACAATATATGCTGTTTTATGATCTATTTGAGATTTATCTGTGTTTCTGCAATGTTTTGTTGTTATATTGTTGTTCTGTATGTTTATAATTTCCCAATTTCTGTAAATAGTAATCCTAACCCAAATAGGAGGAGATTGTTGGAACACCCTATTACTAATTTGGGTCAGGATCACTATGTCTCTTTAGGAAACCTGTTTTGACCTCATTGTATAGATCTAAAGGTCAAGTAGAATTGAGTCTAAGGGTTAGTACTTAGGTTTGGAAGCTGCCCTCAAGACCAAGGTTTTTTAGTCTGGAAACCAAGTCATTCCGTTGAGCTCAGTATGACGAATCGCCGAACTCTAATCGATGATCGTTGAGCTCACTTCGACGGATCGTCGAACTCCATTCGACGATCGCTGAGCTCAACTTCAACAAGTCGTCGAACTCCATTCGACGATCTTCGAGCTCAGATCGATGATCTTGACTCCAGTTTGGTTCTCAATCTCTGAGCTCAGTTCGACGATAGTTGAGCTCAGATCGACGATCTCTGTTTCTGTATAAGTCCAAATCTCTGAGCTCAGTTCGACGATAGTGGAGCTCAGTTCGATGTTTTTCTGAAGAGTTCAACGACTTTCAAGATTCAAATTCAGACAGTTAAGGAGTTATTCTTAGCATTTAATTCAGAGATCTTGTAGCCGTTTTTCATTTATTCTGGAGCAAGTTTCAAGGAATTTTCAAGGAATGTTTTTATTGGACTTTCCTCCAGAAGACAATTACAGTTAAGGAAGTCATTTATGACAGGCCAACGGCTATCTTGACAGTGGATCATTTCTGTTCAGACAACAAGAGAATAAAAGATTAGATTTTTCAGAACTGAAAAAGAAGAACAAGGGAGAGAAACATATTCTGAAATATTCATTCTCTGCAAAACCTCTTCTACAACAACTCTTACAACAACAATCACACAAGAGAAAGAGAAAGAGTTGCAGACATTCTCTGTCTCAAGAATTCATACAAGAACACCATCACTAAAAGAGATCAACCATCAGAAATCTTCAGATCTCTTTTGATTCAAGTATTCAAGGCCATCATCATTCAAGACTCCAGACACCTCACATTTCAGCTGTTGCTGAAATCATCATTTGCTGGCGATCAATTTTCTGAAGGCCTATCACCCTACTGTAAAGCTTCATTTCCTGAACAACTCAAGTTCTTAGGGGGAGCTTTGACAACATCAATATTCACATAGTCTTCTCAGCTGCTTTGAGAAAGAGAAGACTTCCATCACTCTCTCATCCCCACCTCTGTAAAGGGTTTTTCAAACTCCCTTCAAAAGTTTGTGTGTGGTTTTTGAGCACCTTATCAAAAGCTCATTGGTGGCAAGACACCTGATCAAAAAATCTGGTTTGGTTTTTGAGCACCTTATCAAAAGCTCATTGGTGCCCAGGACACCTGATCAACTCATCCTGCAGTGGATTCCTACCTAGGGTGGTAGAAGAGTGGATGTACCCAGATTTGTTGGGGAACCACTATAGTTCCTTGTGTCTTCTGGTTGCTTGTTTTTCTTCTGTTTCTGGCTATGGTTTGTGACTAGGTTGTTCTGTGATTAGATAGTTTCTGTGATTAGATTTACTATTTGCTTCCCTGTTCACATTATAATACAACAACTGTTGTAAAAGTTTTTAGCAAACACCATACTCTATTCACCCCCCTCTAGAGTATATCAGATCTAACTCACACTTTCATAGAGGATCAATTCCTCATTTCTCTCTTAAGCACTATCTTTCAAGGAGTTAGAAAGAGGAGGAAGAAGGAGGAGGATTTCGGCCGCCGGCGGAGCATCGGAGCACCGTTTAGAGAACCGAGAGCGGATCCGTGGAGGAAATCCCGTTGTGAAGACTTCTATCGGTGTAATTTTCCATGGCGCAAAAGCATACTACAAGGGTAACGATTCTCTACTTGAGCATGTGAAGCTCTCTTCCTTTTTGCATAGGGAAACCCGCTCCCGCGAGTGTGCGGCGAGTGTGCGTGGTTCCTTGTGGTTGACGGGAATAGTCCCCCTTGTGTTGCATATAGAGTCCGGAATCGAAGTAGGGACATAGGCATTGTGTGTGAAGCCTACCCGGGCATGTTGGTCTGGATCGGTGATGTTGCATTTGTTATGGTTTGCCGGAGAAGACTCTGTGCTTTGAGTTTTCGGGTTTCTACGCGCTAGATTGCAGCAGGGATCCTTGGGGATTAACTCCAAGGCGCACCCGGAAAACTGAGCGGAATCGTTGTTCTGCTAACTTGGCGGTCTGGGAACCGCCCTTGAACATAACTGGGTTATGTGATTGTTTGGAAATGTCTGGATCCGAGAGAAGCTTGGCTCGTATGTACGTCTTAAGGTGTACTACGCGTTGTGAGCAACAGGCAAGTGGAATCAGACCTGGACTATGTGGTTCGGTGCGAGAGACCTGAAAAGGGGACTGGCCGTTGGCATAGTCGGGAGCCTTAGACAGTGGTCAAAAAGGCTAAAATGCTCACGTTGTTGCCATCCCGAGGGTGGTGGTGAAGGCGCTGAAGTGTCAGGATTCACCGATAATGTGCCCTGAGTGTACGGGGTGTTTGGTCGTGCGAGCCTACACCTGTGGTGAAGCATGTTTGTACTATATTGTTTAGCTGGGCTAATGAATTGCAGGGAAGGAGCACCGCCGTCCCGAGTTAGGGGCGGGCTCGTTATAATTTGGTCGGTTTTTGGCTGACCGTTGCTTTGTTTGCCACAGTGCGGTGGAATGTTACTTGCAGGTGCTGCGGAGCCGAGTACCAAATAGCGGATTGGAGCCCATATTGCTGTGCTGGCCCTAGAAGTCCAAAGCGTATAGTTGTACTTTATTTTGTCATGTGTGGTCGGCCTGCGAGCCAATGTATGGAAAACATTATATTATTAAGTGAACTCCTGTAAGGCCATAAGGCAGTGTATCTTTCAGTGTATTTGTATTTCATTCCAGTGGTAGTGGTTGTGGACATTCATACTTTTTTGGATTCAAGTTTGGGTTCTTTCAACTGTTTAAAAAGATTCCTCTAGAATGCTCTATGTTAGGACGAGTAGTCTTAATTGGATAGTTTGGTTATTCATACGTAACCCTTCCGACTGTCCGTGGTATATGGTGTCGGGTTCCAGCTGAACCTTCTACTATATGCCATACAACGGATGGGGGTGTTCACCTTCCACACCACCTTGTCTACAAACTACTTTGTATGTAGAAGTTCCATCCTCAGCCTTCTATGTAGATTCCCCAGCTCATCAGTCACCTCACTTATCTCCACCACACTTATCTCCACACTCACCCATCCAGGAGATAATTCCTAGTGACATTCCCTCTGTCATCAATCCTCCATCTATGCCACAGTCTTCCTTTATCTGTATGAACTGTGCTAATAGATCAACTCCCTCTTCTTCCAATCCATCCTCTGCATCTACTCAGAATCCACTTAAGTTTATGTATTTGGATTTCTCATCTATTGCCACTCAACTTCTTGATTTCATCACTCCTACACTCAAGAAGCTCTTGGATTCATCTTTGGATGTTGTTTTGTCTTCTATCTCAGAACTCTCTTCTAAGATTGCTTCATCCCATTTTGTCCCTTATTCTGGGGCCTAGAATTAGTTTTCCTTGGATCTAAGTAGGGGGGATGTTTGATGAAGAAGCTCCAAATGAAGAAGCTCCAGTTGCAGCAGCCGATTTTGTTGAAGTTTCTGATTCAGAAATGACTGAAGTCATCTCAGTGTAAGCTGGTCTAGCTCACTGTAGAAATTTTGTGACCGTTGAGGATGAGTTTTCATATCCTCTAGAAGTTATTACTATTGATCATTTCATCATTAATCCCACAGTTAATATATATTTTTTGCTATCAGATTTTGATTTACTGCATAGTCATATTACTAGCTTACCAGCTTTTGGAGAGGATCTCTCTAAAGCAATAGTTTGTTACTCTGCTCCTATTAATACCTCAGCTTTAGAATAGCTTCTCGGAGATGTTTATACCAGTTTTGATCTAGTCTCACAAACTACAAAAATTGATGATATAATGAATATTTTTGAGCAGGCTTATTCCCCTCCTAAATGGGATGAATCTCTCATGCCTAATTTGGATGATCTGCTTAAAAAAGATATGAAAGAGGTAGATAAACTATATAAACCAATTGATGAATTATATGAATAGGCAGAGGTGCAGTCTGATGATCATACAGATTCTGATGAATCAGAAAATTTTATTTCTAAGAAAAGGAAAACCATGAAAAAATCTCAAGCCAAGGTTGCTCCTCAAACTTCTTCTACTGCTGATATCTCTTACTATATTTTGCATGGGATAACTCTTACTGCAGACCATCCAAATTGGATGAGTATTCTAAGAATGAGTAGAAAATAAGGAAGAAAATGAAAAGGTTTCATTCAGTCTTGGAGAGGTTCTCCTCCTCCTCCAGCAGGAGGATCTACAAGTATTTTACCTTCTTCTCAGAGGTCTATCTCTCATTATTCTAGAACAACTCATTTCAGTCAAGACATACCTACAAGGTCTGAGAATTATGGCAGTCAGAGCAGTCAACTATATTCTAGCCAAGACAGGCCAGCCTCTCCTGTGATTGAACCAGAGTTAGATCATGTATACAGAATGGCTAGGTTCAAGGAACAACTTGCACTTTCTCAGATAAAGATGTCAAGAACTGAAGGTAAGGATACCTCTCAGTTTACTACTATGACTTCTTACAAACAACGGGAATTGGACAAATATCAGAAGAGAAGCTTGTTTAATGATAATGAATATATGAGCTTGCATCCAGAAGTTGTTGTTCCTACAGTCTCTTTCCAGAAGATTATTGGTTCTCAAGATCTAAAGCTGAGCAAAAGGGAGTCAGATGATCCAACAAGGAAAATGATTTTTACCAAATCTTCTTCAGATCCTTCATCTGATGCACCTCAGAAGGATTCCCAATTTTGATTATGTTTTTGAACCTTGTTGTTACTTTCCCAAAACATTTTATATATCTGCTAAAAATTTATATTTATGCCAGATAATTATCTATGTTTTGTGTTTTTCTTGTTTGATAGTATCCTCACCCAAACAGTGGGAGATTGTTAGAACTCCTCATTACTGATTTGGGCTAGGATTACTATTTTTTGATTAAGATTTGTATTTTAACCAAACTTGTATAGACTAGGGTCATATTTTATTTCCAGAGATGTTATTTTTGAAGGTATTCTAGAGATGCTCAGTTCGACGAACTCTGAACTCAGTTCGACGAACTCAGATCTCAACTCAGAGCTCAGTTTAACGAACTCAGAGCTCAGCTCGACGGATGTAAAAGTTCAGTTCGACGAAATCCAAGCTCAGTTCGACAAAATTCTTACTGAGTTCGACGATCAGGCAGTTTCTATATTATAGAAGGCAGAATAATTTCAAGTGCTTGATAACTGAAACTCTGATATTTAATGCTAAATATTCTAACGAAAATAGTTGTTTGAGACAGCATTAAATATGGATTTATCACAGAGGTTTTAAATCTAATTAATTCCAAGATAGTTACAATTCTCAAGGGATTCTTCAGACGTTTCAAGGATCATTATTTCAAATAGACACATCAGTTGAATTCTTCCCTAACAGTTTATATATATAGAAGATTGCTGCTTCACCAGGGACTGATACACAGATACATAGAGATATACATATACATACATTCTGCTTCAGACTCTTCTGTAGACACATCTTTAATCTGAGACACATCCTGATACAAATCTGTATGAAATATCTACTGGAGAGTAAAAGCATACAAGAAGTCCTACACCCTGAAAAAAAGTCTCCTCTCTTCATCTCAATCTCTATTCAAATCAGGGTGAGCTTTTTGCAACATCATCGACTAAGTCTTCTCAGAGATACTTGACAGAGAAGACAACATCTAACTCCTTTAGTTTATTTTTAAACTGTGTATAGGGTTCTAACTCCCTTCAAAAGTTAACACTTGGTTCATAAGTCACCTGATCAAAAGAATTAAATTTGGTTTTTGGGTACCTGGTCAAAAGCATAAAGGGTTGCTAGATCTCCCTTAGAAAATAGATCTTCTGGTGATAGGGCACTTGAGCAAAACCTGTAGTGGATTCCTACCAGGGTAGTAGAAGAGTAGACGTACCCAGATTTATTGGGGAATTACTATAAAATACTTGTGTCGTCGGTGATTGTTACTTTTTATTTGTGTGTTGTGTATATTATCTATATATATATATATATATATATATATATATATATATATATATATATATATATATATATATATATATATATATCACTATTTTTAAAACTGTTATAAAAAATAAATTAAAGTTTTTAAAATACTCTATTCACCCCCCCCCCCCCTAGAGTAAATTTAGATCTATCTCTTTCACTTTCAAAGAAGAAAAATTAATTCTCTTTGCATATTCAACAACAATCTAACAATTGACTGATTGATGGAAGAAATTCAATTGCAGATGATAATCTTCCAAACTTTCTCCATCGAAATCAATTTATCACGATCTGATTAAAAATTTCTTGATCATCTATAGTTGGAGAATGATGTATGAATTCAATAATAATTCATCATGCTTTTAATTCTCTGTTGTATCTCATCCTATATATATAAGTCGACATCATCTAACATCTCCAAGATTCTGTTTTGTAAACCCCTTCTTGAATTAAATATGATTAAAGCCTCAAAAAGAATCTTGTTAAGAAATTCAGTCGACGTTACGTCGAGTTCTAATAGAAGCAACATTGAATTTTAACTATCTGTAAGAATAACTCTGTAATCGACGTTCCGTCAATATCATGTCGAAGTATGCGTCGATATAATCTTTTGAATGTCGTCAACTTATCAAATTTAGTTGCTCTGACTTTAATTCGAAGTAGAATCGAATTCCAGTTGAAGTTGCTTCGACTTCTAATCGACAGATGTTGTCAATTCTCGACTTTTCTCTTAAATTCAATATGTCCTTTTGTTCATTATACCAATGACATCCTAGGACTTCTAAGACCAAATTACCTTCACTATATATCATGGCTAATAAATCTAGGATGTAAAATCACTTAAAATAATTTGTTAAGGTAAATCGTAAGGGTTTTTCCCAACATAAATTACCGACACCAATTCTCTTTGAGAATGTCCTATCAATTTCGGCTAGAGGTGATAATATCACTTGATAGGTGAAATAGGAACATTGGAGTTTAAACCTTAAGTAGCTACTCCTGCATTAGACTCTTACCTTAGTCGCTTGGGTATCCTTGTACCTTAACCAATCTATACCAAAGGTTGATTTTAGTCTAGGATATGCCATGAAATCATCTTAGTAAGTCAAATCAAGGTGGTGTCCTAGTTAGGTTGACCTAATCTTAATGATTAATGGAATATTTTTTGTGATTTCATACATGTGCACAGGATAGCTTCTGATGTATAGTTTGTCCTCAAACTAAGCTCGTGTGGGGTGGCCAAGTATTTTGTGGACTTCTTTATCTTATAATCTTTTTTTTCAAGTGATACCAGTTTAGGATATTGACCCAAGTCAAACCTAAGTCAAACTTATGTCAAAACTATGTGAAATTGAACTATATTAGTCAATTAGCCCAATTGGAGCCTCACCATGACCCAATCAACATTGGGTGGTGTCATAGGACTCATGACCATCAAGTCAGCCCACTCCTCAATTTGACCAAGTCAATCTTAAAGTCAAGCTTGGTCAAACATTGGCCTAAAGGAGAAATTAAGAGCTCAAGACAATTCCAAATGGGCTAAGGACTTAGCCCAAGCCCATTTTGTAGCCCACAAGCCAAAAGACCCCCCCCCCCCCTCCCCCCATGCCCACAAAAATCAGGAGGTGGTAGCATGCAATGGGGAAAATTGGGAAATTCCCCAATTTTGAATATGGCCAAGAGAGAAATGTGAATGGAGGCCACATGGCACCTCCATTCCTTCTCTCAGGCTCAACACTAAGCTCCCCCATAACTCCCACAGTCGATTACAACAAGCTCCATGCCACTTGAAGCCAAGGATAAACATTCAACGTAAGAGGTCGGCCACTCCATAAAGACACCTCTTATTTAAGCCACTCTCAGCCAAATACAGTTTGTCCATTAGCTTCAAAGAGCAAAGAGGAGTCGGCCTAGTGTTTTACAGTGAGGGAATTGGTGGAGAAACTAGAGATTGTCAAAGAGCTTGGAGGTGGTGGTCGGTAATGGCTCACTGGTGAAATACACAAAGTCGAGCCCAATTATAGTGTTTCCTCCCAACTCCTGCAGTGCTAGCTATCTAGATTAATTAGGAGTGTTATCGGTCTCAATTTAGCCCGATTCCATGTGAGCAAAGAGGGATTTTTTCGAGCATTTCTTCTTGCTCGGGTTTGCAGGAGAAGTCGTCTCCAGCAGTCATCTCTCCGCCAAACGATAGCCACAACATAAACAGAGGTGGTGGCGGTCGGCAGTAGAGGCCAAGCAGTGGCCGAGAAAATGGGATGGAAGATGGCCTAGGTTGGGCTTATTTATATATTTCCTTTATTAAATGTGTGATATGAATCTAAATTAACGATCAAACTATATATCCAATGTTCTCCAAAAATCCTACAACTTTTAGGGGTTGATATAAATGATGTTCTACTGATATGTTCTAATTTTAATTTAATTTCCATGTGATTTTGATAGTCTATTCACTACATCATTATTTTGCTAAACGCAGACCATCACACAAAATGAACTAGTTATAATCTTAAGATGTAAGTATCAAGTACTTTGGTTAAATGATCTAAAATTAATTCCATAGGTTTATAATATCATAAATAGTGAATGATCAGAGAATCATCAATTTTCTAATAATTTGGTCATAAATAAAATTCCCTAAATATGTGACACATGTCAATTTACACATGATGTTCTAATTCTAGATGTCCAAATGTTTCAAATAAAATACCAATGGCATATAATGGTAAAACAATGTGTTCCAACAGAGTTTCATAATTTTTCATAAACTATTGGTCAATAATTTACAGAAGTAAATATTATTTTTAAAGTGTAACTTTTTAAAGGAAGTACTTAAATTAATAATCCAAAAATTTCAAGAAAATTTTTGTAGGTTCATAATGCTATAAAAAGTGCCTATCTAGAGATTTAGAATTTTCCAAGATATATTGTTCACAATAATTTCATAAGTACATAAGTGTGACAAATGTAATTCTTGATATTTCTCAAGGTAAATTGTTCCCCAAAATTCTAATTAATTTACCAGAGATGTATTATGACCTAATAAGGCATGTGACAGAAAATTAGATTTTTCATAAGTTTTATGGTCATTTTTTACTTCATTAATTTAATTGTCATAATTATAATTAATTAAATACCTAGGTTTTTTAACTCAAAATCCTAATTTCACCAGAGATAATACCTTTCATTGTAACATGTGCAAGACCAAAATATTATTGACATGCAACTGGCCATTTGTGATAAAATCACAAAATACATATTTGTGTTATATGCACACCAATTTCCTAATAAAATATTTTCATGCAAGTGGAATACATCCACATGCAGAGGTCCAAATGGTCTCAACTTTTCATGTACATGATAAATCAAATTTATATCAAGACCAATGGCGGATCCAATTTAGGGCGAGAAGGGGAGCCCCCACCCCCACCCCCGTCAATGTTTTCTTCAAACCCGAATACTAACTTTAGACGGCGTTTTTTATAAAAACTGAGGTCTAAAGTGTTAAAAAAATGTTGTTTTAAAAAACAAAAAATATAATACTTTAGGCATCAATTTTTATAAAGCAATTCACTCAACGCTAGATGCCAAAAAGTGTTGAGTTAGTTGTGTACAGTTAAAGCCATGAAGTCTGCAAAACAATTTTATGGCCAAGTTCACAGGCATTGAGTGATGACAGCTCACTCAACACCATCGTCGAGTATAGCTGAGTATGTCAAAGCCTCGACATTAGTGTGTTGAATATTCGACAGTCCAAAAGCATCGAGTGAACACTGTTCACTCGACGCCAAAGCAGAAGGCGTCGTGTGATGATAACGCCTAAGAAGAAAGATGACAGAAAGCGACCAAGTACAAAAGCGTTGAGTGATGAAGCTTCACTCGACGCTCTCAACGCCAGACAGCAAAAGCGTTGAGTCATGCTGCTACAGTCAAAGCCTAAGAAGAAGATAGAAATCGACCATGTCCAGAAGCGTTGAGTGAAGCAAGTTCACTCAACGCCTAATAAAGAAGACAGACAAATGCAGAAAGCATTGAGTGAGGCAAGCTCACTCAACGCCTTCAGACAGGTGAAGGAATGGCCAAGTCCAGAGGCGTTGAGTGAGGAAGGCTCACTCAACGCTCTCAACGCCTAGAGATAGAATGATGAGCCAAGTCAGAAAGCGTTGAGTGATGAAGGCTCACTCAACGCTCTCGGTGCCTAAGATGCAGAATGGTTCAGAAAGTTGACTAAGGGTTTTGGCGTTGAGTGAAGCTTGTTCACTCAACGCCTGAGGAAGCAAAATATGGCCAAGTCCTGAATCGTTAAGTGAAGCTTGTTCACTCAACGCACTCAACGCCTGGAGTGGATCTGATAAATTGGCTAAGTCCATAACTGATGACGTCAGCCAAATTCAACAAAAGTCAACATAGTTCAAATAAGTTGAGGGAAAGCTACAGAACACGACAAATAGCGTCAGCGCTCTACTATACGTCTTCTTCAGTTAAAGCAAGTTGCAGCTGTCAACTGCAGGTGGTCCACAATGCTTCTTGGAGCCGTTAATCAGCGGAAGATAAAAGGGACAGCTTCAGAAGGAAGAAAAGAATTTTTAGGGTTGCGTTTTTCTTTTCACAAAGTGCGGCTGGACTTCATATTCCTCATCATTGCTTCCGAGTCAAAAGATTGAAGTTAATCCAGCTGAAATAAAAGTTCATTCCAGATAGTTGTAGCAAATTCATCTACTACGGCAAGTTCAGATTAGCTTCTGATAAAGAAAGAGAAGAAGAGTCTTCAGTTTTCTGCAGATTCAAGTTAGCTGTTTGAAGAACTCAAGATCAGTCAAGTCTTCAGTCTTCTACAGCAAGTTCAGAAACATATTTCTGAGATACTTCCAACAGAGGCGGCCATTTATTGAAGATCATCTTTTTTGTTACTGTTAAGAAAGTTGGAGCTGTGATAACTCAGCTCATGAAGCAGACACTGAGAAATATCTCTGTTTCAAATTAACACAAATCAATTTCATTTTTGAAGGATCCATTTGGATCTAAGTTGTAAGGCATTTTTGCCTGAGGTAGGGTAGATTTGCCTGAGTGTAGGATCCAGTTTTGGATCTGAGTGTAGGACCTTTGGGTCTGAGGTAGGATCCTGTATAGATCTGAACTGTAGGGCTTTTGAGCCTGAGTTAGGGTAGTTTTGCCTAAGCTATAGGAGAGTCATACTCTCTGAGTGTAGCACCTTTGGGTCTGAGTGTAGGATCCAGATTTGGATCTGAGGTAGTGTCTTGTGCCTGAGCTGTAGGAGAGTCATTCTCTCTGAGGTAGGTCTATCCTCCATAGCCTGAGTTGTAGGACTTGGATTCAAGTCTGAGATAGGTGATCATTAGATCACTGAGTTGTAGGAGCAAGTTTGCTCTGAGTTAGGGCTTTGTGCCTGAGTTGTAAGTCTTGGAGGAGACTAAGAGATCCTGCGGGATCTGAGGTGTAAGCTCTTTAGAGTTGAGTTTTTTGGATAAGTGCTTTGTCTAAGTGGAAGTTATAAAGGTGTGAGGAAAGTGAATGTACCCATAATCTGGGAAACCACTATAAAATCTGTGTGTGCTTTTGTGATTTATCTTGAAAGATTTAATCTACTAACTAACTACACACCAGGTTAATAAAACTAATAAAAAACCAGAAAACCTAATCACCCCCACCCCTCCTCTAGGTTGTTAGCTACCATGAAAACAAAGACTTTCAAGTGGTATCAGAGGTAGGTTGCTCAAAAAAGATTTAACAGTCTGAGTGATCTCCAAGGGTAGCTACAGTTCTGTACTTATGGGTTCTAGAGAGAACCATAAGGAGCTAGGTTCCATGAAACTCTCCATCTATAGAAAGGAGAGTTTTGGAATCTGGAAAGAGATGGTCAGGCTATTTATGGAAGCCTATGACCCAAGGATCTTTATGACAGTCAAGGAGGGACCTTTCATCCCTATGAAGGTTTCAGTTCTGGATGCCAATGTCTAGACACCTAAGACATATTCAGAGATGATTAAGGATGAAGTCATCTTGGCTACATTGGACAAGAGGGCATAGAACATCATTGTCAGTATCATAGATGATTCAACCTTCCAGAATTTGGTTCACTGCAAGACCTCCAAAGAGACGTGGGACACTCTTATGATCTACATGAAGGGTACTGAAGAGGTAAGAGATTATAGGATGCTCATGCTCAACCAGTAGTATGAGGCTTTCAGGAAATCCCAGAAAGAGAACATAACTACTTGCTATGAAAGATTTTTCAGGATTATAAATGAACTAAGGACCTATGGGAGGGTCTTCAGTCATTATGAGATTAATGACAAGTTCCTAAGGTCTCTCACTAGAGACTTGGATACTAAGATATGTGTCATAAGAGAGGTGGTCAAGCTTGCTTATACTCCTCCCGAAACATTGTTTGGAAAGTTGCTCTCTTATGAGATGCAGCTGGCTGCCAGGAAAGAGGAGGAGGCCTCCAGCAGATCCCGAGCCAAGGAAATGTCCTTGGCCTTCAGAGCAGATAGCACCAGGAAGAGTAAGGAGAGGATTCCCTCTACTCCAAGGAGGTCAGCTGAGTCAGACAGCTCAGATTCAGATACATCAGACTGCAGCATGTCTGATGAGGACTTTGCGGTCTTCTCCAGTATTTTCAGAAGCTGATGAAGAAGAAACAGTGGAAGAGCAGACCTTCCACCTCTTCTCATCACAGGAAGAATCACTCCAAGACTGACAGGTATGATTCAAAACCTAGTAAACATATTTCATCTAAAGTTGTTTGCTACTGTTGTAGCAAACCTGGGTATGTTATAGCTGACTGCCCAATCAAGAGAAAGCAGGCTGGTGAGAAGAAACATCACCAGCACAAGGGGATGAAGGAGAAGTACTTCATTACAAAGAAGGAGAAGAGCTGGATAGACTCATCATCATCAGAGTCTGAAGAAGAAGAAGCCTATATTGGGTTGGTTGTTGCTGCTACTGAACAAGAAACTGTAACAGCAGATGAAGATTATCCTGCTGCCAGGATAGGTATCAGGACCCACTGTCACACTCAGACAGTAACTCAGAGGAGGATGAGGATGAAGAAAATGCCTACAAGCTATAGCTGTTATGGGCTCATGGCAATGACTAATGAGGAATCCAGCCAGGATCAGCCTGGACAAAGCAAGGTAAATTCACTATCTCGCTCTTCTTCTGAGTCTGGGTATGAGACTAGTCCCTGTACAGAAGCTTCTTCATCCAGGGGTGAAGATGATTCTAAATCAGAAGGAGATATCAATCAATTGATTGACAGATATGGAGAACTTCTGCATGCCTTTGAGAAGTGCAACTTGTCTAAAAAGCAAGTTGTGGAGATTGTCTCTCTCGATGTTGAAACTGAAAACTCGGTCTCTTGTGACGTTCACACTTGGGGAAAGGGTGATCGCACACCTACTTCTCTCCTGCAAGTCAAATGGCAAAAAGAAATGGGAACTGACCCAAGGGCTCGGCGTGGAGGTCTCACCACACACCCGGAAGATCTTAGAGCGCTTCCCCTCCTTAGCCAAAGGCCGAGCTAAGGCTACCTCAGAAAGCACAAGAAGATCTGAACACTCGTAAGTCTGCCTTTTGAGGTGCTCCTTAAGTCCTGTTTATAGTTTTCTGAAGACGGCCTGCAAATAGTCAACCTCCACTGTTTTGTACAGCTATGTGCAGCCCAACTGGGTCTGCCAACAGCACAACTCCGATGTTCTAACAAGCTATTCGCACCCCTAGCAAGGGCACCCAGGTAATTCTACCTATGGGCCCCACTGGTCAGGTTCTAAGGATCTGGAGGTCGGCACGCCACAACTCTCCACCTCGCTAAGGCGGACGCAACCCGGCTCCCGCAGCTCGCCTTCCCTCCTTGGGCGAGCGCGAGCCAGGTCGCCGTAGCCTGCCGACCCTCGCTCTGAGGCGGGCTAGCGGCCAGGTCGCCTATGGGAGAGCGGGCTGGCTGGTCTGGGACTGTTACTACAGAAGGAATTCCAGAGGCATTGATCTTACGGTGCTTAGTTTGACGAACCCATGATTCTAACTCACAAGGTCAGCTCGAAGGAGGCCGAGCACCGCTCGACGAACGGCGAGCTCCATTCGACGAACACCGGGCGGACGCGGGCTGGGTAGGCCAGCTCGTGCAGCTTGTGTGCCTAGATTTGGCGGGAGAGGGATGGCTGTTCTGAGTTCGCCCGCATGTTGTTCTGGCGCGGACAGGTCTTCTTGGTCCGCTCTCCTTGTCTGGTGGACCCACTCGGCGAACACGGGGTTGTACACAATCCCCGCTGTTTTTGAGCTTGACCAAGCTCGGAAAGAATCATCCAACCCACGTGTTTGGTGAGTGTTTTGCTTAGCTGGAAGGAATCATTTGGTGGCTTCCACCCTCACGCTATAAATACGTCATCGGACCCTTTGGAGAAATCCCTCCTTCTTTTAGCCTTCTCTGTGAGTTGCAGTTGCACGATGCCTGTGTCCGAGGAGATACGAGCTCGGCTAGCGGCAGCAAGGGAGGGGACTAGGGTTGAGGCTTTCGAGGCCGCCCTGTGGTTGGAGCGCAGATCGCCCGGCCCCCTCTTCCGACCAGTGAAAGGGAAAATTGTCAGGCGATCTCCAGCAAATGACCTCCCAGGATGCAGCTCGACGGCCGGCGCCGAGGTTGCCCATGAGGTAAGCAAGCATCCCATTTGATTTGCCGCTTTTGCCTCTGACTTCTCTTTTTGCATGTTCCGCCTCGCCAGGATGGAGGCGATGGAGGGGAACGGGGTCATTCCCTCCCGCTGTAAACTGAGCGGGCCGCCGGCCCTTCGGGCCAGAGGCCCCCTCCTCCGGAGATTTCCTGGTCGCCAATTCCCCCTGGGCTGGGGAAATCCTTCGCAGTTCTTAAGGGAGGACTTTTCCAGGGCCGACCGGGCTCCTCTCGGACATCAGCTGGTGCGGGCGACGTACCGACACCCGGTGAGCTCGTACTTGTGCCTGCTTGTTATCGCTCATTCCCTCTGACACCTCCCCCCCCCCCCCCCCGTGCAGGTTTCAACGCGATCTCCTCCTCTAATGTTGAAATGAGCGAGGGATAATCGCCTCCCCCTGATACAGATCACATTTCAGAGTATTTGGGCGACCCGGCGGATGCGGAGGGGACGAAGAGGCAGGTGATGCAGCTGTTTTAGAAACACACACTACTACTTCAGGAGGTCTTCAACAGGGTTGACAAGGACAAGGCCGAAGTGGAGGAGCGGCTTGCAGTCCTGGAGGGAGCGAGGCGCCCAGCTGACGGAGACGGGATTACTTCTCCCGGGGTGCACATAACGCGGGACGAGGAGCAGATCAGGCACGCTACGGAGCAAGTCGGCCTGGCCCAGCAGGAGCTGGTGGCGGTTCGCGAGTATCACTATCCTTGCGTGCCCCCCCCCCCCCCCCGATCTAGGACTCGAGGGCGGGGCAAGTGGAAATGGATCTGGTATTGAGCCACCCACCCCTTCCTCGCAACCGATCGTCGGGCCAGGACCGCATCTGCATCCTAGACCAGCTCATTTAGTAGGGTTATCTAAGAACATTTTTTTTAATGTCTGTAATAATCTGAGACGTCTCTCGCCCGCCAATGGGCTTAATGCTCGTTCTCTGTTGCTTTTATTGTGTTGTCGTTTAGTTCTCTGGGGGGATGTGGATGAAGCGTTTTTGCTCGCCTACCACTTCATTAAGCGGGCGCGAGATTGTTGAATCGGCTCTCCCAACCCGCCTATTTAATCTTGGCGGGAGCAGGCCGAAAGCTCACAGATTGCGAGTCTGCTTGGCTCGCCTACTATTCCAGGCGGGCGTGAGTCACAGCTCGCTCGGCTCTCAGGCGGGTGCGAGTCGCAGCTCTCGGGAGGGCGGGGGGAACGCAGCTCGTTGTCGAATAGTCTTTGCGGCACTCCGGCGAGCTGGTATAAATCTGCGGTGGGCGCGGAATTCGAAGCGTCGCGGCGTATTCTGCGATCCACACTTTCCCACCAGAGGAACATTTTCCCGCCCTTTTTCTTTCTATAAATAGGCCCTGCCGACCCTTTCTCACCCACCGTGTTTAAGATTTCCCCTTCTCCCTTGCTTCCTACGACCCTCGACTCGTTCGCCACCTGTGAGAACAACTTTGTCCCGATCATCAAACTTCCTGCGAGATGGGTGGGGGTAGCGGCGATGCGGATGGGCGGAGCAAGTGTGCCAAGACTTTCTCTGAGCATGACTTTCCCCCCGCCGCCATTTATGAAGGCAAATTCTTCGACGCTATAGGCGTCTATGTTCCGCCAGGTTTCATGGCGAGGCGACCTGGAGAGGGGGAAAAGAAAAACGACCTCTCTGGAGGGGAGCTCGCCATCCCCTTGGAGCACTTCGAGGCGGGCCTTCGGATTCCACTATGCCCGAAGGATCGCTAGATATTGAAATACTTTGGGGTCGTCCCAGGCCAGATGACCCTAAATTCCATAGCTGTTATGGTCGGATTCGCCTGCTTCCTGCGGGAAGAGCGGGTTGAGTCCAGCCTCGCGGTTTTCCACAAGCTGTTCTCTTTCCGTGCGAACAAGAACAGGACCGCCTACTTCTCCAGCGGCCATGTCAAGGTGCGGGAGACCGTCAATAAGAGCCATAATTGGCTCAAGAAATTCGTGTTCGTCAAGGGGGACTTCGGCAACGTCCCCTTCTCGCTGGTACAGCTCAGTGAGGCGAGCTACCGCCCCCGTAGCCTGGGTGGCCATGAAGCGGAGCTGTGCGGGTTCTTCGTCGAGAAGAACTTTGAGGTCGCCTGATGCGCTCTCGGCAAGTGTGCCGATCGCTGTCAAGTAATAAAAGTGAGGAGTTTAATCCCAGGATATCGATCTCTCGAGGAGTGCAAGTAGGGAGAGTGGTTTTGCTATTGGAAAAGTGATTGCAAGTGTTAACGTGGCAAAGGGGGTTTAGTTTTGGTTTCCTAAGCTTAATGCTAATAAAACTAATGCGGGTCGCCGTCACCGCGTCGCTTGGGCGGATTACTACGGAGAGTAGTATGGACGATGGACGAAACAGCGAGAGTCGCAATCACCTCATCGCAATGCATGCTCGTAGCAAGCGCTAGAACGGCTCGATCGCTACAAGCACAGTAAAAACGGAAGCTTAACAACACAAGCAATGATTAAGACATAACAACATATTTACATGTTGAAACATTAAGCAAAACATTGTTCTCAAGCAACAATCCCACAATCACAAGTTCAGAATGAAGTAACTACAAGAAGAGGTGGAGAAATACACCCGAGCGCACGAAGGCTTTCCGAGATTCATGGCCGGATTCAAGGGTTGTCAATCCTTGTCCGAGCTCGGTCTTCGGATGTCGTCCGGGATCCAGAAGGGCTGTCACCTCCTCCCTATAACCCGTCTTCTTCGTGTTTGATCGTTGGGCTAGTTCTGACCGAAGAACTCCGCAAGTGCAGCAACAATGAGCTCGGATGGTAGCTTGGAGGTCGGAGAAGATGAAGGTGGCCGGAGACGCAACTATTGCCAGCTTTCTGGAGAGAAATGGTGGTCGGATCAACTCTCCAAGGAGGAGAGAGAAAATGGCTGATGGAGGCGAGTTTTCCCGCTCGGAGGAGCGAAAATGGCGGGGGAAGCGGAGCTGGATCGAAACACCTCCCAAGAAGAAGAAATCTACGCTTTAAATAGAAGCAGGTCAGAAAAATAGACACGCACGGTTCGGCGCATGACCGTGCGCAAACCGTGCGATATTAACTTCCAGATCAAGCTTGCGGAAGGAGAAGCGTTGACCTGTGCGTTTTCCTTCGTGCACGGGCAGTTCCGCCCGTGCGTGAAGGACATCGCACGGGTAGCAACAGAGAGCTGGAATACAGGGACACATAGGAGAACCATGCGTTTTACTCGCGCACGAGCGCTTCCGCCCGTGCGTGAACAAATCGCATGATTAACCACAGAAGGCACAAATAAGAAAGCTACAGGAAAACCGTGCGTTTCCTTCGCGCACGGTTTCGAAGAAACTGTGTGTCAACCGTACGTGAGGATCATCGAACTCAGCTCGACGAAATTCGTCGAGCTCGGCTCGACATTCTTCCAGCTGACAAAAACGCACGATCCAGCGCAAACCGTGCGTGAAAGAAATGCACGACCGTGCATTTTCCTTAAGACAGATTTCCTGCCTTTGGGAAAAACGCACCGCCTGCACAACAAAACCAAAACTGGAGCCCAAGCTCCCAGCAACAAATACTGCAAAGAAAGCAGCAGGAAAGAGCCACGGGGAGCACCATGTGCATACCCCCAATAACAGAATGTGCAATTGCACACCCTCGGGTCAAAACAGTGCACAAAATGTTCCATGACCGAACGATGCAAATATAACTGATATCCTGTTGAAATGCAATGCACAAGTGAGAAAATCAGCCTAGATGAGTCCGAAAAACCCTATAAATAACGGACTCATCACACCACCAGATTTAAACATTTGCTCGTCCCGAGAAAATCATACCTCCATGGACTAGAAAATAGCTAGCTGGCTTAGAGATTTCAAAAATAAGGAAAAGTGAGAAATCGAAAACAGCATGGGTATAAAAATATAATAGATACACTTTTTAATTATGCTACGAAATTTATAAATTTCGACAAGTGTAAATAAGTATTGTAACTACACAAAAATAAAATTGTGTAGGAAGAAAGTAGGCAGGCCACTAATTTGAGCATTGCCAAAGACCGGGGCTCGGGACCACCTCCAAAGGAATCCACCAATGTCGGGGACGATATGCTTGCCTGTTCACACTCTCTCCACAGCACTAGTTTGACTTGAGCGCGAATCCGTAGGACTTTAGGAAGATAATGGGGCTTAGTCATATACGTAGTTAAGGATGCAAAAGGTAAACAATGGCTACGTGCAACCCAAATGAGCTCATAAAAAAATCCTCTCGCCAATCAATACATACAGGTGCTCCACACCACCAGACTTGGACTTGACATACGGGTGTGTGCACCACCTACCAGCACAAAATCTCAAATGGAGTTTTCATTTAAAATTTTTCTTCTTTCATATCAAACTACTTTCTTTTTCTCTTTTTCAAAAAAATTTTATATCACATTCAGGCACATAATCATGAAATCTGCACCTCACTAACACAAAACAGCACCTCAGCAACATCACCAAATGTAAGAAGTGATATACTAATAGCTCGAGCTAGGGGCGTGCTACTAGGATAGGCATTTAGGCTTTGGTGATCACAGAGTGGGGCTGAATCAACAGGAGGGGTAGGCTCAAAATAGGCTAACAAGGATTACGTTAGGACTGGGTGCAAGGCTCAACCGGGCCAAAATGATGGGCTACATCACACTCACGCTTGACTAACCATGCACCAAAACTTCGAGAGTAGCTTGGGGCAAGTTCTTAGCCACCGAAAAAGACAACCCTTCCTCCCAACTCAAGCAATACGAGGCTATTGAACTCCCACACACAATCCTACACCACCGTTTGATTCACAATCGGATTCACAACTAGAGTACCGTAAACAAAATCTACGCTAATAGAAAAATAGAAACTATAAGCATATAAAGAATTTTAATCTACACAGACTCTAAGTGATCATGAATGCACGCCTAGGAATACTCTTGGAGTCAACATTTTAGTCCATCACGCAATCCTAAACCAACACAGCATTCTTTATTCTACGCACAAGTGATAAACAAGCTCGGCGCGTGCAAGTGCTTAGGTAAACGCTCTCAAGTGGGTGCTGTGAGTGCAAAGCAAATGCAAATGATATAACAATAAAAGTTTCTAGTATGCGAGTGGAATGTGCATGTGAGCGGATAACAACTCGAGTCTCTCCCCCACCAAACGTAAACCATGCAACCTATCATAAGATTCGCAATAAAAACAATGAAATATAAGTCGGGGGAGAGGTTACCACATGCTCAGCCAATGAGCATACCAGAAGATTGGCGTTAAAGCATGAAGCCAAACCTGCGAAAATATTTAGCTCCTCCGCCATGCCAAAGAAAGGTCACCTACAAAATAGCTTAAACAACAAAAAAATGTATACAAAGCCATAACAAAAATAAGCTATGCAATACTCGCGAGTTTGCACTAAGCACAATATCACATCACATATATCAAATGAAACTAAACACAATAGCACAAGAAAGACAGACAATGCAAACAAAATAATTAAAAACCACCCTGAGGACGATACCCCAGCTGAATAGAGTAATGTATACAAATAGTCAAAATAACCAAAATACAAATATGAAGCAAAAACTACAAATAATCCCAACCGAGAAGAGCAGCAGCAATCACTCCGGCTGATCAAAGAAGGGCGGAGGTGGAGTACGGGCACGAGAATTCGAAGCTCGAGCAGGGTCAGCAGGGGGCACCTGAAGAAAGTCAACAATGCGCGTCGTCATGCCATGCTGCATGCGCAACAGTTCCTCCATCTGCATATGCCGAGTGTAGAAGTCGGGATAATCCTCCGTGATACTCCTACGATGCAAGGCATGGGCAAAAGAAGGCGATGGGCCCAATGGCATGGTATGGACAGGAACGACATCGTCGGACCGGCGGGACTCTGAATAGGATCCCGCATCTGCAGAAGAAGCCCTAGCTGGTTGCTCACGCTCCACAGTACGAATGACGTAACGCCACGAACCGCCAGAAGAGACACGACGCACCAATCTGAAGGCGGTCATCATGGTCGCAGAAATAAAATCGCCATGAGAAACTGGAGTCATGGCGGGCAAAGTGTCAAAAACTCCTAATCCCTTGGCGATTCGCGTAATAAAATGGGAACCACTGATGGCCTTCAGAGGCACGTACGTGGCCTGGTGAAGGAAGTAATCAGTAAGAATGCGGCCTAGGTGGAGAGGGACGTCATGATGCATGTTTTAAAGGTCGAGCAGATCCGACCACCCTGCTACGTTCTGACTCATTGGGCGGGCGTTAATGATGTGCCCGGTCAAGTGCTGAACATAGCGGAGCGCGGGATAGATGATCTGGGACGACTTGGCAGAACGCGCTTCGTACTGCTGTGGCAATCTGGTGATCTCCTGTCAGAATGCGTGGGGAGAAGCGTCGGTTGGGAACTCAAAGGGTCGGGCAAGAACGTCTGATTCTGTGAGTTCATCAATCGCGTATATCCCCGCATAAACGGCAAGCATGCCCACACTAAAAGTGTATTGGCGCAAGTTCATCCGAAATGCCACCGTAGTGGACTCACTGGTGGCTGCGTCACGTCGTTCCAAAATGCGGAAGGTGGAGAGGAATTCGAGCGTGAGTTCGTGGAATCCCGTCTCCACAATGGAGAAGAGCTGACGCCACGAACCCACGTCGAGTAATCGATCCACCTATAGGTTTAGACCGACGGCCGCAAGCTCCCTGTCCGAAACAAAACGAAAACCCAAAAAGGGTTTTTGGACCAAGCGTTCATACCTAGTGACCATTTCAGGTCTCCCAAAACGGAGCATCCGCTCTACGTCTTCAACGTTCACCGGAGCAATCGGAGCATCTTCCGGCTCCGCCGGAACCGAAGCTCGCGAAGAAGATGAAGAGGAACCACCAAAGCTACGCAGCTTGCTAATCACTTTCTTATAACCCATGGCAATGATGAGGAGAGAAAATGGAAGAGAAAGAGAGGAGGAATGGGGGAAGATTTGGAAGAGGAGGACGAGATCTCGCCGGAGCAGGAGTCGAGGCGGACGATTGCGGCAGACGCACGAGAATTAGGGCCAGCGTGCGTCAAAAACGCTCGGCCTGCATTGTTATAAATAAAAACGCACGGTCGTGCGTTTTCGCCGCGCACGTTTTCCCCAACCGTGTGTTTTTGCAAAAATCATACTGATTCACATCATTTTCTCCGGGAAGTCTCGTCCTGTCACAACAGAGAGAAAAACAAAAACAAATGGAACAAATAACCTCCTGAGTGACTCGGCAATCTTCCCAATTAGGCGCAAGCACGCAAAAATCTCGCAAGTAAGCATTAAAGCAAAAATAAGTAAAACGACAAGCAAAGCAATTTTTAAAACAGATAAACAAAAAACTAACTAACTAATCCTACTTCTAGATAAGTACTGGGGTTATTGTCATCCCAGTACGACTTATTTGAAAAATGAAAAGTACTAGCTAATGGGTCTATTAAAAGAAAAGTGCACAGGCAACTGTTCCATTATCCGTTGCGGTAACGGGTACCTATACGGAGATAAAACAGTTACTCATCTACCTAAATAATAATACCTGCCCAACAAAGGTAGAGGAAATAGAAAATAAGAAGAGGAGCGCTGGTCCTCGATCATCTTATCACAAAACATATCCTCGCCTAGCAAGACGTCAACCACAGATGTGTAGGAGGCGATGGCAACGGCATGAACACCAGGCTCATCATCATCTCAGCGTACCCGTGGAGACTCAGCCTACACAGGCTCAGATAAAGAAGGGGGATCAAGTAATAAAAGAGATGAAGAACTAAAATAATCAGGAAATGGGAGAGTGATCACGGTATCACTCTCAACGAGATCCGAGCATAGATCATCGTCGGTATCATACGAGTCGTATCGTGGAGAATCCGAGAACTCGAGGTCCACTGTGGTAAGGGGAACAGCCTCATCCAATAAGGAAGTTCCAACCTCTGCATCGGAAAGAGGATATTCATCATCCCACCGGGGTGCGTAAAAGTGCTCCGAAGATCCACATTCTCCGTCGGAGATAGAAGAATCCTCATCCCACTTCGGCGCAACCTCAGGCACCGAATCATCCAAAAATACGGCTTCATCAGCCGACTCACAAGAAAAAGGAGTAGCAAACTCAGGCAAAAATAAAGGAGGGGCGGAACTGCTCTCGAAATCAAGCACTGAATGAGCAGGCCCCATCGCAAAATAAGTCGTTGGCACCACCTCATCGACCGGAACAATCTCTGCGCCCCATACAGGAGCGCCCATGGATTCCTGATCCTCTTTTTACTGGCTAACACCGGAGTGATCGTCATCACTCAAGTGCAGCTCATAAAAAGGGACCGAGGGACCCATGAAGGATCTGTATGCAGCGAGAGATTCTTCGGATAATCTCAACGGGTAAAGAACGAGCCAGATGAGTGATGTCAGTGTATGGGCCAGGCAACACCCTGGTAGGCCTGTCCACAACAGTCTTCCGCGAACGGGAGGCTGTTGCGCGCATGCCCTCAGAGGGAGAAAGCTCGCACAAGCGAGGGAAATCCTTCACCATGTGGCCTACACCTTGACATAGCAAACATCGAATACAATGCACGACATTCATAACAGCCATGGCGTTGATGTATCGGCGCAAAGTGTCAAGTAGACGGCACTCAGCTACAGAATACATTGCGAACAAAAATAATTGCCGAAAAAGTGCTACCCAGCTAGAATAAAAATAGCACAGAGCTGGTATCTAAACCAAAAATCAGAAGAGGGCAAAAAGAAATAAGCAAAATAAAAATTCTAACAACCAAAGCAAAAAAGAAACATGAAATATACAAATGGAAAAGGGCTTCGATCTACTATCTCCCTCTCCAAAAACTCACTCCCCGGCAACGGCGCCAAAATCTTGATGCGCTCTCGGCAAGTGTGACGATCGCTGTCAAGTAATAAAAGTGAGGAGTTTAATCCCCGGATATCGATCTCTCGAGGAGTGCAAGTAGGGAGAGTGGTTTTGCTATTGGAAAAGTGATTGCACGTGTTAACGTGGCAAAGGGGGTTTAGTTTTGGTTTCCTAAGCTTAATGCTAATAAAACTAATGCGGGTCGCCGTCACCGCGTCACTTGGGCGGATTACTACGGAGAGTAGTATGGACGATGGACGAAACAGCGAGGGTCGCAATCACCTCATCGCAATGCACGCTCGTAGCAAGCGCTAGAACGGCTCGATCGCAACAAGCACAGGAAAAACGGAAGCTTAACAAAACAAGCAATGATTAAGACAACAACATATCTACATGCAGAAATCTTAAGCAAAACATTGTTCTCAAGCAACAATCCCAGCATCACAAGTTCAGAATGAACCACAATAAGAGGTAGAGAAATACAACTGAGCGCACGAATGCTTTCCGAGATTCACGTCCGGATTCAAGGGTTATCAATCCTTGTCCGAGCTCGGTCTTCGGATGTCGTCCGGGATCCAGAAGGGCTGTCACCTCCTCCCTATAACCCGTCTTCTTCGTGTTTGATCGCTGGGCTAGTTCTGACCGAAGAACTCCGCAAGTGCAGCAACAATGAGCTCGGATGGTAACTTGGAGGTCAGAGAAGATGAAGGTGGCCGGAGACGCAATTATTGCAAGCTTTCTGAGGTGAAATGGTGGTCGGATCAACTCTCCAAGGAGGAGAGAGAAAATGGCGGCTGGAGGCGAGTTTTCCCACTCGGAGGAGCGGAAATGGCGGGGGAAGCGGAGCTGGATCTGAACACCTCCGAAGAAAAAGAAATCTGCGCTTTAAATAGAAGCAGGTCAGAAAAATAGGCACGCACGGTTCGGCGCACGACCGTGCGATATTAACTTCCAGATCAAGCTTGCGGAAGGAGAAGCGTTGACCCGTGCATTTTCCTTCGCGCACGGGCAGTTCCACCCGTGCGTGAAGGACATCGCACGGGTAGCGACAGAGAGCTGGAATACAGGGACACACAGGAGAACCGTGCGTTTTACTCGCGCACGAGCGCTTCCGCCCGTGCGTGAACAAATCGCACGATTAACCACAGAAGACACAAATAAGAAAGCTACAGGAAAACCGTGTGTTTCCTTCGCGCACGGTTTTGAAAAAACTGTGCATCAACCGTGCGTGAGGATCGTCGAACTCAGCTCGACGAAATTCATCGAGCTCAGCTCTACGTTCTTCCAGCTGACAAAAACGCACGACCCAGCGCAAACCGTGCATGAAAGAAACGCACGACCGTGCGTTTCCCTTAAGACAGATTTCCTGCCTTTGGGAAAAATGCACCACCTGCACAACAAAACCAAAACTGGAGCACAAGCTCGCAGCAACAAATACTGCAAAGAAAACAGCAGGAAAGAGCCACGGGGAGCACCATGTGCATACACCCAATAACAGAATGTGCAATTGCACACCCTCGGGCCAAAACAGTGCACAAAATGGTCCATGACCGAACGATGCAAATATAACCGATATTCAGTTGAAATGCAGTGCACGAGTGAAAAAACCAGCCTAGATGAGTCCAAAAAACACTATAAATATCGGACTCCTCATCGCCTTCCTGTGCCAGAATCTGGACAACCTCGCTCCTGTCTCGCTCGGGGGAGGTAAGCTACTCGCGCTTTTCCTTTCTACTTTGACAATTTTTTCTGCTTTAACTTTCCTCTTACAGGCGAGCGGGACATCCCCCTGCGTCCTCCTTACAAGAGCGCGCGGCTCGCTTCCAGCGTGCTCGCACGCGCCGAAGCCGCAGCCGCTGCACACCGCGAGACCCTGACATCTGCCGCCCAGAAGCGGCCCAGCCGCGAACAACCTCCACCGCCGCCGCCCAAAAAGGTGAAGCCCACGGGCGATGCGCCTACCGCGGCCCAAAGGAAAGGCAAGGCCCCGGCAGCCCAGCCCGCAAGAAGAGACGCGGTCTGCCGTGAAACCAGTGCCGAGAGGGCACCGCAACTTCGGCTACGGCGAGAAGTGCCTAGATGAGCTTGGCGTCCCCCTCCTGCTGTGGGACAAGGAGTCGAACCGGGCGACCATCTCCACCCTGCTGCCGAGCTGGCTGGTGCAGGAAACCATCAGTGGGGAGGACTACAACTTCTCGTTCGACCTCTACTCGCGGGAGGACGCCGCCATTTACGTTGAGGAGGCCACACGGCTGCTGATCCAAGAGAGCGTGCGGGCCCAGCCGGCCCACATGGTCGGCCTGCGGTGCACCCAAGTGGAGAAGAACGCCCCCTAGCTCAAGAGTCTGGTGGAAGAGAAGGAGGAGGCTCGCCGCCTCGCCCAGGAGGAGGCGGAGCGACAGAGAGAGGGCGGACGCAGCCGATGCCGTCGTCGCCATTTTAGAGAAAGAAAAAGAAGCGCTACATGTGCGGGTGCGAGAGCTGGAGGCCGCAGCGGCTCTCCCGCCGCCCTCCAGCGGCGGCTGCCAGCTCGGGCACTATACCGAGTATGAGCTTGATGAAATGATGCAGAAGAACGTTGCCTGCGCGGCGAAGTATACCCTCCAAACCCTACGTCGGGCCGATCTCATCAAGAGCGAGGGCGCGGGCCTTTCTGCGAGCGACGTGGTACCAGCATTGTTCCTTCCGGTATCCAGGCCAGGAGATAAGTCCTACCAGCCCCTCTAGGGCTTTTCGCCCGAGAGCTCGCCTCGCCGAATTCTCGCGCCTCACCTCTTATGTATGTTTCTTTTATTATAATGTAAACGCGGGTTGAGTCCCGATCTTGTATTTTTGTCCATCATTGAACTGTTTCGTACCCGCCTCTCATATATATGTATACGTTACTGCTGCTTGCAATGCTTCTGTGCAATATGGATCCTCTCTTCTTTTCTGTTTGCGGCTTGTTTTGGTCCTCCTGTTTGCAGTTCCTTATTCCGCGTCCCTCCAGCGAGATCGCGCGCCCCCTAAGGACTTAGTTTAGGGAGCTCAGGGGGCTTGGTCAGCCGACTCGCGAGTAGCGACCCGCCTCCTTAGTACAGGTCCTCCATGTCGCCTGCTCGCTATAGGAGGCGAGCCGACTCGGCTCGCCATCGAGCCGTCGGGTTCCGTGCTGGCTGACCCTCATGCGACGCGGCCTGTGTTCTCGCCGCCTTGGTCGTTATCTTAGGTGTTGGGCAACTGTTGGACCCATTTCGTTAACTTTACGACTTCTTCCACGGTCATTCGGATGCCCTGACCCCCGACTTCTACCATTGTTTTGTTGATCGAGACCTATCTTGCCAGCCAGTTGGCAGCCGGAGTAGACTCCTACGAGTGTCATCCAGTCGTGCCAGCTAGGTGAGATCCTGGCAGCGGGATCTGCTCGGGGTTGACACACACGAGTGACATCCAGCCCTGGCAGCTAGGTGAGAGTCTGACAGTGGGATATGCTCGGTGTTCGTGTAGGCGCACACGAGTGACATCCAGCCCTGCCAGCTAGGTGAGAGCCTGGCAGCGGGATCTGCTTGGGGTCCGGGTAGACGCACATGAGTGACATCCAACCCTGCTAGCTAGGTGATAGCCTGACAGCGGGATCTGTTCGGGGTCCGGGTAGACGCACACGAGTGACATCCAGCCCTACCAGCTAGGTGAGAGCCTGGCAGCGAGATCTGCTCGGGGTCCGAGTAGACGCACACGAGTGACATCCAGCCATGTCAGCTAGGTGAGAGCCTGTCAGCGGGGTCTGTTCGGGGTCCGAGTTGACACACATGAGTGACATCCAGCCCTACCAGCTAGGTGAGAGCCTGCCATCGGGATCTGCTCGGGGTCCGGATAGACGCACATGAGTGACATCCAGCCCTGCCAGCTAGGTGAGAGCCTGGAAGCGGGATGTGCTCGGGGTCTGGGTAGACAGACATGAGTGACATCCAGCCCTGCCAGCTAGGTGAGAGCCTGGCAGCGAGTAGACGCACACGAGTGACATCCAGCCCTGCCAGCTAGGTGAGAACCTGGCAGCGGGATTTGCTCGAGGTCCGGGTAGACGCACACGAGTGACATCCAGCCCTGCCAGCTAGGTGAGAACCTGGCAGCGGGATCTGCTCGGGGTTCGGGTAGACACACACGAGTGATATCCAGCCCTGCCAACTAGGTGAAAGCCTGGCAGAGGGATCTGCTCGGGGTCTGAGTTGACACACACGAGTGACATCCAGCCCTGCCAGCTTGGTGAGAGCCTGGCAACGGGATCTGCTCAGGGTTTGGGTAGACGCACACGAGTGACATCCAGCCCTGCCAGCTAGGTGAGAGCCTGGCAGCGGGATCTGCTCGGGGTCTGCTGAGTGGAATCTCCACCTACTCGTGTGAATCATCGCAAGAGACTCGGCATATGAAGAAGCTTCATTAGGAAAAAGGACCCCACTTACATACTTTATGGATAAAAGCGTTTCAAGTCATCACCACTCCAGATGAGACTCGGGGTCTCGCCCTCCATATTCCGGAGGCGATACCATCCTGATTTCAAGGCTTATTTTACAATGTACGGACCCTCCCAATTAGGGTTGAGCTTCCCAGCAGATGTTGATCGTCCGGCTACATCTACCTTCTTCAAGACCAAGTCTTCCACCACAAATTGTTTGATTCTGAAGTGCTTGTCAAAGTACTTAGTCATTCTCCACTTTACCTCTTCTTGCCGGATGGCGGAGAGGTCACGCAGCTCCTCCACCATATCAAGGGAGGTTGCAGCTCCTCGTTTTCAGTCGGGCATTCTTTTCTGCCTTCCTGCGCTGTGACCACCTGAGGCATCTGGACTTCAAAGTCTATGAGGAGTACTGCCCCACATCCATGTGAGAGCTTGACGGGGGTCTCCCCTGTGGATGTGTTTGGGGTGGTCCTCAGGGCCCAGAGGACCGAGGGAAGCTGCTCCACCCAAATCCTCTTCAGGTTTTCAACCTTCTTCTTCAGGAGATTCACAATAATCTTGTTTGCCGCCTCCACCTGCCAGTTGCTCCTAGGCTCGTGAACCGAGGCAAATCTGAGGTCAATTCTGAGCTGCTCGCAGAAGCTGATGAATTCCATGCTGGAGAACTGAGGCCCGTTGTCCGTGACAATGGCCTGGGGTAGCCCGTACCGACAGATGATCTCCCCCCAAACAAAATTCCTGATAACCTAGGAGGTCACCTTTGTCAGCGGCTTTACCTCCAGCCACTTAGAAAAATAATTTATCATTACCAATATGAACCTCCTCTGCCCGCTAGCCTGGGGGAATGGTCCAACCAAATCCATTCCCCAAATTGCAAAGGGTCAGGTGGTCGTGATGCTCCTGAGGCGTTGAGCTGATTGTAGTTGGAGGGGGCAAATAACTGGCATTTGTGGCACCTCTTTGTGAACTCCGCAGTGTCGTGGCCCAAGGTTGGCCAGAAGTACCCATGTCTGACGATCCTCCCTTCCAGGGTCCGACTATTTGAGTGGCTCCTACACTCCCCGGAGTGGACTTATTCCAAGATCCTCTGCACTTCCCTCTCGGCCACGCAACGGGCCAGCATCCCTGAAAGAGTTTTCCGATACAATTTCCTGTCCCGGGGGAGATAGTACGTCGACTTGTATCTGAACTTCTTTTTGTCCATCCCCTCTGGATACTCCCCTATGGAAAGGAAGGTCATGAACGCATCCATCCACGATGGGTGTTGATCCACCTCCATCAGTTCCCCCTCTTCTATGGAGGGGCTGAACAGATCCGTAATGGTACCCCCCCCCCCACCCGGTGACCGTGCTTTGCCAGCTGATCGACCTGCTCGTTCTCCTCCCTGGGCACGTGTCGGATGGAGGTCTGAAACGTGTCGATGACCCCCTTTACTATTGCTAAGTATAGTCAGAGGGTAGGCTCTCTCGCATCCAACTCCCCATTGATCTGGGAAGCCAGCACCATGGAGTCAGTGAGGACCTCCACGTCGAGCACTCCCAGCTCCCTGGCCAGGCGCAGCCCTGCTATTACGGCCTCGTATTCGGCCTGGTTGTTGGTGATGTGGAAGTGCACCACCACTGTTTGCTCAATTCTTGTCCCCTGGGGGAATTTCAAGATTACCCCTACCTATACGGAATGTTTCCCCGAAGCGCTGTCTACCTTCAGCTTCCACGAGGTCGGACGAGTGAGCTCTTCCGACGCTACCTCGACCACGTAGTCAGCCAAAAAGTCAGTCATTACTTGGGCCTTGATCGAGAGGCGGGGGACGAAGGAGATGTCGAACTCGCTCAGTTCCACCGACCACTTAGCTAGCCTGCCCGAATGCTCCACCCCCTCAATGATGTTGCGGAGGGGATGGTCAGTCACCACTCAGATGGAGTGTGTCTGGAAGTAGGGTCGGAGCCTCCGGGCCGAGATGACCAGAGCGAAGGTTAACTTTTCCGAGACCGGATATCGAAGCTCGGCCTTCCTGAGGACCCGGCTCATATAGTATATGGGGAGTTGCCTCTTCCCCTCTTCTCGAACCAAGACGGAGCTCAGGGCCTCTGTTCTGACCCCGAGATACAAGTATAGGTCCTCCCCTTCCTTCGGCACTTGGAGCAGCGGAGCCTGGGTCAACTGCCTCTTCAGGGCCTGGAATGCCTCCTCTCACTCATGTGTCCACTAGAACTTCTGGCCTCACCTTAATGACTTGAAGAAGGGAGAGCACTTCTCCCCGGCCCGGGAGAGGAACCTGCTCAATCCTGTCAGCTTCCATGTCAACCGCAGCACCTCTTTGGCACTCCGGGGCAACCCCAGCTCCATGATGGCTTGGACCTTGTTGGGATTCGGCTCGACCCCCGCGGAGGTGAGGAGGTGTCCCAAGAACTTTCCCTTACTGGCCCCGAAAACGCATGTCAGGGGGTTCAGCCGCATCTTGTATTTGTGCGGGGTGGTGAAGGTTTCCTCCAGGTCCTGCAGGTGAGAGTCCATTTCTCGACTCTTGATCATGAGGTCATCTACGTACACCTCCAGGTTCCACCCCTTCTGTTCCCGGAAGACCCTGTCCATCATCTTCTGGTATGTCGTCCCTGCATTCTTCAGCCCAAAGAGCATCATTTGTAGTAGTAACACCCATCCCCTGTGATGAACGAGACATCTATGATGTTTGGGTGGTGCATCCTAATCTGATGATAACCTTAAAACGCATCTAAGAAGCTCATTACAAGAAAACCGACGGCTGAGTCAACCAGTGCATCGATCCGAGGCAAGGGATAACATCCCTTAGGGCATGATTTATTAAGGAAAAATCAACACACATACGCCACCGACTGTCTCCTTTTTTAACCATAACTACATTGGAGATCCAGCCGGGGTATTGTATTTCGGATACAAAGCCAGCCTTGAGGAGTTTGTCCCCCTCCTCCCTGATGGGCTCGGCCAGCTTGTCCGTTGTGGACCTTTTCTACTGCTGGATGGGGCGAGCTCCCGGGTCTAGGTTGAGACGATGGCAGGCCACGTCCGCGTCAATCCCCGGCATCTCCGTTGTGCTCCATGCGAAGATGTCCACGTTCTTCTGGATGCATGCCAGCATCCTTACCTGAGCCTCCGGGGTCAGCACCTCGCTGATGTGAACCTTCTCCACCCTGCCTCCAAGGGTGAGAACCTTCATCTCTACCACCTCTTCTGCAGCCTCCAGCCTGGACTACTCCCTTCATTCTCTGACGTCCCTCTCCTCCGGGACAAGAACCTCCTCAGCTGTCGCCTCTTCCTCCATGGCCATTGCCTCGGCCGACTCCTCCTGGTCTCCTCCTGCCACCTCCACCTCGGTGCAGCTCTCCACCTCCATCTCTTCTCCTCCTGCCTCATGTTCTGCCTCCTCCATTCTCCGCTTCATCTCCTCAGCCCCTTCCTGCCAGGAGATAGAGTTCACAGCGATGACGTAGCACTCCCTCGCTACTTTGGGGTCACCACGAACCCGGACCTGGATCCCCTCTGCGTTGAACTTCACGCATTGGTGGAAGGAAGAGGGAACATAGCGGAAAGCGCTGATGAGCCCCCCCCCCCCCCCCAGAGTGACGTAGAGCCCCACTCCTCCTTCTACCTCCTTTCTCTCACCCGAAAACCCAAAAAGGGGCCTATCTGAAGTTAGCACCCTCTTCGCCTCCACCTTCATCACGTCGAACGCCTTCTTGAAGATGTCGTTGACGGAGCTTCCATTGTCAATGAGGATCCTAGAGACAGTGAAATTCTCGATAGCTGTCTGGATGACCAGCGCATCGTAGAAAGGATCCTCATGATCCGGCATATCCTTCCTCGAGAAGGTGATCTTCTCCTACGGGGGTGGGGTCTGAGATGGGGAGCCAACACTCCGACGGTACATGGTGTGGAGGCTCGCCTTTCGGGAAGCCTCAATCCCCACCCCCACCCCCCACCCCATGGATCACTCTGATCCCTCCCTGGATTACGACGTTCGTCTGGTCTTCACATCGATCCTCCTCCGCCCGAGGCAGGACCACCTCAATCCTCACCTCCTGGCGACCCTACTGCTGATACTGCTCCATGTTTCCTCTCATCTCGAGTAACTCCGGGCATGTGGTCGTGGCGTGCCCTTCCTCTTGGTGGAAGTCGTAGTAGGGAAACTCCACCCTAACTTCACTCCTCCTTCGTGCGGCTCTCCTCCTCTCCCCTATGGTTATAGCCATAGCCTGATTTTGATCGGGGAGGGGAGGTCTTTGCACCTGCCTCCAACCTGGGGGGTAGAACTGATCCTGGCCCCCCTGGCGGTTGTCCCTTCCCTGGTAACCTCACTGTGGCCCCTTGTATTGCCACTCAAGCCTCCAGCCCAGCCGACGGTCCGGCTCCTGACGCCCCCACCTGGGTTGTTGCTGCTGCTGTAGTTGTCGTGGTTCCCTCTATCGGGGTTCAGCCCTCCTTTCCTCCTGACCTCTGCCGCATCTCGGCTCCTCCTCCTCCGTGACCCACCTGGCCTGTTTCCGGGCAAACTCCAAATTTGACGCCTCCCCGTCGACTTCCCTTGCCCCCCTCTTCATCAGCTCTTCGTAGGAGAGGGGCGGCACTCTCTTCAGTTCCATCCTTAAGAAACCCTGTTGCAGCCCCAGGGTGAAGGCCATCATCAGGCTATGGTCTGGCATCTCCTGGACCTGGGTGACCTACTCCTGAAACCGGTCAACGTAACTCCCCAACATCTCGTTCACCCCCTGCTTGATGTGGAACAGGGACTCCGACTCCTTCCTCCTCATGGATGTGGTGAACCTCAACATGAACCCCCGGTGCAAGTCCTCGAAGCAATAAATGGAGCTGGTCGGTAGTTGATGGAACCACTCTCTCGCCTTCTCCTTGAAGGGGATGGCCAAGAGCCTGCACTTGAAGCCATCTGACATCTGCCGGATCGAGACCACGTCCGCGAACCACTGGACGTGTTGGACCGGGTCCCCCTTCCCGGTGTAGTAAGACATCTCGGGTTCCCTGAACCCCTCTGGAATTGGGGCAGAAGAAACCAGCTCGTTGAAGGGGATGCCTCCCCCCGCTGGGCAAGCCGGAGGATCTCGCCGAACCGGCCTCCGCTTGCCGAACCGGGGAAGAGCATGCGCCCAGAGAGCTCGCATCCCCTTCCTTCCTCGGCGACCTCCTTCCCAGCTCGCCTGTCGGGAGCATCCTCGCCTAGAGATGGGGCGGCGACGATTGGAACAGCTAGAGTCGAGCACTCGGCCCGCGCGCTGAGTGCGAACTTGACGAGGTTGAGCACCTCCTGCATGAAGTCTTCGAACATCCCCACAGTGGCCAGAGGGGGTAGGGGTTGCGAGTCGGACATGTCCGAGCCCTGTCCTTCTCCTCTTATCATCTAGTCTATTGAAGATTTTCTGTGCTGACCACTTTCCACGCTCACCGCACCAAAATGTTGAAACTGAAAACTTGGTCTCTTGTGGAGTTCACCCTTGGGGAAGGGGTGATCGCACACCTACTTCTCTCCTGCAAGCCAAATGGCAAAAATAAACGGGAACTGCCCAAGGGCTCGGCATGGAGGTCTCACCACACACCCGGAAGATCTTAGAGCGCTTCCCCTCCTTAGCCAAAGGCCAAGCTAAGGATACCTCAGAAAGCGCAAGAAGATCTGAACACTCATAAGTTTGTCTACTGAGGTGCCTCTTGGGTCTTGTTTATAGTTTTGTGAAGACGGCCTGCAAATAGCCAACCTCCACTGTTCTGAACAACTATGTGCAGCCCAACTGCGTCTGCCAACAGCACAACTCGGTTGTTCTAACAAGTTATTCGCACCCCTGGCAAGGGCACCCTGGTAATTCTACCTCTGGGCCCCACTGGGCAGGTTCCAAGGATCTGGAGGTCGGCTCGCCACAACTCTCCACCTCGCTGAGGCGGACGCGGCCTGTCTCCCGCAGCTCGCCTCCCATCCTTGGGCGAGTGCGAGTCAGGTCGTCGCAGCCCGCCGACCCACGCTCTGAGGCGGGCTGGCGGCCAGGTCGCCTATGGGAGAGTGGGCTGGCCGGTCTGGGATGGTTACTACAGAAGGAATTCCATAGGCATCGATCTTGCCGAGCTTAGTTTGGCGAACCCAGGATTCTAACTCACGAGGTCAGCTCGAAGGAGGCCGAGCTCCACTCGACGAACGGCGAGCTCCATTCGACGAACCCCGGGCGGAGGCGGGCTGGGTGGGCCAACCCGCGCAGCTTGCGTGCCTAGCTTTGGCGGAAGCGAGCTGGCTATTCTGAGTTCGCCCGCGTGTTGTTCTGGCGCGGGCAGGTCGTCTTGGTCCGCTCTCCCTGTCTGGTGGACCCACTCGGCGAACACGGGGTTATACATGCGACTAACTGCTTCCCAGCATGCTGAAACAGCATCATTGCTGGATCAGAAGAATAGGGAAGTTAGCCAACTTAAGGTCTTGAATCTCATCCAGATAGGCTCCATAAAGTTCAAGAATAGTATCATTAGGGACCTTGAAGAGAAGTTCAGAGGGAGAAGATAATTGTGGCTAGATTTTCTAAGCTCAATACAGTGTTGTCTTTGATAGACTCCTCCTCTCAGAAGGGTAAGAATGGGCTAGGGTTTAAGGGAAATACTAGAGTTGCTCCTTTCAAAGGGAAGGGCAAAGCTCATGTTCAACCTTTGGCTTCCAAGCCTCTCATTCCTTTTAGGAAAGTTTAGTTACCTTCAAACAGGTATGAACAAGAGAACATCTATGGTCACTGGATGAATGGTAGATCCACCAGTGTGAACAAGGAGATTCACAGCAATAGTGGAAGGTATAGCATGGGAGTGAGTGCCTTTAAGGCTGCTCATGAAGAAATTCAAATGGCCCATCATGGACCATTTGTCTTTGGTGCTCCAGCCCACACTCTCAAGAATATGGTTGTGGCTAAGGTTCAGAACCACTCAGCAAAGACTCAAACCAAGGGTCAATTTATCAGCAAGACTGATTTGGGCATTTTTGATGCTATCAAGAGCATGTCTTCTGCAAAGAAGATTGCTGATGTTGGCACTCAGAGCAGGCCAAATAAGCCAGCTGGAAGACGTACCTTCAGTCAGATCCTTGCTGAAAGGAATCTGAAGAAGGTTGTTGCTGCTCTTCCTTCTGTTCAGCCAGAATTCAACCAAACTGCAAGACCTACACAAAAAAGAAGATATAACATCCATGAATGTTGGTGTTGTGGCAAAATGGGCTACTTTGTTATAGACTGCTGGCACAATTCTAGTGTGTCAAGAGCAGTTGTTAGTCCACCAGTCAGAAAAGTTGCTGGTAGACAAGTCCATTTTCAAACTAGGATGCACCTAGGACCCAAGAGATATTAGGGTCATAAGGGAAAATAAATTATCTGATGTAAGTTAGTCCAAGTGCCCATACCCTTATATGGTACTTGGACAGTGGTTGTTTCAGGCACATGACTGGGACAAGGAGCAACTTAAAGAAGTACACTCCAGTGAAAGATGGACCCAAGGTTCAGATAGAGGGGTGACAAGAGGTTATGGTAAGATTACCAATGGCATAGTCACCATCACAAAAGTGTCTTATGTTGAAGGATTCAACACAACCTCATAAGCATAAGCCAACTCTCTGATCTTGTCTATGTTATTGTCTTCTATAAGGATGAGTGACAGATTAAGAGGCCAAATGACCAAGAGGTCATCTTGACAGGCACTAGGAGTGGAAATGTTTATTACATAAATTTCCTTTTGTCTAGATACAGACTCTCCTATTTGTCTAGTGACAAACGAGAAAGTTTCTTATTGTGTGCAATGACACAAGAGACTAGCTCGTTGGAATTACAAGACTATTGACAAGCACTTTAGTGGAGAGCTAGTTAGGAATGGTCCTAATGTGAAATGCATCAAGGAAAGCATTTGCTCTGCATGTCAAAAGGGCAAGCAGATCAAAGCCTCCTTCAAGGGTATTGGGATCAAAGACTTTGTGAGGTGCTTATACCTCTTGCATATGCACTTGTTTGGTAATATTCTAGTTCATAGTCTTGGTAGGAAAGTCTACACCCTTGTGGTGGTTGATGACTATTCCAAGTTTACTTGAGTGTTTTTTCTTAGGAAAAAGAATGAAACTCTTGATGTATTCTTGAAGTTTGTCAAGCAAATTCAGAATGAGTTTGACAGTACTGTGGTCAAAATAAGAAGTGATCATGGGAGTGCACTCCAGTCTGATAGCATGACAAAGTTCTGTGAAGAGCAAAGGATTCTTCAAGAATTTTCTTCTCCAACAACACTCCTGCAAAATGGGATTGTTGAGAGGAAAAATAAAACTCTCATAGAGGCTGGAAGGACCTTATTGAGTGACACATCTCTCACAGAATATTTCTGGGCTGAGGCAGTCAATACTGCATGTCATATCCTTAACAGAGCATCTATCACCAAGAGCCACAAAAAGACTCCCTATGAGATCTTGAAGGGTAGAAAACCAAACCTAGATTATCTCAGGATCTTTGGTAGTAAGTGTTATGTGTTTCATAATGATAAGTCTTATGTGACTAAGTTTGTTGTCAAGTCCTTTGATGGGATTTTTGTTGGGTAAAACAATCATAGTAAAGCATATAGGATTTACAACTTAAAAAGTCAAGTTGTAGAAGAGTCTGCACATGTAGTCTTTAATGAGTCTACTATGATTAATAGTGATTTGTCAAACTCCTCTTCTAGTACTGCAGGTACAAAACAGATGATGGACCAGCTGACTATCAAAGAAGTTGCTCCAATAGTCCAAGATAAAGCTGATGGAATGGACATTCCAGTAGATGCACCAAGATCACTTGAAGTGGATGAAGATCAGCATGAAGATGCTACTGAAGCAGAAGTTGAAAGAAGATTGCTCCTGCAGTCAAGAATCTAAGAGACCATCCAAGACATCAGATAATCGGTGATGCACGCCAAGGAGTGGTGACAAGGAGCAAGAGCCTAAATACAGCAATGTATGTAAGTTTCCTATCACAGGTTGGGCCCAAGAAATTTAAAGAGGCCAACATAGATCAGTTCTGGATTGTAGCAATGCAAGAAGAACTGAACCAATTTAAGAGATGAAAGGTCTAGAAACTAGTTCTCAGACCACAGGGATAAAATGTCATTGGAGTCAAGTGGATTTACAGGAAAAAAACTTGAAAAAATAACATTATAATCAAGAACAAGGCAAGGTTAGTAGCTATGGGGTACAGACAAAAAGAAAGTATTGATTTTGATCAAACCTTTGCCCCTGTAGCAAGATTGAAAGTCATCAGACTGTTCCTTGCATATGATGCACACAAGGGATTCAAGGTCTACCAAATGGATGTGAAGTCAGCCTTCCTGAATGGTGACTTAAAGGAAGAAGTCTATGTTGAGCAGCCTCCAGATTTTGTTATTCCTAACTCACTTGATTCTGTTTATAGACTTAGGAAAGCTCTATATGGGCTGAAGCAAGCCCCTAGAGCATGGTATGAGATATTGTCTAGCTTTATCATTGAGAACAAATTCTCAAGTGGGAAGATAGACAAGACCATATTTCTAAGAAAATCAAAGGGTAAGATCATCCTAGTCCAGATATATGTAGATGACATTATCTTTGGATCTACTGATGACAATCTTTGCAGGAAGTTTGTCAAACTTATACAAGAGAAGTTTGAAATGAGCAGTATTTGTGAACTTAAGTAGAGGCAAAAATGAGGCAGGGAAACTTGTTGATGAATCTTTGTATAGAGGGATAATTGGCTCTCTTCTATATCTTAGTACAAGTAGGTCAGACATCATGTATGATACATGTGTTTGTGCTAGGTATTAGGCTAGCCCTAAAAAATCTCACTACTCTGCTGCAAAGAGGATTTTGAGGTATCTTAAGGGCACACCAGATCTTGGCTTATGGTACCGTAGAAATAGGGAGTTTGAACTAACAGACTATTCAAATGTAGATTTTGCAGGCTGCAAAGAGGACAGGAAGAGCACTTCTGGCACCTGTCAGTTCTTGGGAGGAAGACTAGTGTCTTGGAGTAGCAAGAAGCAAACAAGTGTTGCAATCTCAACTGTAGAGTCAGAGTACATCTCAGCAGGTAGCTGTTATGCTCAGTTCTTGTGGATCCAACATCAGCTCCAGGATTATAACCTCCAGATAAGTAGAAGTCTCTTATATTGTGATTCTACTAGTGTCATCTCAATTGCTATGAATCTTGCATCACACAGTAGGACTAAGCATATTGAGATAAGATATCATTTCATTAGGGAGCATGTGAAATGTGAAGATATCAGTCTTGAATTTGTCCCTACAGACAAGCAAATGACTGACATTTTCACTAACCTACTAGATAAAGCAAAGTTCAACTCTTTCAAGTTTGAGTTGGATTTGTTAAACTTGGTATAGCTTTAGTTGCTCCTCATGTTGTTTCTTTGTTGCAGGTTGTACTAATTCTTGCAGGTGGAAAAGTCCTTCAGTGGGATGAAGATTTTTCAAGTAATATACCTCCATTGGTATAAAGTTTATCAAGTGGTTCAAGTGCTATCCCGTCTGTAATAGACTAAAGTGTCTGCAAGGAAGTATGATAGAGGGTGCTACCATTAAGGGGGAGCAAGTCCAGCACTTGCAGAGGTAGATTCAAGTGATATCCTGTAGAGAGGAGCAGCACACCTCCAACACTCTCAAGTGGATCAACTGTTGCAAGAGTTGCTTATATGTACTCAAAAATGAGGAGTAGATAATTAGAGACTCTCTGATAATTTACCGAAGTGAAAAAGGGGGAGAGAATGATACAAATGAGAAGGATGGATATAAGTGGTATCAGATCTATGAGAAGGAAATGATCAAAATAATCAAGGCCAGACAACAACAATTCAGGGGGAGCAGGTGTGATGATGATCAAAATGATCAAGGCCAGGTAGCAGAAATTCAGGGGGAGCAGGTGTGATGATGATCAAAATGATCAAGGCCAGGCAGCAGAAATTCAGGGGGAGCAGGTGTGATGATGATCAAAATGATCAACGCCTGGCAGCAGAAATTCAGGGGGAGCAGGTGTGATGATGATCACCCTGCAGGCAAGGAAAGTGTGGTAACTATAACTTGTTCTCTTATTATAAGTTCTCCAAGTTATGTTTTATTGCTGCATATGTTAGTGTATGTCATTGACTCTACATTTTGATTGAGGGTTTTGACTTCTTCAAAAAGGGGGAGATTGTTGGGTCTATTGCCCACAATATCCCAAACTTATAAAAGTCAGATTTGTAGAAGTCAAACATGTCAATGGTATACACAAGGTTGTATTTGATGTATGTTCAAGTTCATGCATGCAGGTTAGTACTTGTAACATTAATAGGACAGGTATTACAAGCGGTGTGACAGGTGGTCACAAAGTAAAGAAGTGGAGAGACAGAAACAAGTTTAAGTCCACAGGCATTGAATTAAGTCAGTTCACTCAACTCTAGATGCCATAGAATGTCAGTGGAGAGGCTGAAAATTGCCCAAGTCCACAGGCGTTGAGTGAAGCCAGTTCACTCAACGCCAGATGCCAAAAAGCGCTGAGTTAGTTGTGGACAGTCAAAGACATGAAGTCTGCAATGCAATTCTGCGGCCAAATCTACAGGTGTTGAGTGATGACAGCTCACCCAATTCCATCGTCAAGTATAGCTGAGTCTGTCAAAGCTTCAACATTGGCGGGCTGAATATTCAACAGTCTAGAAGCGTCGAGTGAACACAGCTCACTCGACGCCAAAGCAGAAGGCATCGTGTGATGATAACACCTAAGAAGAAAGATGACATAAAGCAGCCAAGTACAAAAGCATTGAGTAATGAAGCTTCACTCGACGCTCTCGACGCCAGACAGCAAAAGTGTTGAGTCATGTTGTTGCAGTCAAAGTCTAAGAAGAAGACAGAAATCGACCAAATCCAGAAGCGTTGAGTAAAGTCAGTTCACTCAACGCCTAATAAAGAAGACAGACAAAGGCAGAAAGCGTTGAGTGAGGCCAGCTCACTCAACGCCTTCAGACAAGTGAAGGAATGGCCAAGTCCAGAGACGTTGAGTGATGAAGGCTCACTCAACGCTCTCAGCGCCTAAGATGCAGAATGGTTCAGAAAGTTGACTAAGGGTTTTGGCGTTGAGTGAAGCTTGTTCACTCAACGCCTGAGAAATCAAAATATGGCTAAGTCCAGAATTGTTGAGTGAAGCTTGTTCGCTCAATGCACTCAACGCCAGGAGTTGATCTGAGAAATTGGCTAAGTCCATAACTGATGACCTCATCCAAAGTCAACAAAAGTCAATAGAGTTCAAATAAGTTGTGGGAAAGCTGCAGAACACGACAAATAGCGCTAACGCTCTACTGTACGTCTTCTTCAGTTATATCAAGTTGCAGCTGTCAACTGCAAGTGGTCCCCATTACTTCTTAGAGTCGTTAATCGGCGGAAGATAAAAGGGACAGATTTAGAAGAAAGAAAAGAACTTTTAGGGTTTCGTTTTTTCCTTTCACAAAGTGCGGCTGGACTTCATCTTCCTCGCCATTGTTGTCGAGCCAAAAGCTTAAAGTCAATCCAGCTGAACTAAATGTTCATTCCAGATAGTTGTAGCAAAATCATCTGCTACAGCAAGTTCAGATTAGCTTCTGATAAAGAACGAGAAGAAGACCCTTTAGTTTTCTGCAGATTTAGGTTAGCTGTTTGAAGAACTCAAGATCAGTCAAATATTCAGTCTTCTACAAAAAGTTCAGAAACACATTTTTGAGATACTTGCAGCAGAGGCAGGCAGTCATTTACTGAAGATCATCTTTTTGTTGCTATGAAGATAGTTGGGGCTAAGATAACTCAGCACGGGAAGCTGACACGGAGAAATATCTCTGTGTCAAATTAACACAAATCAATTTCATTTTTGTAGGATCCATTTGGATCTAAGTCGTAAGGTCTTTGTGCCTGAGGTAGGGCAGATTTGCTTGAGTGTAGGATCCAGTTTTGGATCTAAGTGTAGGACCTTTGGGTCTAAGGTAGGACCCTGTGTGGATCTGTGTTGTAGGGCTTTTGAGCCTGAGGTAGGACAGTTTTGTCTGAGCTGTATGAGAGTCATACTCTCTTAGTGTAGGACCTTTGGATCTGAGTGTGGGATCCAGATTTGGATCTGAGGTAGCGCCTTGTGCCTGAGCTGTAGGAGAGTCATTCTCTCTGAGATAGGGCTATCCTCCATAGCCTGAGTTGTAGGACTTGGATTCAAGTCTAAGGTAGGTGATCATTTGAACACTGAGTTGTACGAGCAAATTTGCTCTGAGGTAGGGTTTTGTGCCTGAATTGTAAATCTTGGAGGAGAATGAGAGATCTTGCGTGATCTGAGATATAAGCTCTTTGGAGCTGAGTTTTTGGAGAAGTATCTTGTCTAACTGGAAGTTAGAAAGCTGGAAGGAGAGTGGATGTACCCATAATCTGGGAAACCACTATAAAATCTGTGTGTGCTTTTGTGATTTGTCTTGAAATCTTTAATCTACGAAGTACACACTAAGTTAATAAAATGAATAAAAAACCAGAAAACCTATTCACCCCCCCCCCCCCCCTCTAGGTTGTTAGCTACCTTGAAAACAAAGAGTTTCAATCATGTTTTTGGCTAAAGCAGGAACCGTTCGATCTTTCCCCTTCAGGTGCGACTCTTGGAGGATTGCTCTCCTCGGTGTGACGTTGGGGCACCTGCCCTCTCTCCTTCGGTGCGACGTCGGTAAATCCCTCAGCCACCCTCCTCATCTACTCTCTTTTCGATCCCGCCTCAGCCCCATCTGCACACTACCGCAACTCCCCGCTCCAGCCACTGTAAGTCCGCAACCCCCCTAAAATGTACCTCCACCACTCTGGCCACTGAAAGCCCGCAACCTCTAAACTGCAACCCCACCGCCCTTCTTCTCCCTGCAACTCCCGCTCTCGTCGGCCTCCGCCACCTCAGCACCCACCCCAGCCGGTAAGCCCCTCCATTCCCATCCGACTAACCGACCAGCGCCCCTAATTACCCATACCTTTAACCGGCCTTCCCAACAACTCCAGCCCAAGTCCCTTCCTCGTCAAGCAGAACCCCGACTCCAGCCAACCTGCTTCCGCCCTTCCCACCAGAAGCCAGCCATCAACAGAGCCCTATTCGAGCAAATTCCTCCTCCCCTGTCATGGATTCCACCTCTAGTCAGCCAACCCCGATTTCGCCAACCCCTATTTCCCCAGATGTTGCTCCTCCTTTGGATGTCTCAACATTCATTTCGCCGCCGCTAGCACGCGTAAATTGTGGTTGTCAGTCTTAACATTTATCGTTGTCTATTTGGCACTTAAACTTGTAGTGGAAGTTTGTTTTGTTGTTACTAGCATTCAACGTGGTATGATTTGCAAATCTTATTTTGTGAACGCTTAAATAATTGATCCTCGTTCGCCTTCGCCTGCAAATTCATTTGTTCTCTTTAGTCAACAAAGTTTGTGATTTCATGTTTAACGGCTAGATTTTATACTAATTAATTACGGTTGTAATTTTTAAATCGGACCACTCTTGCATATACATTACATTTCATCGCAGTTAGGGCTACATTTAGAAGATCTATCCCGTGTCAGCCTTACCAACCATTGCATCAGAGGGGAAGAGGGGATAGGAAAAGAAAAGGCAAGATGCATGGATGTAGTTTAGATGAAAGTCATAATTCATACACATTGTTATTCCAGAACAAGTTATTTGCATAACACAATTCGAAGACCAAAAAAATATAAGAAAAATTAATCAGCGTGATAATGTGGAGGATAAAAACACACTGCATTTCGAGTGGTAGGAGAAAAACATCAAATACTGTACGGGGCATAAAAAATATCCATCAAATTGTCATTTTATTATCAAACAGCTGTTGAAGTATCAAGGTATGCTGCGTTGGTAGAGGGGCAGAGCTCCCAGGGCCTCTCTCTCCGCCCTTTCCTTCTTAACCTGCAAATAGCCATCAAAAACATTACAATTCTGCCGCATGAAAATCGTTCCACAAACAAATTCATGGATCGTTTGGAGAGGAGCAGAGCGGCTTATCCTGGCTCATTTGGTTGCTTGAAATTAGAAAAATAATGTTAGCCATAACTAAAGGTTGTGAGCTGAGATCTTCTATTTGGCTGGATATGTAGTTAGGCAAAATCTCCTCCAAACTCCTAAAAATTGATGATTTCAATTTAATATCTACGTTTTAAACTACAGGTGGGCTGTACTCATTCATCTTGACTCCGCTAAAAATGAAGTATGGACATTTGCGGCGTTTCCGCAATGACAATGTGAAACCCTGGTAAAAAAAAGGACGACATTTAACTTTGTGTTTGAAATTTTTGGGGTAGTGTTTTGGTCTCAAAACTTCATTTTTAGTAAGGGCCTTTGTGACCACTAATGCTTGGCCACGCACTGGAGGTCGTGATGTGGTTTGGCAGAAAATACTATTTGAAAAAAAATAACATCAGTGACTGCATCTCTACCCAAACATTAGTTTTGTTTTTCGGTTCCACCACTACTTTCACAACGGACACATTTCTTCAATCATTCTCCCAAACAGCCTTTCATGCCAAATGCTGTACACAACTACACATGAGGGAGAGTGTGAAGAGGATCATTGATTGCGGGTGGGCCAACACTTGCTGGAGCCTACACTGGTCTGCAGGAAGCCGAGTTAAGATTGTCGTATGGATGATACGAGCCCATAGTGATGTTCAGAGCAACGATATAATATTTTTATGTAATTTTATTATATTTTTTTTTTCATTTGTGAAACGTATATTACTAGTGAGCAGAGGTGCAGCGACTGTTACGGATTATCTCGTATGCGAAATTAATTATTTATTTGCCCTTATTATTTTATCTTGAATTGAGGAGCTCCATCTATATCGGGAGTCCTTAGGTTGTGAGTATTTCATCTCTGGAGTCCTAGTCTTTTGGGTTCTCTTTGGAGAGGAGTTGCTTCGGAAGACCCAATCTCCTAGTTCTTGGAAGGAGTGGGTCTCCCAGTTGTATCAAGTATTTTCACGCAATGCAAGTTATTGTTTGTGTTCATAGTTCTTGATGGGTCTCCTTCCGATTGCAGGCAGCTTGGGGCGCACACCCCGTTTGCATTCACACGCCAACCCCCCTAGAATACTTTTGTCAAGCCCCACGCCTCGTAATACCAGCAGGAATTGCCTGCCCTTCTTTACCTTGTCATGTTTTCACAACATTCACACCCATCTTCCATTTCAATTTAATGGACCACATCGTCTCTTTCCCCATACTCTCTTCCCTTTCAATTTAATGGGCTACACCCTCTCTTTCCCCATGCTATCGCTATTACTTGTCCTAAAATTTCATCCCACACATGCAAACACGATTTCTCTTTGTGGATTTTCTATTCCCACTTCCTTCAGCCCCAATAGTCTTGCAGTATTTATTATTGTTGGAAGCGTGTATGGTCCCCTGCACCAAAACACAAGTTCAACACTTGCGAGAGCGCTTGTACAAGCCGCCTACTCGCGCGGCCACCCTCCTGCGAGACGACCAACCAACCCGCGCGAGCTCCCCTCTGCGAGACAACTCAGCGAGTTCACCACTCCAAACCGCCACAAACCGCGCGACCTCACTCCCGCAGGCGAGTAGTCCACTCGCGAGATCAACCCTGCGAGCACACCAGCGAGCCTAACCTTACTCGCGAGCTGCACACCTCTCGCGAGCTGACACAGGCGAGATCAAACGCCTAACCCGCAAGTTCAAGCCGCACGACTTGGTTGACAAGCCGCCCGGACAGAAAACACTCCAGCGCTGCAGCGCTTCTCTCTCTCTCTCTAAAATAGGAACAGGGATATAGGAGCTTCTCTCTCTATTTCATCAATCATAAAAAGAACTACAAATGGCTTATTTATAGGCAAAAGAAAACAAGCAAAAGAAATCTCTCTCCTAATAATTACAACCTCATCGACCCATTTAATACATACTCTCTCCTATTCATTAAAAGCAACCATAAATGAAATGGTAATTCCAACAAACTTGTGGGGCCCGGTCAACTTAATAACTCCAGCAAACTCCCCCTCAAACTTGGCAGACCATGCCGAGTTTGCTCTTTAGCTTCAGAAAAGTTTCTACTTTCAATGCCTTAGTGAAGATGTCCGCAACCTGCTCTCCGGTTGGGCAATACACTACTTCAACTGTTTTCAGCACCACTTGCTCCCGAAGGAAATGATACCTCGTCTCGATGTGCTTGCTCCTCCCATGCAGCACCGGGTTCTTCGCGAGCTGGATGGACGACATGTTATCCACTAGCACTGTCGTTGGCCCTTCCTGTGCACGATGCAACTCTCCCAGAAGGTTCCGTAGCCAGAGGGCTTGGCAAGCGCATGCCGCCGCTGCGATGTACTCCGCCTCGCAAGATGATAAGGCTATAGCAGCCTGCTTCTTAGAACTCCATGAGAACGCCGCAGTTCCCATGTTGAACGCATACCCGGAAGTGCTCTTCCGGTCGTTCATATCTCCTCCATAGTAGCTATCCGAGTAACCGACTAGCTTCAACTCTCCTCCAGATGAGTACTGCAGGCCATGGTCCCGACTCTCGTTCACATACCTCAGGATCCTCTTCGTTGCTGTGAAGTGGTCCTGCTTGGGTTCCTCCATGTGCCTGCTTACTACCCCGACCGCATACATGATGTCCGGCCTAGTGAAAGTCAAGTACCTTAGACTTCCGACCAGGCTCTTGAACATAGTTGGGTCCACTCCTTCCTCTTCGGAATCCTTCCTCAGCTTTGTTCCAGGGTCCGCAGGAGTGGAGATTGTCTTGCCACCCTCCATCCTGAACTTCTTCAGAATCTACTCGGCATACTTCTTCTGGGAGATGAAGATCCCATCTTCTCTTTGCTGCACCTCAACTCCCAAGAAGTAGCTCAGCTCTCCCAAGTCCGTCATCTCGAACTCCTTCATCAACCTCTTGATTTCTTCGAACATCGCAGGGTTGCTTCCAGTGAATATCATGTCATCCACGTATAGACATAGGATCATGATATCCCCGCTCTTCTCCACCTTCATGTAGAGAGCATACTCATATGGGCACCTGATATACCCATGCTCCTGAAGAAATTTATCTATCCTCCCATTTCAAGATCGGGCTCCCCGCTTCAGTCCGTACAAGGCTCTGCCCAGCTTGCAGACCCGTCTCTCCTTGCCTTTCACAACATACCCTGGAGGCTGCTCGATGTACACATACTCCTCCAGGTACCCATTCAGATACGCCGCCACAGCATCCATTTGCATGATAGTCCATCCGTAGTGTGCCGCCAGTGCGATGATCAGCATTATAGTATCGATCCGCGCCACTGGGGCGTAGACTTCATCATAGTCCACCCCTTGGACTTGTCTATACCCTTTCACCACCAGCCTTGTCTTGTGCTTTTCCACAGCTCCATCTTTGTTTTTCTTCACCTTGTAAACTCATTTCACTCCGAGGGGTTTGTGGCCCGCCGGTGGGTCAACTAGCTCCCATGTATCGTTCTTCTTTATGGAAGCCATCTCGGCATCCATCGCCATCCTCCAAGATTTCTCCTGGGCAGCTTCTTCATAGGACCGTGGCTCGCAATAAGCTAAGAGACAATATAATGAATAGTTAGCATGAATTGGGACCGTCTCCTCATAGAGCTCCGCCAACCCCTTCATCCTAGGTGGTGGACTCTCGGAGTCACTCCGGCTCACGCTTCCTCCTCCAGAATTGCCTCCACTAGAGCTTTCCCCTCTTGAATAGGAGGTGGAAGCTCCCTCTGAATTTCTACTCGGTGCTGATGGCGGCTCAGCTCCACCATTCTCGACTCCAGCCTCGTGACCACCCTCTTCCTCATCTTCGAAGAACATGCCCTTCATACTTCTCGTCTCCTCATCCCAGCTCCAGCTGCTTCCTTCTTCAAACACCACGTCCCTCGAGACTATGACCTTTCCCGTCACTGGGTTGTAAAATTTGTATGCCTTGCTCTCCGGAGCGTAGCCAACAAAAATACACTTCTCACTCCTATCATCGAGCTTCTTCCTTTTCTGGTCCGGCATGTGAGCATGAGCTACACACCCGAAGACCCTTAGGTGCTTCACACTCGGCTTCCAGCCGCTCCATGCTTCAAACGGCGTCTTGAACTTCACACTCTTTGTGAGGCATCTGTTCAGTAGATACACCGCACATTGCACTCCTTCCGCCCAGAACATCTTTGGTAGCCCCTTCTCCTTTACCATGCTCCTCGCCATGTTCATGATGGTGAGGTTCTTCCTCTCTGCCACTCCGTTCTGCTGCGGTGAGTATGCCGCCGTCAGTTGTGTGATATTTCATTCTCCTTGCAGAAATTATCAAACAGCCTCGAGGTGTACTCCCCACCTCGATCTGTCCTCAGCACCTTCAATGGTTGTCCACTCTCCTACTCGGCCATCGTCTTGAACTCCCTGAACTTGTCAAGGGCCTCAGACTTCTCTCTCAGAAAATACACCCAACACTTCCGACTATAGTCATTCGTGAAGGTGATGTAGTACTTGCTTCCGCCTATTGAGGTGGTCTCAAACGGACCCGCGATGTCCGAGTGAACCAGTTCAAGTTGTCGCCTTGCTCTCCAGGACTTCCCTCCTTCGAATGTTTGCCTCTTGAGCTTCCCCTTCGTGCACGCTTCACACACCTTTTGCGGAGGGGAGATCATAGGCAGATCCATCACCATCTTGGAGTGGGATAGTAGCTTCAACCCTGTGAAGCCCAAATGCCTCATCCTATGGTGTCATAGCCCTGCTTCTTCCTCTTCTTTTGTTCTCGCGAGGCAAGCCGTCTCTTGAGCATCCATCTTCAGCGTGAATAGACGGTTCGCCGTCATGTTCACCTTCACTACCTCCTTCCCTTGATCATTCTTCATTGCCAGAGACCTATCCTTCATCTGCACGCAGTAGCCTCTCTCCACTAACTGCCCAATGCTCAAGATGTTGGTCTTCAACCCTGGTACGTAGTACACATCGTTCAAGTGTACTCTCTCCCCGTTCAGTTTCACAACAACCAGGCCCTTTCCTTCCAAGGAAATCTTCGAAGCATCCCCGACGCTAACCTCACCCCCACTGGGTTCAAGGTTAGAGAACATCTTCTTATCTCCACACATGTGGTTGCTCGCCCCTGTGTCCAGATACCACACTTCATTCCTTCATTCTTCTGCCCCTCGGTAGGTTAGAAACATCATTGGGTCTCCACCCCCAACATCGTTCCCCCTGTTCCTAGCCTCCGCATAATGGTTGGCTTCTTCTGTCTTCCTCGGAGCCCAACAGTCATAGCTCATGTGCCCAAACTTGTTGCAGTTGTAACACTGAACTTGGGCTCTTCCTCCTCGGCCTCTTCCTTGGCCTCTTCCTCTTCCTCTTCCATCTTTGCCACCTTCCTCCTTGAGGTTGTTCCGCCTCTCTCTGGTGGTATTAGTTTCTTCCCTGATCTCTTCCTCCCCTTCTTCCTCTTCCTCTGCCTTGTTGACCTCGGCCACGCTGGCCGCCTCCTCTTCCGGAGCTCTCTCCGAAGTTCAGCTGGTTCTGGAGTGCTTTTCCCAAGCCACTCGCTTCTTCATCATCCTGCATCATCATGTACTCATGAGCTTGCAATGAGCCTACAAGCTCGTCAACAGTCATCAAGGTGAGGTCCTTCGACTCTTCGATCGCCACAACCACATGACGGAACTTCCGCGACATCGATCTCAGCGGCTTCTCCATGAGGCTCACATCATCTATCGTCTCTCCATTTCTCTTCATCTCGTTTGTGAGCGTCCGCAGACGGGTCACAAAGTCTCCGACCTTCTCCGTGGCCTGCATTCTCAACATTTCATATTCACCCCGGAGAGACTGCAGCTTCACTTTCTTTGCCTTGTCTACACCTTGCATGGAGCGTTGTAACACTTCTCATGCTTCTTTTGAGCTCACAGCCTCCGAGATCTTCTCAAAGGTGGCTTCATCCACCCCTTGGTATATCGTGAACAGTGTCTTCTTATCTTTCTTTCTCGCTTCCCTCAATGCCGTCTTCTGGGCATTGGTCAGCGCCGCTTCTGCTTCGGCAGTAAGCTCTTCATACCCGTCCTCAACTATCTCTCATAGTTCCTTTGAAGCGAGTAGTACCTTCATCTGAATACTCCAGTTTCCATAATTCGTCTTTGTCAACTTGGGGACTTGCCCCGGCATGGCACCTCCGAACTCCATCTCTCCTCAACTTCAAACCTTCCGAGTCACCGTAAAGGTTTGCAACCTCCCTCTGATACCACTTGTTGGAAACGTGTATGGTCCTCTGCACCAAAACACAAGTTCAACACTTGCGAGACCGCTTGTACAAGCCACCTACTCGCGCGGCCACCCTCCTGCGAGACGACCAACCAACCCGCGCGAGCTCCCCTCTGCGAGACAACTCAGCGAGTTCACCACTCCAAACCGCCACAAACCGCGCGACTTCACTCCCGCAGGCGAGTAGTCCACTCGCGAGATCAACCCTGCGAGTACACCAGCGAGCCTAACCTTTCTCGCGAGCTGCACACCTCTCGCGAGCTGACACAGGCGAGATCAAACGCCTAACCCGCAAGTTCAAGCCGCCCGACTTGGTTGACAAGCCGCCCGGACAGAAAACACTCCAGCGCTGCAGTGCTTCTCTCTCTCTCTCTAAAATAGGAACAGGGATATGGGAGCTTCTCTCTCTATTTCATCAATCATAAAAAGAACTACAAATGGCCTATTTATAGGCAAAAGAAAACAAGCAAAAGAAATCTCTCTCCTAATAATTACAACCTCTCATCTACCCATTTAATACATACTCTCTCATATTCATTAAAAGCAACCATAAATGAAATGGTAATTCCAACAAACTTGTGTGGCCCGGTCAACTTAATAACTCCAGCAATTATGACACCACTCCACCACTATCTTTTTTTGCCCGAAATTATTTTCACGTCTCTGGTTCCAAAAGAAGACGACAAATTATTTTCCCTCAGCTGATTACAAAAGCCTTTCATTTTGTGGCAACTATCATGTAAGACATCTTTTCATTTCACGCACAATGCTAGGACGAGCTCTACACTGGTTTCAGACAGCAGCATCAATGCTCTGCAATCAGCCTGGTACGACGCATCCAAGCTCCTAATGTTTCACATGAACCGTTCACTAGAGGAGTAGGTCAAGTCTCAACAACGTGCTCATAAATCCCTTTCCTGCTTGACCTTATGTAGTGGTCACTATGCCTATAATTAGGAGTTTAAGGGGCTTACTTAAGTCATTGCAGAAATTGGAAAGATTTTAGGGTTCTTGCAATTACTCTATGGTAACGATTCCATGGACTTGGGTGCTGAAGCTAAAACTTCCCTCCGTCCACTTGGCCGACCACCTACATCCCTCCACCGCCCTCGGCCATCGACCTCCTCCAATCCCGCTGACGGTTAACTCCCCCCTCGTCCCCCCACCCCAACAACCCCATAGATCTTAACTACCACTATATCTAATCCCAAACCACATAACTACTCAGTACTATCCACTCATTATCCACTACCCAACACATATAACCGCCACCCAAGTACCACCCCTCAACCTCAGGATGGAAGTCAATTCAACCCCAAGCCTCCATTCCAATCCCCGTCCAGAGCCCAAGTGAATTCCGAAAACCATCCCCCAATTCCTGCATCCCACCAAGTAACCCACCGCCAAGCACTCCCATCCCAGGACTCCTTCCTACCAACCCATGCCAGTCATCGCCTGAGTCTGAAAACCCTATAATAATCATTTTGCATCCTGGAACCACCTCCTGCGGACCTATTTCAGCGCCAATGCCCAGATAGTCTATTACGGACTTACACGACACTGATGCCGAGAATCCGGGCGCGTGCTCAGTCCATGTCGACGGAGACCGCTGCTCCGTACTTTTAAGTAATTATTTTAGCATCGTTGTACTTTTCTATCTCGTGGACGGCTAGTCGCACTCCACTACTATATAAGGGGAATTATATGTTGTTTTGTTTTATGCTGGATGAATGTTATTTCTGATTTCCCTCACCCTAATTGATCCTTCCGCTTTTCGTTCTCCTTCTATCTAGCTCTTCCGCAGGCACCACTTCTTCCCCGGCCGGATTTCTCCTGAGCATAACATTTGGTCCGACCTGCCTCACCGCCCGCCATCTCACTGTCGGTGTCAGATCTCGTCGTGTCGCTTCGTCCACCTGCTGCCGCGCGGACTTCCTGTTGCGTCGGGCCGCCACTTCCGACGCTTGTCTCCCCGATCTGCCTGTTGCAGCGCCCGACGCGTCTGCCAGCCTTCCAGATCTGCCAGTTCGGACGCGGATTCTTCTATTTTCGTGTATCCTTGCCAGATCTGCCTCCTATCAACCATCCTTCGTCGTGTTTGTCTGTTATGGCCCCAAATACCCGATTGATAGTGGATCAGCCACAGGAGGACACTGCCGCTGAGGCCCACCGTCGTGTCGAAGCTCAGGAATTCCTTGTAGCCTCCATGCACGCCTCCCTCCTCGCCCTCCACGCCAAGTTTGACATCCTCCAACCCTCTGCTGCCTCATCCACGAACGGCTCAGCGTGCCCGCCCGCCAGCGTGTCCATCCTCGGGGAGGCGCCTCTCCTTTACACCGGAGAATACTCGATCCCGCCTGTTCCAGGCCGCCCCACCCTCGCTTTGGATCTTCCCACCATTTCTGATGTCGACCCGATTGGGTGGATCGCCAAAGCCGAACAGTATTTGGACCTCCACCACACTCCCGAGCAGGATAAAGTCTCCACTGTCATCGTGGGACTCGACGTCTCCGCCCTTCATTGGGCCAAATGGCTTCAGTAGTCCAACCCAACCCTCTCGTGGTCGGAGATCAAACAGGAGATGATCCGCCGCTACAACAGCCGCTATTTCGGATTCTCAATTGAACGCATGTGTTGGGTCCACTAGACTGGCACACTGGACGATTACATTGACGAGTTTGTTTCCCTCGTCACCCATGTTCTCAGCTTACCGCCGGATCATTACCTCGGCTTTTTCATGCAGGACCTCTTGCACCACATCCGCTCCCGGCTCCGCACGCACAATTCACGGACGGTTTCTGACGCCCTCGATATGGCCCGTCTGGTGGAGGATGACTTGTCTCCTCGGCCGCCACCTCCGGGAGGCAGCATTCCGTCGGGAGGGAAAATATGGCGGACCACGCCTAGAGAGCCCCCACCGCCTCGGCCCCCTCAGGCAACTCAGCCCAGTCGATCGGCTCCTCCACATCGCTTCTCAACCCGCAAGTTCGACGATCTCCATCGTAAAGGGTTATGTTTTCGCTGTCGTCAGCTCTATTCCCCCACCCACGTGTGTGCGGTCAAGGAGTTCTGCGCCATCATCGGCGACATTGAGTCAGAGGAGACTTTAGCGGATTTCGAGAACCTCGAAATCTCCGAAGACAACCCCGAGGACATTGCGGACGCTTCCGCCCACCGTTTGGAGCTTCCTTGTTTTTTTGTGGGCGGCATTCCCGGGCCCCAAACCATGAAGTTGGCGGGCAGGCTCGGCGACCACCACATTGTTGTCATGGTGGACAGCGGGGTGAACCATAATTCCCTCTCCTCCAAATTGGGCCAACTGGTCCACCTTCCGATGGAGCCGTCCACGGGCTTCACTGTTAGTTTGGGCGATGGTCGCCACCGCTCGATCCAGGGTTGCTGCCCATCCGTCTCACTCACAGTGGGTACATGCTCGGTGACAGCGAATTTCTATGTCTTTGGCCTTGGCAGTATGGACGCCATCTTGGGTGTCGCATGGCTCAGCACACTGGGTGACGTGCGGCTCAACTAGGCGACCATGACGATGTAGTTTCTCCGGGACTGTCAGGAGTGCCGCCTTGTGGGTAATGCCACTTTACTTTGGGCTCACGTCTCATTCCGCACGATTAAGCGGACGTCGGACGTCGATTTCTCTGCGTGGCTTGGGTCCATTTCTGATGTGGCGCCGTCGGGCCCGTCACCGCCCCCGACCCTTAAGGCCATCCTCTTTGAGTTTTCGTACCTTTTTTGATCCGCCCGGCTTACCTTCGGCTCGTCCGCATGACCATGCCATCCCTCTCCAGTCTGGCGTGTCGACGGTCTCCATCCGGCCGTATTGCTACAGGCACGTGCGGAAAGACGAGATCGAGCTCGTCCGCGACATGTTGATAGGAGGCCTCATCCGCCCCAGTGCAAGTCCTATCTCCAGCCCGGTCCTCCTGATCAGGAAGAAGGACGAGAGCTAACATTTCTGCGTGGATTATCGGGAGCTCAACAAAGCCACCGTTCCAGACAAGTACCCGATTCTCGTGATCTAGGAGCTTTTGGATGAGCTCCACGGCGCCACCGTCTTCTCCAAGCTAGACCTTCGTGTCGGCTACCATCAGATCTGCATATGGCCAACCGACGTCACCAAACGGCTTTCGGACTCATGATGGTCATTACGAGTTTCAGGTCATGCCCTTCGGCCTGACCAATGCCCCGGCCACCTTCTAGGCCACGATGAACAATATCTTCTGCCCGATAATTCGCTAGCACGTATTTGTTTTTTATGACATTTTGCTCTACAGTTCTTTTTGACAGGAGCACCTTCAGGCATGGACGCCAGACTTTGACCACCCTTCGGCGTCACCACCCCAAGCTCCACCCGATGAAGTGTTCCCTTGGGACTTCTGAGGTGTGCTACCTGGGTCACACTATCTCCACCGCGAGGGTGGCGATGGACCATGACAAGATCACGGCAGTACTCCACTGGCAGACACCCTACTCCATGCGCGTTTTCCGCGGGTTCCTCGGACTGACGGGTTACTATCGGGGGTTCATCCAAGGGACGGCCGATAGCTTGTCCCCTCACCCAGCTCCTGAAGAAATCCTACGAGGGGCACTTCGAATGGTCGGCGGCGGCCTCCGCCACTTTTGTGTCTCTTCAGCAGGCCTTGGTGCGGGCCCCGGTGTTGGTCATGCCAGACTTCTCACAGTCACAGCCCTTCCTCGTGGAGTGCGATGCGTCGGGCATCGGTGTGGGCGGCGTCCTTATGAAGGTCGGCCGACCTGTGGCCTAGGAAACACCGGTACGGGTACGAGTACCGGGTACGATACGTATCTGGTACGACGGTACAATAAAATTTTAAAACAAAGATATGGGTGCAGCAGGATACGTTGTATTAAATATAATAAATATGTATATATATCTCACAAATATAATTAAAAGTCCTCAAAACAATATTAGATCTAGTATAATTACATAAATCATCAATTTTTATACATTATACATACTAAACAACATGAGTATGAAGAACTAACGGCGCATGTATATAGTAAAAAAAACAAATAATAAAATTTAAATCAAATTGTTTATAATTTTAATGAAAAAAAAACTTAAATCTGAAGCGCATTTTGTTATAAACAAACACCGCTAAATGCATTTATGCTTCATAAAATTTGCTTTTCTAAAAGTCACACAAAAGACTTTTGTTTACTTTAAAAAAACATACTCTATCACAATATGCAGAACGATCTAACAAATCCAAATGTATCTACAGATTAGACTAACATGTGTATCCGTCGAGTATCGGGTACGTACCGGTACCGGATACGAGAATAAGCTCATAGGACTCGTACCTGCATTTCAATATTGGCGTCCATACCTCCTGGGCCGCAAATTTGTGGTCTGCAAAGACCATCACAGCCTCTGCTACCTACTACAACAGAAAATTGCGACTCTCGCTCAACAGGTGTGGGTGGCCAAACTCCTGAGCTATGACTTCACCAACGAGTTCCGTCCAGGGAAGACGAATCGTGCGGCCGATGCTCTCTCTCGTCGGCCTCACAACTCTGTACTGACGGCCATCTCCCGACCGGTCTGGGAGGATGTCGCTCAACGAGATTCGGATAGCTCTCCTCACCGATGCCACTGCTCGGCTTCCGAACTCAAAGGTCGAAAGTTGCATGTTATTCAAGGGTCTCCTCGTCCTCAGCCCTTCGTCCCCAAGCATTCCCCGTTTGTTGGCTGAATTCTGTGCATCCCCGTCGGGAGGACACGCGAGTGCCTACCGGGCGTAGTGCCAGCTGGCAGCCTCCCTCTTTTGGCCCACAACGGTAGGTCAAAGCCTTCATGGCCGCCTGCCTCATCTGCCAGAAAGCTAAGTACGATGTCGTTTTTCCAGGTGGACTTCTCCATTTCTTTCCCATCCCCGATCGCATTTGGGACGACGTGACCATGGATTTCATCACACAGCTCCCTCGCTCGCAAGGTCATGATTGCATTTTGTTCGTGGTGGACCGGCTTTCCAAGTATGCCCGTCTTGAGTACTTTTTGGACTACACTATTCCGTCTGCAGGGCACCCGTCTTCGGATGAGCACTGCGTACCACCCGCAGACCGACGGCCAGTCCGAGGTCCTCAACCGCTGTCTGGATACGTACCTTCGTTGCTTCGTAGGGGAGCAACCACATAGTTAGTTCAAGTGGTTCGGCTAGGCCGAGTACTCTTACAACACCGCATACCACCAGGAGGCCGGCACTACCCTGTTCGAGGCAGTTTACGATCAACCGCCGCCATCCATTGTCCGCCACCTCCCAGTGGAGTGCCAGGTGGAGAACCTGGCCACCGGTCTTCGCGACAGGGATACTATCCTGGATCATCTGAAGCACCATCTACAACGGGCCCAATAGAAGATGGTTTCCTTTGCCAACAAGAAACGTCGAGACCTCTCTTGTCAAGTGGGGGAGAAGGTTTTCATCAAGCTTCATCCCTACCGACAACTTTTGGTGGCCCGCCGCAAATGCCCGAAATTGGCCCCTCGATTCTTCGGCCCGTTCGAAGTCATCGCCTGCATTGAAGCAGTAGCATACCGTCTTCTCCTCCCTAGCAGGAGCCGTATCCACCCGGTCTTTCATGTCTCACAACTGCGTCGCGTGGTGGGAGAGCATACCGTCGCGGACCATCTTCCGGCCGACTTCGATCTCTCCGGGTAGGCGTCGTACTATCCCGCCTCGATCCTGAATCGTAGGTGTCGATCTCCAAGCGACCCCACTTCGGAGGAGGTTCTCGTGGCTTGGACCGGTCGCCCCGACTCTGACGCGACTTGGCTTGCCCAAGATGATTTTCACCTCCAGTTTGTCGACTACTGCCTTGAGGACAAGACACACTTCCCAGACGGCGACATTGCTACGGACTTACAAAACACTGACGCCGAGACTCCATGGAGGGTCTATACGCGCTGGGCACGTGCTCAGACCGGGTCCACGGAGGAGACCCTTGCTTAGTACTTTTAATTAATTATTTTAGCATCGTTGTATTTTTTTATTTTGTGGACGGCTATAAGGGGAGTTATATGTTGCACCCCACTACTATATAAGGGGAGTTATATGTTGTTTTGCTTTATATTGGATGATTGTTATTTTTTATTTCCCTAACCCTAATTCCTCCTTCCTCTTCCTGTTCTCCTTCTCTCTAACTCTTCTGCCGGCACATCTCCCCCGGCCAGATATCTCCTGAGCATAACATAGTCCTCCACCGACTCCCATCTCCCTTAAAGCAGTTCGATGAGATCTCAACATGCATGGTCCTACGCAACGATCAGAGGCGTACATTTTGTGTGGATCGATGATCCATGAATTTTAGTTACTTGTTTGTATTTTCTGGTTTTTATTTTCATGTATTTGAGGTTCATCGTGAACGAAGAATCATAACCGTCAAAGGTGGACCCTTAGTCTATAAATAGGTATAGATGACTCATTTAGAAGGCATTGAAAGATTGAGTGAAGAATAGAATCTTACTTTTGACCATAAGGTGCCGAAGCCAAAAAATCGAGATGCCGAAGCTGGGAAGTTATCTCCCCCCTCCACCTCCCACACCTCCATCCAGTCGGCCCCTCCCATAACCAACTTTTTTTCAACATGGCCGACCAACACCCTTACCCATACCCTCCAACAGGCAGCCTCCCTTCCACCCTTTTCCCCTCAAAATCCCTCAGCAGGCCTCCCCATTCCAACCCCCACAAACCCAGCAGGACCTACAAATTCCCCCTCCAAAGCCGCAACCAGCCACCTCATTCCAGCCCACATCTCCATCAGCCGGCAGCCCCAAGCATCTCCACAAATAACCTCCAAAACTGTCCCCAAGACCTCTCCCAATCCCCTCCTTTTAAGTTTTAAACGATCATCAGAAACTTCCACCATCCACCTCCGGCAAGCCCGGTACCCTCCAAATCCCCACCAATTTTTAGTATTTTTGGCCAATGTTGAAAACTACCTCCGGCCATCACCAACTCCTCCAGTGGCTATCCACCACCCCAAAACCACATAACCAACATAACTACCTTCCATTACCCCACATTACTATCTTAAAATATAGGCCACTATCCTAAAATTACTCATCACTCAATTTCCCACACCATCCACTAACCACATTATCCTTCACGTGGAGAAACATTTCCAACCCCTAATTGAACCTGAACCACACTCCTCCCATTCAAACCTCCAAAACTGGCCACAAGAACCTCTCCATATCCCCTACTTTTCAGTTTTCAACGATCACCAGAAACGTCCACCGACTATCTCCTGCAAGCCTCCACTACCACACTCCGAAGCCCCATCAAGTTTTAGTGTTTTTGGCGATCACAGAAAACCACCTCGGACCGCTACCATGACCTCCAACACCACTCCACAACTGACATAACAACCTTCCACTATCCCCTACTACCCCCATAACACCACCGATGCATCATTTGTCGCATCCTTCGTCGCATCCTGAGTCACGCATTTTAATTTTTCAGGATTTATTTATTATCGTATATTTCTTTCGCGCACCTGCTTTATTTGAAACTTGTTCGGCTTTTCGGGTTGACCGTCTGATGAGATCCTAAATAAAAAAGGTCCAGTAATTCTAATAGTTAGGACGATAAAGGCAGGTTTAA